>VZTJ01004576.1:178046-273849 GCA_013397795.1 Orthonyx spaldingii
GCTGGGATCCGCCGGCGGCGGGCGGGGGCCGGGGGGGGACGCGCCGCTTCCGCTGCGGCGCCGGGCCCGCCCCGAGCCCGCGTCACCGGCCCGGGCAGCGCCGGGAGACCGCGTCCGGTCACGTGCGGGAAAACACCCGCGATGCGCCGCACGGAGCTCCGAACTCCGCATCCCAGAGAAGAGAATCATATATCATACATATATATGTGAGACTATATGTTTGTTATATATTTATAATAGAGACGTAAGAGAGTCCAACGACTTTGGATTATTTGACTTAATAATAGCAGTAGTCTAAGTCTCATATCTATTATGAGACATACTGTTGCTATTATATATATATATATAACTGTCATCTATTGTATGTTAGAAAGAGAAATTACTTGTCGGTAGTATTGTCTTGTTAAAGTTGAGGGCTTGACACGCCTCAGTGACCTAGGAGGAGGTTAACAAAGTTTAGGGAGAAGGGTGTGCTACTGATAGTGAACACAAAGAATGCAGACTTTAGGGGCCATAAATATATTTTGCAGAATTCCCAAGATAAGGAAGAAACTAACAAAGCCTGCTCAGCAACTTCGCTGAAATCAGCTCCAGCTGGGTAAAAAGTAATTCCGGCGGGGGAGAACTACGATCACTGACTCACAGCCACTGACCCAAGAAACCCGCTGGCTCCAGAGAGGAGAAAGACTGAGGGTGCGGGCTAATTAGCATGAGAAGTGAGGGAATCGTTAACCAATAGAAGACTAATTAATAAAAGATCTATGTAATTTGTAGCCAATGAACATTAATACCTTTGTTTGCTAACATATATAAATAATGAGAAGTTTTGATTGTTGTCATGCTGGCTTTGTGGATTTGCCACCCAGTATGTCTTTCTGCACAGAACTGTAAATAATTCAAATATCTCAGTTGTCTGTGTGGCTTGGCCTCTTGCACACTGGGTGAAAGAAGCTATTTTGGGACAACACATACAGCTAATGAATAAAGAGGAATGCATCAGAACTGATATGAAGCATTCTTTTTTCTAATTGTAAAATCTTAAAAAGAAAAATAATGGAAAATGGTACCTGGTATAATTTATTTAAAATTACTATATTGTATTAACAAAAAAAAAAAACCCAAAAAAAACCCCAAAACAAAACAAAAAAAAATTTGCTCTAGTATGAAATGCAATAGGATCATTCAACAAATCTATGAAAACAACATAGCTTATTGAAATTCTATTACTGTTATAGCAATTGGAAATAAGCATTACATTTTTATCACACTGTTTACATTTCATCCTTATCAGAACTTTATTGTGAAAGGACATGCTTTGGTTAACCAAAGAGGAACTATAATTTCTGGTACAAATGCCTACAAAGTAAATAGTAACATAAGAAAATCACAGGGTAAAAATCTTGATCGGCACAATTAATTTGGTTAGCAAGGATATGTTTCTGTGAGGACAGAACTTCCAAGGTACTTTAGGAAGAGGGAGATGATCCATGCAATTTACACAAAAGTAATTTCATTCATTAAAATAAGCATCAAAATACAGGCTGAACAGTCACCCTAGATGCTATATTCATTTACAAGATTACTTGAGTTCTGTTGATTTTGTGACATAATTGGCTAAAGTGAGAAATGAAAGAGAAAATGAAAGTAGAAGTAGTCTACAGTTGTGTGCCTACTGGGCACAGAACTATGAAGTTGTGCCTTCGGGCAGTTGGCAGCCCTGGCAACCATCCTGCGCTTGCCCTTGGATGCAGCTTCCCTGAAGACCAAGAGCACAAGGGAACAAATTGTATATACTGCCAGAAGACACTTTTGAGGAAGCCATATGATGTAACATTACTACTTACTTGTATACTTAAATGATTTCAAATTTAAAGTTTGAATTTATGCCCTTTGAAGTGTAGCATATATGTAGCTCAAATGTGACATACAATAGTCGTACATCTGCAACTCCTTCCACGTGGATGTACTTTTGTTGTTACATTGTTGCCTGTGCCTTGTAATTCTGTAAAATGCGTGGAGTACTTCAAATTACCTTATATTTTGTAACAACTTCATGGTTATTTCCTCATGGAACCATTTGTAATTCCCTATTCTGTTTTTAAATATGTAACCGGGTGACAAACTGCAGTGCGCAGGCAGCTATTGTACTTTGGAATTACAAAGCAACTTTTGTTACTGCATATCAAGCGGTGTTAACCAGTGGGTGTCCAAACTATGGACAGAACGCAGATTCTGTTTAATTCCATAGCAAAGTTCCAGCATACAAAGGGTACTCTTGTATGCTGACAGAATCACAATAAAATAGATGTTCTCCCGGTTCAATGCTATCAGCTGGTGGGGGTGACCTCACCTTATGAGCAACAGCTAACTCCCTCAAGAGCAGAGAAGCCTTGCAGAGAAACCCAGACAAATTAGAGAGCTGTGCAATCCCCAGCTGTATGAAGTTTACAAGGGCAAGTGCTGGATTCTGCACCGGGGATGGGACAACCCTGGATGTATGGAGAGACTGGGGAACAAGAGGCTGGAAAGCAGCGCCATGGAAAGGGACCCAGGCGTCAGTGGCAAGTTGAATATGAGTCCACAATGCCCGGCCAGCCAGGAGGGCCAAGCATGTCCTGAGGGGCATCAGGCCCAGCATCGCCAGCCAGGCAAGGGAGGGGATTGTCCCACTCTGCTCTGCACTGGGGCAGCCTCACCTCAAGGGCTGGGGGCAGTTTTGGGTGCTACAATATAAAAAAGATATTAAGGTATTGGAAAGCATCCAAAGTAGGACCACAAGGGTGGTGAAGGGCCTTGAGGGGAAGCTGTGTGAGGAGCGGCTGAGGTCACTTGGTCTGTTCAGGCTGGAGGAGCCTGAGGGGAGACCTCATTGCAGTCTACAGGTTCCTCATGAGGGGCAGTGCAGGGACAGGCACTGGTCTCTTCTCTGTGGTGACCAGCGACAGGACTCAAGGGAATGGCCTGAAGCCATATCAGGGGAGGCTTAAGTTGGATACCAGAAAAAGGTTTTTCACCAGAGGGTGGCTGGGCACTGGAACAGGCTCCCCAGGGAAGTGGTCACAGCACCAAGCCTGACAGAGTTCAAGAAGCATTTGAAAAACGCTCTCAGACATATGGTGTACTGCTTGGGGCTGTCCTGTGTGGGGCCAGGAGCTGGACTTCGATGATCCTTGCGGATCCCTTCCAACTCAGGATACTCTGTGATTCTGTGGGATTCTGTGCGTTTCCCCTGACCCGGCTGCGCCGCGGAGCGGTGCTGCTCCGGCAGGGCACGCCCTCGGCTGTCCCGCTGTCGCTGTCCCGCTCCGTGCCGTGACGCCACCGCGCCGCGCGGCCGCTCTGGCGACGCGTTTCCCTCGCCGCACGGCATTGTGGGAGTCCGGGCAGGGGCCGCCGGGGGAAGAAGATGGCGGCGCGGGGAAGGGCTCGGGCCGGGGGCGGCGGCGGCGAAGAGGAGCGGGGCTCTGGGCGCTCGGAGGCGGAGCTGCTGCTGCTGCACCCGGAGCTGCTCTCGGAGGAGTTCCTGCGGCTCACCCTGGAGCAGGTGCGTCCGGGGAGCCGGGCCGGGCGGAGCGGCGGCCCCCGAGGCGGGGCGAGGAGAGTCACGGCGCCCAGGGAAAAGCTCGCACCAAGTCGGTGCTCTGGACACCACGAACTTGCAGAGAGGAGGCCCTGGCGCGGGAGGTGTCTCCGTGTTTGCAAAGGGGCTGCGTTCGAACACCGAGGCTGCTAAAGAGCAATTTGCCCGAATCGAGACAGTGTGTGCACACAGTAAAACTGGCTGTGGAAGGAAGAGCTTTACACTGTTAAAGTTGCCACGTCCATACCCAGTGCATCCTACTCTAGGTGATCTTGCCTTGGCAGATAGGTTGGACGAGAAGATCTCCAGAGGTCCCTTCCAACCCTAATAATTCTGTGATTCTGTGAATTAAAGAAATGCAGCCTATGTAATCAGTCAAGCTAATGCTTAAGGACATAAACATTATGTTTATTAATACTTGATAATTGAAAAGAAGAAAAGAAGTCTGAAAGTTAGTTATAAACAGATTAGAACCATATAAAGCTTTGGTTGATGTTGTTTGGAATGCTAGTTACTGCCTTGGCTGTAAATTTCAGGTGCATGAAACAATAGTAATCAGAGTTTCAGGGTTTTGTATAAGCTCAAAGAATTTTCATATGCTTTTGTCCATGGAGCCTGTGTGGAGAGGTTTCAGGCCAACATCAGAAGTCATGAAGTATTGCCAGAACCGGTAGTGGCAGAGTCTTGACCTCCTCTCAGTGACCTCGATTTGTAGGATGTTAGTGCAGTTTTTTTCTCATTCCATAAATTTCACATGAGGTACCAAGAAATGTTCACAACGCAATACATGATTAGAAAGAAAACAGGTGTTCCACCTGATGGTTCCTAGAATCACAGAATAGTTAGGGTTGGAAGGGACCTCTGGAAATCATCTTGTCCAACCCCTGCCAAGGGAGTGTCAGCAAGATCAGATGGCACAGGAACACTTCCAAGTGGGTTTTGAATGTCTCCACAGAGGGAGTCTCCACAACATCCCTTGGTAGCCTGTTCCACTACTCTGCCATCCTCAGTGTAAGGAAGTTCTTCCTTATGTTGAGATGAAACTTATCTCTGTTATTCTTTGGGAACTGGGGAAGAAAGCACAGCTCTACATTTATAAGTTTGACTTGCATTACATTCTAGTTGTCTGTTTTCTAAAAGTGTGAGGAAGAAGCTCTGGTATTGTAGTTGGATTCAGGGAGGTGTGTTTAAGAGTGCATGGAAACATCAGTCATCAACAGTATGTCTATCATAACTTTTCCCTTTTTTGGCCGCTATTTTCCTTGGGAAAACTTGCAGTATTTTGGGTGGAGAGGGGCTGCAGGGTTGACCTGTGTGGGCAAACGTGAATAACTGTCCAGTGCTGGTCACAGCTGAGTCCATATGTTTCTCACACTGTCAAGGAAAGCAGCTCATCACACCCAAGAGTTTGAAGCAGAGTTGCTCATGGCACCTGTGCTCAAATGCACTTAAAGAGCAGCAGACGCAGGGAGCAGGAGACTCCAAAGGACACACAGGAAGAGGCACATGAGGAGACTTGTGAAGAAATGCACTTGCAGGTGGTGGAAAAAGAAACCACTGTGCACTGACCAAAACATTCTGTGTTTCCCATTGCCTCACTGAAGGGACGGACTGAGTGTAATCCACACTCAGAAATGTGTGAAAAATGAAGGAAGTTGACAGTAGGAAGGTTGAAGACCAGGCTGTCGTTGGCCCTGGGCAGTTCATGGCCTCTCCAAACTGATCAGCCCAGCCACCCCCTCACTTCTGGAACCCTGGCCCGAAACAGTACATTACAGTGGATTTTGAAATCAGAAATGATGCCACTCACATGGTTGAAAGTTGAATTTGTCGTAAAAATAACAACTTCTTTTCTGTTCCCCACAGAAAAATATATTAGTGGAAAATGATGTAAGGATGGACAAAGATGGGCTGACTGATCTCTATGTTCAACATGCCATTCCCTTGCCTCAGCGTGACTTGCCAAAAAGTAGATGGGGGAAAATGATGGAAAAGAAAAGACAGCAGAATGACTTGAAAAGTGAGAATAAAAGGTAATTTAGCTTTATTGGGCCAGACTTGGACAATTCAGAACAATACATTTAGTTTAATCTTTGCCTGATTAATTAAGCTTGCACAGCTTTTGGACATTGTTACAGTTTACAGAGAATGTCATATTGGATTGCCTGTGTCAGAAGTGTTAGATTCTACTACTGCAAAAATAGGAAAAAGGGAAGACAATTTTTTTTTTCTTTTGTCATCTAAATATTATTAATGCTATCTAGCTTATAGTACTTCTTTTCACAAAAGTGTGGAGTGGCTTGGGTTGGAAGGGACTTTTGATGCTCACTAGTCCAACCCTCCTGCAGCGAACAGGGACATCTTCAATTCTGTCAGGTTGCTCAGTGCCCTGTCCAATCTCATCTTGACTGTTTCCAGTGATGGGACATCTGCCACGTCTTTGGGCAACCTGTTCCAGTGTTTCACCACCTTCCTTGTAAAAAACATCTTCCTTATATCTAATCTAAATTGACCCTCTTGTAGTTTCAAACTGTTACCCCTTCTCCTGTCACTACAGCCCCATCTTTCTTATACATCCCCTTTAAGTACTGAATGGCTGCAGTAAGATCTTCCTGGAGCCTTCTCTTCTCCAGGATGAGCAACCCCAACTCTCTCAAGCCTTTCCTTATGACCCTCCTGTGGAGCTGTTCCACCAGGTCCATGTCTTTCCTGTGCTGAGGGCTCCAGACCTGGATGCTGTGCTCCAGGTGGGGTCTCACCAGAGCAGAATAAGGGGACAGAATCACTTCCCTTAGCCTGCTGGCCACGCTGCTTTGGACACAGTTGGCTTTCTGGGCTGCAAGCACACGTTGCTGTCCAACATCTCATCCACCAATATCCCCAAATCCTTCTCAGCAGGGCTGCTCTCAATCCCTTCACCCCCAGTCTGTATTAATCTAGGGAATTGCTATTGTTCCTTCATTCCCCAGCGTGTGTTGCTAATGAGTTATTGGTACATTTCAAGGTACTTTATAATGAAGAGAAAGGAAATATTTTTTGTTTCACTATATAATTGCTAATTAATAATCGTGTTTGCAGTGTTTAGGGAAAGTACTGAAAGCATATTTAACTATGCTTGCTTCTGGACAGGGGTGGCCTACTCTAGAGTGAAGAGTGCATGCTGCAGCAATTTTGTGTGTCTGTTTCAAAACTAACGTTTGCTTTCTGAAAGAAATATTCTGCCTTGTTTTAAAAATCTTTGTTTGTGTTTGCTCAGAAAGCAAAATCTTCCTCAAAAGTTTGTTTTACTGAATCTCTTCACTCAACCTTCCCCTGACCAAGGCTTTGACATTTGATATGCATGAGTGGTGTTCTGATATAAGTTCAGCAGTAAATCCTAAGGAAAGGTGAACGGAAATTCCTGTAGTTTTTCAGTATTGCAGCTTGTTGATATCTTGAGTCTCTTAGATTTACTGGGGTTTCTAACTGTGAAGAGCTAAACAAATTCTGTCAAGTGATTTGGGTTTTTGTGGGGTTTTTTTAGCTTTTTAAAATTATAGCAGTGGCTAGAACAGTGAGCTATCTTATATCAGGTTTATTTTCCATGTGCATAAGAGGTTATAGTACCTCAGTTTGTTTACATCTGTGGACTTGAGAATGAAAGCATGAGGTTAGTGTTTGAGTAGGAAACAGTTGGTGTGCTGAAATAGGTGCAAAAGAACTTTTTATCAAAGAAATAAAGATGGCAGGCTAGATGTTTTTGAGAGAAAGAAGCAATGTTAATTTTTAGATGGGAGAATGGCTTCGTCCAGAGTTTATATGTACAATAAGTTTAGGGGTTCTTATTTTGGTACACTAAAATGCAGTAATGGTTAAACCTGGGCAGTATTTGCTGGGAAAACAATAAGTATAAGGAGATAAGTGTAATCTACCAGTCTGCTTCTCTCTACCAGTTGTTCTTTGCACTTAACATCTAGCACACTAGACTTAGTCTTTTGCTCTGTTTTTAGAGAGTCTTAAGTTTTCCAGCAGTTACTGGTTTTGCTTGTATTACCTCTTTCATACCTAACAAATGTAGTGGCAAAACCTGTCTAGAAAAGGTAATCTTTTACTGCTAGTATAACTAACCCTAAAGAAATGAAGGAACTTCAATTGTCTTTTTGGATATTAAGATACTACACTTTTCCTCATAGTTGTGTGCACCACTTAAACGGAACTGACACAATGCCACTGTGCAGAGGAGGAAGTAGAACTTGGCGTTCTTATTTCTAAAAACAAAACAGAATGCTTGGGTATTTTGAGGCTGTAAATTGTGTGCAAACCAGAGATGGGAGCTCAGTGTGCTGTTAGTTCAGTTTAGAAATCAGATAAACTGATTGATTGTATTAACAACAGGAGCTCTGGTGAGTTTGTCTCTGGAAAACAGCTTTACAATAAGCGCTGGAATTAGTATAAGACTTGGAGGCTTGGTCAGCACAGCTCAGTGTGTGTTGGCTTGCTTCTAGTAGTTAGAGATAGGAGATAAAAACACATTGAAATTTAAAAGTCAGTGTTGAATACTGCATTTAGTTTTACTGCTGGTCATTAATGTGTTCTAGAAGACTTGCTGTGTATCAGCTGAGATGAAGAAACGTGTTTACCTTGGTAACAGAGTTAAGTATCTGAGGTGACACATGGTGGTTTATGCATCTCATTACTGGATATTTGAGCTTGCAGGCAATCATACCAAATAAAAACAAGCACAGTCTATCCAACTTCAAATAGTGTTTGTGTTCAGGGATGGTTAGTTTTGTAGATCTGCAAGATCATCTTGCCTGCTGGAAGAAAGAGGATGGTGTGAATCTCAGAGTGTATACATAGTTTGTGAAGTGCCATCGTATCCAAAGACTTACTGCAAATGCTCAATCTCCAGGAGCACGGTGTTGTCCAAGCTCAGAGTGTGGTCTTGGTAGGGCTCATTATTTCTGCTCAGTCGCCTGAGAGGCCCCTTCACTGTCCCCTGAGAATTGCCAATGTGCTTATAATACTGAGGTCAGGGCAAAACATTGTACTTCTGAGTAGTGCCAGATCTTCACATTAAAGGTGAACACCTGCCTGTTTTGGTAATAGGCAAATATTTAGGATAATCAGGGTGTGGAGCTAAAACCTACATTTCTCTCTGGTTTTAGGTTGCTACCTTAAGTTCTAGACTAAGCTAGACAAAATTAGGAGGATTTTTCATTAAATTGTCCTAATGATTGGGAATTGCCCAGAGGTCATCTTGGCTGCATGAGTAATCATGTGAGTGGAAACCCAGATTGCTCATGTCATGAAGCTTTTGATTTCTCTAGTAAATCTTGTATTCTTTACTGTGTACTACAAAGTAAACAGCAGGATTAGAGCATGCCCTCCATCCAACCCAGTCCAAAGTGTGGATAGAATATTTCTCTAGGATGTAGATGTACATTAAAATCTAGGTTTCACAGAGGGTGTCCTGCAGAAGGGTACACAATCCCGAAATGGTTCATTTCAGCACCAGTGTTGTCCCTCAGAAGAATGTTGGCTAATGTGAGTCCTACTCTGAAGCTCTTAAACTGCCTTGATATAAACAAAGCAAACATCACACCAAGGTTCTGTGTTGTTCTGTG
The DNA here is from genome assembly GCA_013397795.1 of Orthonyx spaldingii. Classification (NCBI taxonomy): domain Eukaryota; kingdom Metazoa; phylum Chordata; class Aves; order Passeriformes; family Orthonychidae; genus Orthonyx; species Orthonyx spaldingii. The sequence goes on from VZTJ01004576.1 coordinate 187,233, forward strand.
AGACATGTATCTAAAAGTTGGATGCGGCAGTTCTTGATGGGACAGCATCCAAATTCTTCTGGAACTTCCCTGTTTCTCTGGGAACGTTACCTGTATTGTGGCATGTGCTTGTTTGTACAAGTGCCACAATACTAAAATTCCATTTAGAATAGATAACAACCCTAGAATTGTCGTTAATTCCTAATTTGCCACAATACTAAAATTCCATTTAGAATAGATAACAACCCTAGAATTGTCGTTAATTCCTAATTTGCCACTCTTCACCAATCTGAATATATTAAAAACCCCCATCTCCATAAGAAGAGCAGTCTTATTTTGTTAAGGTAAAAGTGACTGAAAAAAAGTCTGACTTAAGGCTGAACTTCTTCTTGATTTATGAGCTGTGACTAGTTTTGTCTTTTTAAAGAACCCTGTGATTTTTACAGAAATTGTGCAAGCAATTTCTTAATATGTGAGGATTATCAGCAGCTAATGTTGTTCCAAGTCCAACTGATTGAGTCTCTGCTTGTGGCTTAATTTAAAGTCTGTTGAGATACCTAACATCAGTATTGTCAGATTTGTTAATTGCAAATTAATGGAAGTATTCATTTGTTGCAAACACTGTGTGTTCTACTTTTATTCATCTGTTTAGAATGAGATGACTGAATAATCAATGTATACTGAAAACTGAAGTTTCTAAACAGGAATATCATATACCTTAATTGTGGTTCAGGGTTTTTTGTTTGTTAAATCTGCACTTTCCAAACACTTTCTCTTTGTCATTCTTGAGCATTGCTTTTTTTAAAACTCTGAATTCATATAGTGTGAGTTATGTTGCCTTTGTACTTGATTTTTTCACAGTCAAGATGTTTTCTGATAATACTGTTTTGACATTAGCTTGATAGTATTCCTTTTCATGAATCAGTGGTTACTAAACTGGTCAGCTCTGACTACAGAGGCTTATAGGCTTAGAGGCGCAAACTATTAAAAAAAGTCCATTTAGGGTTCCTGTTCAAAGACAGCTTATTTTAAAAAGGTGTGCTTTTTTGGCTTAATGTTTATGTTCCTTGACTACCAGTCTTTTGTGTTTGCCTTAACATTATGATTTTGAATAAGAATGGAAACAGGGAAATTTAGACGTATCGGAATAGGAGATGCTGTTCTTGTAGGTAAGGCAGCACACACTTTCTCAAATACTCATCTTTTGAAGTACTTAACACTTATTACCTCTGTAGTTACTCTGGAATAGCTACAGTGGTATAAGCATAGAGCCTTTGGTGGTACAGCTGTAATTGTCTGCTTAGACAGTTCCTCACACAACTCTTTTTGCTGAGAAACACTGGTCCTCACACAGCCCCCGCACTTCTATATTTTAGAAGTGACTTTTATTGCTTTTTATTTTTATTTAAGTATATGTAAGTGTACATAATTATATTTATTTTTATTTAAGTTTAGAGCATCTCAGAGCTTAATATTAGTATTTTGGGATATATATTTACTTTAGGCAAGATACAATTCATTTTCACTACACATGTCATGGACATGCTATGTTTTGGTCATCTAACCTATGTTCCTGAGAATTTTATTATTTGTTTTTTCAGTGTTACGATGGTGGAAGGTTTAAGGAAACGGCCATTAATTGTATTTGATGGCAATTCAACAAGTACCAGCATCAAGGTGAAGAAGACAGACAACGGAGCTGCCGATCGCCTGAAGCCTCCTCCAGCTGGAAGCACCACCAACACAGTCAGGAGATTATCAGTTCCTTCAAATGCCTCAACTTACATTTCATCCTCCAGTTTGTCAGAGGACACTAAGCTGGGAATAAGGAATAATGAGGCTAAGCAGAACAATATTTCAAAGACTGACAGCAGTGTGTTGACTAGCCTGAAGGTTTACCCTTTGTCTCCAATAGCAGGAACTACTGTTGTGAAGTTAAAGAGGTCTGTTCCAAAAGAGGAATCTGATTTGCCGGTATGTTTGTGCAATATCTTGTTTTGCAACTTTTTTTTTAATTGAGGTTTATATGAGCTGAAGTTAGACCCTTGCAAGAGTTTTCAGGATGATTTTATTTTGGGGTAATATTAGAGTGTTTAGAAACAGACAAAAGTCTAGCTAGTTTGGGAATTATCAGAAGGAAAGAAATCTGTACTTGTCCATAGGAAACTTTTGTGTGAGAGATGCAACTCTATAGAAAACATGCATGTAATTTTAAAAAGGGGAAAAAAGTAATACTTAAGGTGGTGCTGATAGCAGTCAAAACACAAAGTAACTCTCCTGGTAGGCTTGAGAGGAAAAACAGGTATTGTAGAAGAACATGAAAACAGCCATGAAGGGAGGACAAGTGATTTGTCTTCTCTAGCAAGGAAGAAAAAAATTAAATGATTTGTAGCAATCTCACTTGAATGGTTGAGGAGGATAAGCTTTCATTTGTCAAAGTAAAGGAAAAGATGTTTCAGGAACTGGAGTGACATGCTGAGAGACATAGAATATATCCTTAGAGGAAGAACGCCATCTGTTTTAAATCTCACATAGCAACTGGAGGAAGGAGCTAGAGGAAGGAGCTGGCTGTGTAAGTCTGCAGAGTGCCTGGGCTGTGGGTCTGAGTGAGAAGCCGTAACAACAAATGGCATCAGGCGAGGTGAGATGCCAGAGGTCGAGTGCTCACTTAGAGCCATGCGGAGTCTTAATCAGGTACCTGGGCTTCTGAAAGGCCATGAGAAAGACGTGCTCAGGTCTTGAACACAAGGGTGCTGTTCTCACCTGGAAGTCTGATGAGTGAATTATTAACCATAAAGCTAAATAGTCACCTTCTTTCTGCACATTGGATTTGGCTGCAGACAAATTTTCTGTGCGTAAGAGAAGTACAGTACAGATGAGGGCAGAATGAAGGTGGTGAGCTTAAGTGATGAGTGAAGAGCTCAGGCAGGATCTGTGAATTCAGGAAGGCATTTCTCTGAAGGTGTGGGTCATGTTGCTGAACGTAACTGCCAGGTGGGGACAAAGAACAGTGTTTGGTTTTGACAATTGTGTGTTTAGTTTTTAAGGGGTTGTCATTGAGCAAGGAACAATGGGCCATCTCTTAAAAACATGCCACGATATAGGGATAGGTCTTAACACTTGTGTTTTATTTCTTCATGGTACAAATGAAGGAGTTTTCACATTTCCACGGGAGTATGGGAATATCTGGAATAAGTCTGGGCTTCACAGGAAGAAATAGAAATACCTGTTCTTGGTTGAACTGCAGGGGGAGCTTTAGATATACAGTGTGCAGTTACATTGATTAGAATTTCCCCAAGACATGAGACTGAACTTCTGTTTTCTCAATATTGCCTTATGAAATACTTTTTATTAATATCTTTTTAAAAATCGTTTAATGAGAGAGTGCAAGTAATATCCTGCTGCATGGATTGGTACATTCCATCAGACTTCTGTTAAACATGAGTACCTAATCGTGTGGCTGTTCTGAAAGACAGCTTTAGCAACTTCTAAAAAAATCATGGCTGAGGCTCTGAATGGAATTTATGCTTGAGAAGTGTGTTTCCTACTACCAGCATTACTGACTTCTTTTAGTATTTAGAACTCTTCCAAGTATTGGTCAGAACTGAACTTACAGAACTTGCTTAGTATACACCTCACACCTTCTTTATATTTAACTTAAATGTTCTGTAGGCACAATAATGACATTTTTAAGTGCCACTGTACGACTGACGCTCAGAAGCTATGACCTCTGACATTTGACTTTCTATGTTAGCCACAGTTTAGGTTGTTCCAGTTAATACCTCTAAGTTCAGTCATGCCTTGGTTAATGTTGGTCAGACACGTGTGAAGTTAGGCAAGTGTGCTCTATGGATGTTACTTTACCATCTGAAATTAAAGAATATGCTATTGAACAGTAAGTGATGCTGTCAGGAAGAATCAGTACTTGGCAGGTGGCTGTAAAGCCTGATCTATTTTTAGTGTAATGACAGTAAAGACAGTTGTGTCTCCCAGAAAGTGACTGTTCCTTGACTTTCAAGGAAAACTTAGTGAATAGCACAGAACTATCCCTATTGTCTTTGGGTATAATTCCCTTAAACCTTTCAGTAGTTGCTGTCCACAGGGTTCCTGTAAATAAATTAACACTGAAAGTCTTTTGAAGAGAAGGGAGGTCTCTAGATTGTGCTCCATGAACCAGTGTGTAGCAGTATGTTCTTGAAAACTCATATACCCGCCTTACTCTGCTTATGTGAACTATTAAAGCTCTAATTCCTCAGATTTTTTTTTTTATTATTGTTTTAGATGGTGAAAGGGAATTATTTCACCACTTCATCTGCCATTGCTTTGCTTTGGGCTTTCTTGATTTTTACAGGTTTCTTGAGGCAGGGGGGCTTGAAAGATAAGTTCAGCTGAGGCTTTGGCAATTACTTCTCTTTTTTTTAATCCAGATCATTACAAAGGAAGACCAAATTTTGTTTTTCTTTTTGTTTTTCTTTTTGTTTTTCTTTTTGTTTTTGTTTTTGTTTTTGTTTTTGTTTTTCTTTTTGTTTTTGTTTTTCTTTTTCTTTTTCTTTTTCTTTTTCTTTTTCTTTTTCTTTTTCTTTTTCTTTTTCTTTTTTTAACGTTTTTACTATTTGACAAAAGTAAATTGGTTTCCTAGTTGTATATTTGGGGATTTTTCCTTATACAATCCCATTTCAACAAGTATTTTAAGAAGACAACCTGAAATAACTTTAGAAACATGTTTTGAAACTCCAATATGTACCTGTTTCTAAGCTGCATAATTGAAAGAAAGTTTTGAATATTTAAGAATATTTAATTGTGGGTTGCTAAAAACCAAAACGTGTATGATTTGCAGGTAGTTAAATTCATTGTCTCTATTTTTGTCTTCACAAGAGAAGTTCTGTGATATTTAGCTTTCTCCACAAGATGGCAATAGAAAGCTGTCGTAGTGGCCTGTAGCTGAATACTGTAATAGTACCAGATTGAAATATGTCAGATTAATGACTGACTCCTGTTTGCACAGTATCTCTAAGAATACTTACGTATTTTCTTGTATTCCAGAATGACCTAAAGCCTTCGGAAGCAAAGAAGAAAATCCAGCATGTTACATGGCCATGAAGTAGCTAATGGTGCTTGAAATATAAATATTACTTCCATATTTTCAAATAGGTCATATTTAAACAGTTTAAATAAAATTCTTTTAAAAACTTACAGAGATTCAGATTGCTGTGAAGTTTTAACAAATTTAACAGCTCCCTGTTGTAAAGGTGAAGTCATTATCACCAGTCACCTTAAAAGTATCTACTCTTGTATGCCAAGTAGTTAATTACTTCTTTAAAAGGTGGTGATATTACACTATACTAAACCCCCCACTCTTAGTTTTCAAGTTTATTAGAGTTCATCTCCTCCATGTCACTGTGATTCACACATTGTTTCACTAAGATTCAGTTTTGTTCCACGTCTGGTTAAATAGTTAAAATAGCTATTGAATTTTAGAGTGATCCCTAGAACCTTCTTGGCTTTAAAAAGGTAATTAATTTAGGTGAGAAAACTGACCATTCTGCTGATAAGATAGTCTTCAGCAACTTTTTTCCTTTTTGTTGCACAGGAGTGTAGAATTTGCAGTGCAAGTTAGGTTGGTAATAAGAGATGAACTACTTTAACAGCATTACTTCAAATTGAAGTTTCTCTTGATATATGAAATAAGGAATGCACAGATGGAAATACACAATTAGACTGTTTGATATGAAACTTCGAGAGGAAGCAGTGAATGGATTAGTGCCATGTTCTCTTAAGTACACAGGCACATTTTATACATGCATAAGTGTAAAAATGTGCCAATGTAGCAAATTTGATTGTTTTCCTGGTTACAATCATGCTTATAAAATACGGGGAAAACCAGTGGAATGCAGACCAGTGCTTTCTCAGATACAAACAGTTGGAGAGGGACGTGGATAGAAAGACAGAAGTACCGTGAGAGCATTAACAGATGTAATTGCACTCTAGGAAAAAACCCACAACCCTGTTCTCCTTTCCTTTGATAATATAAGATAGAATTTGGTTTTCTGTGAAACTTGGTGTTTCATCTGGTTTATTGGTAGTGCCTCACAGGGAAAAAGTCCAATTAAGTTGATGGAAACATTTTTATTAAAATTCAGTAGCTCAGGATGAAGCCAATTTAGAGCAGTTTTAGGTATGGATGATAAATAATAATAGCAATGCTCCCTGACTTGGTAAATCAAAAAAAGGAATCAACTTTGAAGCCACTTAGTTAACCCACTAAAAGAAGCTCCGTAGTGATCTGAAAGCTTGTTTACATTTTTAACACTGGTTTATATTGAAACCAAAAACTGTAGCTTAGTTCATTACTTTACAGAAGTTCTTCATTCACTGTTATGATGTAAAAGGCACTTCTCGAATGCTGTAAAATGGTAAGAATGTGTGTTTTGAAATGGTGTGCTGTTTCCCTTTTACTAAACACTTGTGCAGTTTTTGTACTTGAGTACAGCAGACTTTAATGTAATGTACATTTTGTATGTAAAGACTTGTCTTTTAAGTAGCCTTATCCTATTTAAATAAATTAAAAGCAAACAAAACAGTGCTGACTTGTTTTTGTGATGTAATTAAGCTTGTTCATTTTATACAGTTTCAGTGGGCTTGAAGTGATCAGCACTTAAAGCTTACAGGGTGAAAGGGTCAGTAGCTGCTTTGCAGCTGTAGCAGCAGTTAGTATCACGTGAAGTGCTGTTTTTTGCACTAGTGTAACAGTCTGATGGGAATTCTGGTTTGTGGCTGGCTTCTTGTCAGTGGTCTAGAGTCTAGGATGTGTTTGTGTGGTTCCAGTTGCTAGGAACGCGTGTATGTTGGTCTGTGTTAGGGAGGGTCATGCAGAACTGCACTAACAGCATGATGCTGCTGTTGCCTGGCCAGCAGTGCTGTTTCCAGGCTGGGATGCTTCCCAGCCTTGTCGTGTTTCACCTATCTTTCCCCAAAGCTGGGGCCATTTTGCCATCTGTTGTAGCACTTGGGAGGCAAGGTGCAAGCCGTGCTGCTCCTGCTGCCTTTTTAGAATCATCAAGGTTGGGAAAGACTTCCAAGGTCATCAAGTCCAACCTTCAACTGAATTCCACACTAAGTTACATCATGAAGTGCCACATCTGCTCGTTTTTTGAACACTTCCAAGGATGGTGGGTGACTCCACCATTCCCTGGGAGCCTGTTCCAGTACTTTACCACATCCAGTCTAGAAGATTTTCCTAATATCCAGCCTGAACTTTCCTTGTCACAATTTGAGGCTGTTTCCCCTTGTCCTGTCACAAGTTGCCTGAGAGGAGAGGCCAAGCCCCACCTTGCTACGATCTCCTTTCAGGCAGTTGTAGAAGGTGATAAGGTCTCCAACTCAGCCTTTTTTTCTCCAGGGTAAGCAACTGCCAGCTTCAGCCCCTTCTGCAGGTGCATTACCCTTCTCTGGACACACTCCAGCATCTCTGTCTTTGTTGTAATGAGGGGCCTAAAACTGAACACAGGACTCAAAATGTGGCCACTCATCAATGCCAAGTACAGGGGCACTCCCCGTTTAGCTCAAAGTAATCTTTCTTCTCTCAGCAAAGTACTAGAGCAGAGCTGCAGTGTGCTGGGGGATTGACAGACCCCAGAGGAGAGGGTGAGGTGTTTGCCCTCCTTTTGGAGGTGTGGATATAAGAGTGATTTTTGTGGCTCTTTGCTACAGCTTTCATCATAGAATGAAATCACCAAGGGATAGAATTTAGTCATTCAGTGAGTTCTGATAAGCACAGTGTGCACTTCAAAAATGTCAGGCAGCCAAGTTCTTCAAGTCGTGTGCAATAAACTAAATCTGATCTGATATATCTATTTAGCTTGTTGAATTAATGAGAGGGGAATGTCCTGTGAGCTCTTTGTACTTGGTACAGAGACAAATTCAGGAGTGGTGGCAGAAACTAGGAGCAAACCTTCCCTATGCAGTAACACACAGAGTAAGTATATTCTTAAATCTTAATTTCACATCTGAAGATTCCTGTTGGACGTGTGACATATTTCTTTCCTCCTTTTTCTGGACACAAATGAATTCCATCTGGAAGGTGTACTGAGATTGTACATTGCATAACATGGCCGTATTTCTTGCAATTTGCTTTGGGAAAAGATTTCTCTTCCTTTGTATTGTTTCCTTCTGACGTTACTGTCCTGCCTGCATGCTGTTGCTGACAGTTGCCTCTGTGGCAAACATGTAGCAGAAATTATACCACAACAAAGGGTATTATGTATCCCAATAGAGAACAGAATTAAAGCACGCCCTACTATAAAAGTTAAACTTCTGACTTTCACAAAGATAAATATCTTTTGAGTTGTCTTGGCCTCCTTGCTTGCTGAGAAGAAAAATACTTTGGGTTTGATTTTAAAGCCTATGAACACATTTTTATCAGCTGCAGTCAGTTCAGTGTGTGTTTTCACACACTTGTTCATTTTTGCTGGTAATTTTCCCACTGACTTCAATTAGTAGAAGACTATGTTGTAAAGCAGGGCCCTTCTGAGAATGTCTAAACTTCACATCCCCAAAAACTGTGTGCAAAAAGAGTTGTATTTGTATGCATTGTGTTTCTTCAGAATGTGAAAACATCTTTGTGAATATTATGTAAATGCAGTTAAGCCACAATCACAATTTTGTTTTAAACAATTTTATTTTGAAAAATACAATGCGCAGTGTAATGTCAACCAACTGTAATACTGACACTGTCAATCAGAACTTTTACTTCACACAATGATCAGCTAGTCATGCAATAGAATATGTACCTGTCATAAAGCACTCCCACTTCCACTGTTTCATCATTATCTCTTTATGGCATGTCACAAATCCATGTACATTGAAACACACCCTACTTTTGCAGTCGCTCTACAGACTTGACAGCACACACTAGTCACATAGCTCAAGAACACTGGGGTGAGACCAGCCTTATTGGAATTGAATGGCCTTTGCTATTGATTTCAGTGGGCTGAAGGCTTCACCCTGAATATCCACCTATGAATGTATTGTGTGTGGCCATTGTAATCCTTGAACTGTATCACTTGTTTGTAACTGGAATATTTTTTAGGAAAAAACCCTTTGAAAATGTCAAAAACAGCCAAATATTTTTACATCATGGGTTTTGCATTAGTTTTTGTTATTGGTAGAAATCTTAAACACCAACACTGTTATTAGAGATTTTAAAGTTGTTTTCCCTCCAGATTTGGAGAGTATAAAGAAAAAGGTTAAGTAATGTTAATAGTACAGTGAGACACAGAGCAGCAAAGCTAGTTCTGAACATCTGTGTGTTTCAGACTATACATTGCAAGCACGGCTTTCGTCCCTTCTTCCTCACCTCTTAGTTTGAGCTTTAAATATCCTTCCCACATTCAGGGCAAAGAATGTCATCCCTTTCTGTGAGGAAGCCACGACCCACCAATGAAAGGGAGCACTTCTTACAGTTAAAGCAATCATTATGCCACTGCCGTTCTTCGAAAGAGATGTACTTGGTTCCTCCGACTCCTGTTTGAAAAGCAAAATCTTTCTGTTACAAGAAAAGAATAGCAGGTCAGCCACCAAGTGATGCAGACTGACATGGAGATCCAACATATAGCAGTGAAAAAATGCCATTGTGACAAATCTGTTTGTTGCTGTGCTAATTTTGCCACCCTTATTCTGTAGTGACTAATATTTTCATCCTCAAATACTTCTGTTGCTTTCAGCAAAGTTAATGACTAGGCTGTTATCCCTAGTGATAATGGCAGACATGAACTTCCAAGGGATGGCCCTGCAACATGCAGCAGAAGAAAAGCAAAGCACCTGCCTCTGAAGAGAATTCTGACAGTTTTTTACAGAATGTTTTATGGCATCTGAGTATGTTTATTTATGTTTTGTAGAAGTGCATTTAGATAATTAAAAAATAAATCTGCCATGTCTCATGACTTGATTCATAGTGCTGAGGGAAGAATGCCTGAGGAAAAAAGCAGATTAGTATAAAAGCATTCCAGAGTTTAAGACTATGGTGGTTATCATAAGGTGTATTGAAGTTGTCCAAAAAAAAAAAAAAAAAAAAAAAAGGAAAAATTGTCTCTTAGTAGTAATTGTCTTTTGCTTAACCTCAAAAATGACTAGCTGGAGTTCCGTGAAAAGATTTACTTGGTCATAGCTCATACCAGGTGAGAGGTTTTTTTTAGTTTTGCCTTCAGTAGCAACTCAACACACAAAAGCACTACAAAATGTAAAGGCACCAGCCATCATAGACCTACCACTGATTGGGTTTGTGCATCCAGCACACTTTTTGGCATAGAGGTTGCAGAAGCAGCTCAGGCAGTATGCAAACTCATCCCTGGAGGTAAAGCGCTGTCCGGACAACTGCTTCTTGCACCCTGTACACACGAAGCACTCCTTATGCCATGGCTGCTCCCGGTAGGTAACACCTCCTGTGGTGATAGCCTGTTTCAGGAAAAAAAAGACAAGAAAGGGTTTCCTTAAGGGTGGTAGGTTTGTATTTTGATTTGGTAAAGAGGAAGGATGATGAGGTTTTTGTGGCGGGGAGGAGGGAAGACATGACAACAGCAAGATTGTAATTTTGCTTGGAGCTGACCTTGAGAAAATCATGCAAGTGCTTTATTGTAATTTCCTAATTTATGAAAAGAAGCCCCATACTAAAAGTACTTTATTCTGCATATGTTGTAAAATCTCACTCTCAGCTGTACTTTGTTTTTCAAGCTACTCTTTGTATGTTGCTTTTCATATGCATGTAATAGAGTTTGTCTCATCACTGTTCCGTCACCCGTCCCTTTCTTCATGGTGGAGGAATTACTTAATGTGTTTCAACTTTCCTGTTACTTTCTTTGGGAAAGACTAGTTTATTTTATATTTTAGATGAAGTAGTTATTTTCTGCTTTTCCAGACTTTGTCGGGGAGTTTTCTCTTATAAGTAACTGGAACTGAAATTACATCATTTCTTAAAATCAGTTAACTATGAATTTTTTGCACATACATAAATGAAATATTCTACCTATTTGGATATAAAATGGGATGGACTTCAATCTCTTATGTTTCAGGCAAGCAAAATAAGAGCACTACCTTCTTGCACTGGACACATTGCATGGCAAACTGCTTTTCATAGCAGGGAACACAAAAGTTTTGGTTGTCCTTAGGGATGAAGCTCTTTGTCCCAATAGGCTGTTGGCAGCGACAGCAGATAAAGCAGGTCTCGTGCCAGCTATTGCCCTTGTATTCCATCTTCCGAGTACCTGTAATGAGACCACAGCATCAACTGAACTTCTGGATGAGATAGATGCAATTTGTAACTCTTGTTTGCCTGGCAGCTGACTGTCAGTCAAGAAGCATTGCAGCTATGAGCTAGAGGTTATTTCATGTTCCTACCAGCTTTGCATGATATTTGGTACCATTTTAGGATTTTGGAGAGCAAGTGGTTCTTCTGTAAAGAAGAGAAACATTTATTGCAAATAGCTATGGCCTAGAAGAGCTTTTTGTGGTATTATTAGGCAAATAATTAATTCCAATGCACAGAAAGATTCAAGGGAATTGAAGAGACACCAATAAAAGCTGCTGTTAGTGCTGAGTGGAGGTAAGGCCATTCCTTATTAAAGATTGACCTCATTCATTCCACATCTGTTTTGTTTCTTTTTTTGATAGCAGCAACGTACCTGGTTAATTACAGATTCATAGAATGATTTGGATTGGAAGAGACCTTAATGGTCATCTAGTTTTAAACTCCCTGCCGTGGACAGGGACACCTCTCACTAGACCAGGTTCTCAGAGCCTGATCCAACCTGGTTTTGAACACTGCCAGGGATGGGGCATCTAGTTCCTGGCAAGCATCTTGCCTCCCTTTCCCAAGGAAATATAGTCACTGTCTGAGACAAAGGATTATTTCATATCTGCTCAGGGGCTTTTTTCTTATTCTCACTGAGGTGTACTCTAAGTTTGCAATTGTTTCCAGCTCAGCAAAACCTATTCTAAATGTTTTTCTGTCTCTTGAAACACTCAGTAAGAAAGAAACTTTCTCTCTGTTTTCAGTTGTATTGAAAATATGGTTGAAATGTGGAAGGGAGAAAAATGTTTAAACAATCCTTTATTGAAAAGCAGAAAAGTGATGTGGTAGTTATGACATGAATGCACGTCTCTAGAACGAAGTTGTAGGGTTCAAATATTTTGCTTTGCGGATTCAGTCCACTGTATGACATGTGGACTCTGAGCCCTTCCAGGAAATAGGAGATGCCCTATTATATGGATAAATTTGTTTGCACATGGTATGATTTCCCATGTACCAGTTGGAGTCAGAATATTTGATACTGGCCAGAAGGATAAACAAATGTTGTTCCTACAGTTCTGTATCACTCTTGGAGCCTGTAACAGCAAACACAAAGTCAAATGCTTGGAAGACTGACAGGCTGATCGAGTTGGCTAATGATGAAGAACCACACTAATGCCTTTGATGCCAATTCTTCCCACCCCTATTACTGCAGGGTGAAGTTCTACCATTTTTCCCCTTCTCAAGCATTAATTTATCTTTGTTTACTAGTTGCATATTTTTCTTCTTTTATGATCTCATTAAATTCTGCTGAGAGGCACACTTCAGGATTTATTTGGTGGTTTGTTTTTGTTTTTTTTAAGTTGACTTGCATCAACAGTAAGTGAAATGTTAATTATCTTTCTTTCTGATGCTTATATTCTTGAATATTTCTGTTCCATTTTATTAACAGACACCTTCTAAAAATTATGCCCTCTCTATCCTGGTAACTACCTATATCATGCCAAGGAACAAATAAATCAGCCTTTGAAAGAATAGTATTTTGGAAAAAGGAGATGTGGATAATTTTTTTAATAGTCTAGAATTTTATTTTCATATTTTCAACTGTGCTGTTTTTGGGATAGTGTTGTCACTGAAACTCAAAGCAGGGAGAGCTCTGTTTGTCAGCTGCTAGACTGAAGTCAGCATGAGTTGAGTTTGCAGGAGGACTGAAAGACCAAGCTTGTAATCACTTAAATGGACACATCATGATAAGTCTACATTAAATCTACACTGTACATTTAGTGGCTCAAAGCAAAGGCCAAGTTTAGCATTAACAGTTTCCACAAAGGGTATCCAACCACTTGCTGGTTCATTTAAAATGAATTATGCCTCCACTGGTGATCATACTCCTCTGTGTAGCTCCTGTACTACCATGGTGTGCTGTGTAAGTAGAAAAAACGTGCTGAGTGTACTGCTCTTCCAATGTGGTGACATCTCAATTATCTTGGGGAAACAACTAAAGACCAGTGGGTAGTTGTAAAGCTTACAAAAATTAATTTCTTCTCATTTGGGTTATTAGAGAAGAAGGGATTGTCTGTGTCACTGAATCCAGCCTCCATTACTACATATCAGTGCATAGCTGGCATAATAGACAAAGAGAGATCCATTCAGCAAATCACTGCTGATGGCGATGAATCTGATGAACAGTATTAAAAATGCATACACGTAAATTTATAGAATCATAGACTCATAGAATAGTTTTGGTTAAAAAGAACCTTTAAAAATCATCTAGTCCAAGCCCCTGCAATAAGCAGGGACATCTTCAACTTGATCAGGTTGCTCAGAACCCCGTCCAAACCGACCTTGAATTTTTCCAGGCTTGGGGAATCCACCATCTCTCTGGGCAACATGTTCCAGTGTTTTACCTTACCACCCTCATTGTAGAAATCTTATTCCTTATATCTAATCTAAATCAACCCTATTGCTTTAAAACCATTACACTTTGTTCTAATGCAACAGGCCCTGCTGAAAAGTTTGTCCCCATCTTTGTTATAGGTCTCTTTTCAGTACTGAAAGGCTACAATCGGGTTTCCCCAGAGCCTTCTCTTCTTCAGGCTGAGCAATTCCAACTCCCTCAGCTTGTCTTTATAAGCGAAGTGCTCGAGCCCTCTTTGTGGCTCTCCTCTGGACCTCCTCCAACAGTTCCATGTTCTTCTTATGTTGGGGTCACCAGAGCTGGATACAGCACTCCAGCAGGGATCTCTCAAGAGCACAGTTAAGGGGCAGAATCACCTCCCTTGACCTGCTGCCTACGCTGCTTTGGGTGCAGCCCAGGATACAACAAGTTTTTTGGGATGTGAATGAGCTTTCTGTGTCAGGTAGTTCCAGCTTTAAAACTAGCACTGACTAATTCCAAGCATGTCAGTTTTTACTGCTGTGTCAGCAAAATGGGTGCACATGGAATAATAGAAGATGCCTAAACCCAGTCATGAATAGATAGGGTCATCTGCTTTTAAATATTGTTGTCCTATTTCATCATCAAACCTTCATTTTTACATCCTAGGAGCAAAACGTTGTGGTTTTCTCCTGTGTTTTCCTCATATAAGGTGACCAATGTCAGAATCAGCTGACAAAGTAACTAGTAATCATTATGGAGTATGCATGAGGATTCTTCTGATAGCACTTTGACTTTAAAGCCCTCAGATCATTACAGAATGCTATAGTATTGGCATGAGAAGATGAGGTTTTAGCAATCTATTACTATAACCTCATGTTTCATGTTGAAGAAGAAAATAGCTCTTTCCTGTTTCTCCAAATCTTTGTGCAAATCTTTGTGTGAAAAAGGCACTTTGACCAATTTTTCATTTGTCCGAGAGAAGCTAAATTTAGAGCTATTACGCAAAAAGTTTCACGTGAATGACAGTTCTGCCATGACCCATTATGAACATTACATGCTCTGGTCATGGAAGTGGCCTAGAATGCACCACCACCGTTTTTTACACAGTCTACCATGACTTAGCAGAAATAGTCAAAGAAAAACATTTCTCACAATTGTTGCTGAGTTTGGGTTTGATATTTAGTCGAAAAAGTGAGCATCCTAACCTGGCATGATAGTCTTCTTGCACTCATTACATTTGGAAGAGTATTCATTGGAGTAGCAGTCAGTACAAAGTAGATGTTCCTCTTTTGCAGCAAAAGGTTTGTCCACCAATGAATTCTTGCACTGAAAGCAGTGGAAGCAGGTTTCGTGCCAGTGGCGGTCCTTGTAAGACAGATCCTGTAGAAATCCAAAACCACAGAGTAATTGGAATGAATAGTTTGCACAACTGAACCTCAGAGAATGCAAACACATCCGAATCTGAACTGCAGCCAGGAGCTGGGGCTAATTTGCACTGCTCAAGAAAACAAAATGTTCTGACAAAGGTGAACTTATTTTGCTGTGATAACCAAGTGCAGCTCATGACAACTATCAGACTTTTTGAAGTTCAAGGTAACTTTTTTTGTATATGACAGAGAAACCACTAGTTTCATTTAGGTATTTCCTTTGGAAATAAAGCCCCAGTTCTTAGTCAAATTAAAACTTGTTAACCTGGTAGGTATGATAGTCTTTCCCTATTTGCCTTAACTATTGCTGATTTCTGGTTCATTTCATAGATATTTACTCCTGAACAGAAATCTTTTTTCCCAGTTGCATTCTGGTATTTTTTTGACAGATTTACACCAAGGGTGGAATTGGTCTGATCTCTTTGGGGATTTTTTTCACTACAACAGATTTTTACTGACTCTTGTGTCCTGGTTTACCTATATTTCAGATGTGGATTGGTTTGAAAGATGCAAGACCACATTGTACCTGCATCCAGTGATCCAGAATATTGGCCAAGGGATTAGTGTGGGCATATAAGTATTTAAAATGCTCTCCACAGTTATTCCTTTTATTATTTAAAAGAAACAGTCCTTCTCAAATTGTTACCTAGAGGGATGGATTGTGCTTTTTAAAATTTAAATTAAGGTGGCCTAACCACGTAATACTTGAACAGTGCCTTTGGACTTAAAATAGAGCTTGGATGACTACAAGAAATGGTGTCTACTCCAAAATATATAGGCTCTGGTTTGGGTTGGGAGTGTGAAAGGCTAGAATTGTCATGAATAAGAAGTATAAAAATCCAGCAGAAATAACTTCTCATGTTCTAGCTCAAGATCCACTGTGTGTTTATTGCAGGCACTAAAGTAATCACTTTAACTGAAGGAAAAGAATGAGTGGTAGAACATCAGATTTTTCAGTTGTATAAAGCATCACAAAGCATTCATACCTGATCTGGCCTAAGCTGTACAATGTCAGTCAGTACAGTCACAGGTAACTCCAAATGTGCAAACTAAGCCCAGCGCAAACAAAAGACACCATAGATCTAGCTTAACCTAAAATAACAATGTGTCTTTTGGAGCCTTGTTCTCATAAATAGTTAGCAGAAAATACTGAAATAATTTCATCTGGCTCAGCTGGTATGTGGTAGCTTTTTAAACTTTAGTAATTTCTGTCAGAATTTGACCATGCAATTATGCATTTCTATTTGGACATCTGTGCTACTCACCTAAATTTTTTGAATCATTGTGAGTAACAATTGATACCCAATGTGTCTTTCATCTCTGAGATTGCACTCTATGATGGAATATCTAAGACTTCTACTTTACAGCTTTCAATTATTTTTTCAGCTCATATATTCATTTCAGCTAACTTCTTTTGAAACAGCACAAATTTATGACTGTATAATTTTAACCTTTTCTAAAAGCAAATTCAAACCAATCATCTTTGGAAGCTACTTATATTTCTTTTCTTCTCTTTAAGTGAAGTTGAATAGTCTAAATCTGATCTCATATTATATTTTCAACAGAAAAATACAACATACAGCCATCGGTCTTTTCCAAAACGTGAAATTTATCTTCTAGAAAGTAGAACAACAGATCTGGTTTTCTTTCTCCTGTGACACGATGTATTCAATTGTTTTTCCTCACTTGCTGCCATTCCCTGTTTTTGCAATTTTCAGCAAGCTATTTTTTAATATCCAAAATTCATGTGCTGATGTCTGCTTATTTTATGAATGAAATTATACCCTGGAGAAGGTGCATGCCTTTTAGAAGAGGAGTAAAGAAGACAAAGATTAGGTGTCAATGATGAAAGATTTCATCCTTTAGTCAGTTATGACAGTGCGATTTCATACTCAGTAGCTAGGTAGTTGACATAGCAGATATTTCATCATGATGAAATGATGAAGCACAACTACAACAAAAGTACCCAGGATAAAAAGTGGATTGAATAATCTCTAGCTACTCTGGATTACTATAACAAATATTGTCATTGAATGTAGAGAGATTCTAAGATGTCTCGCTTTGACAACAGAATATTAGACTGATGAAATGGATATTGCTTTCTCTTTCTGAATATGTCACATCTGAAAGCAAAAAGTCCAAGGTACTGATGAAACCATTTATACATTATGAGTGTTCTTAGGTCACTGAAAAGGTGGTTTGATCTTCTTCAACATGCTGTATATATTACTGGAGCTTTTGGCTTGTCCATAAGCTGTGGATGTATTAGTCTGGAGCAGATTCTACACTGGAAAAGCATGTGCAAAAACTCACTTTCTGAATGTCAGGCTGATCCTCTGTCAATCCGAAAGAACATCAAGTTTAGTCTAGGCATGTGAATTCTAGTTTATGATAGCTGTTGTAATCCAATAAATCTACTCCAGCAGAAGGTATAAGTGATATACAACTAATTCCTGTTGTATTTTCGCTTGTTTCCATTATGTCACCCACAAAGAAAACTTTGACAAGATAACTGCTAGCTTTGGCAAGTTCATGTTTTACAGCTTCTTCATAGTTCTGTATAGTTTTGCTCCAGCATGGTTTATTTGGCCCCTAGGTTGGGACTGCATGTGACTTAGAAAAGTGTGTTTTTTAAAAAAACCCCAGAAGGCCCCCTTAGACTAGGGTTACCAGGTAAGTGGGTTAAGCTTGGACTCCTCATATCCTGCATTTATATTGTCTTCTCCTCAGGCTTTTTGAGTCTAAGCAAACTGAAGCCATTATGCATTACCATTTCTCTTGAACTGTGCTTCAACAGGGACCCAGTAGGAAGAACGAGATTAGAGAGCTTATTGCTAGAACAGTAACTGCATATGTTGTTCTTGAACGAAGACTGCATTAGGCTTTTTTGCCTGCCACAATGGTCTTTTCAGAAGGTTGAATGTGGGAAATGGGCTATGCCAACTAAATGCTGTGCAGATTTTTGCTACACACACCCGGTAGTATGTTAGACTGGCACATACCTATCAAAAGCATATTGAGAAAAGGTAAAAACAAGTGATATTGTGCTGGAGCCCTTAGGTGTAGGAGAAGATGTTAAGGTATCCATCTCTTTTACCATTTCACTTTACAATAATTAGTCTGAGATTCAGTAATGAGCTGAAAAGTGTTGCATGTCAGGACAGGGTTTAAACACTAAAAATGAGAAAAATAATTATTTTATCCCTTTTCTGATCCTCATTACTGGAGGTTTTATTTTTTTGTTTAGTTTATGTGTGAGACCGACCCTTTTGAGCCATTTTTGGCCGGCATGCTGACACAGTAGCTTTATCTCACAATTCACTAATAATTTAATTTTCACATTTCACAAAGACAGTTTTTACCCCCATCTGTCTGCCAAGACCAACTTGTGGACTGCATTAAACACAGGATTACTGTAGGTATTTCCTGTATTTGCAATGCTTTCTATACCACAGGATCTGCAAGGAAAGTATTAAAAAAGCCAAAGTCAACCAAAAGTAACCCTTCAGCAGTTAAGTGAATGGGTACATGATGGATGGATTTCCAGAAAGAAGCATGAAACTGTAGGTGTGGTGAGCGTTCACCAGAAACATAGCCAATAAAATGCCAATTTTTTCTAGAAAAATAAATTTCTCCTCTAACCTGTTGGCATATGGATACCATATAATACGTGTGAGAGAAATAGCATTGTGTTTTCATACTGCCTGCTGGTGTCTCCTACCACTCAGTATATGAAGCTTTTAATTTGTCTGTGAAAGTTTCATAAACATCAGCTAGAACTGTTTACAGTTAATGAAATTGCCTATGCCCAAAGGTGTCATTCAGACACATGTCATTCTAGGATTTTTTGGTGGAAAAGGCTTGTTCTTTTAAAATAAAGGGCAAATTAATTATTACTCAGTTATGTTCACAGTTACCCATAAACTACCTTAAAAACTAGAAAGACTGAAGAAAATTCTCCCCTGACTTGAATTCAAGGGAAGTTTCCCTACAGCATTGTTATCTTGTGGGCTCTCTGTGCTACAGCTAAAACACAGTGTGAAAATCTGGCATCAATTTCATCCTCTCAGAGCCCCGTGCTGTCAGGATTCAAGTATGACGAGTGTTTTAAGTTCAACTCAGGTAAACTGATGCTGTGCACCATTGCTGATACACTGCAGTAGTGTCAGAGGCAGAGAGCTGACTGTCCTCTTCCTAGTACCTGTGGTTTCCCTCTGATGTAACCCTGTCAGTTATAGGAGGGTTGCTTGTAATTGGGAGGGTGGGAAAGAAGGAAATTAAGAGCAGCTGGTTCTCAGCACGGCTCTTCTCAGTGTAGAGAAATAATGGTGGCCAGGAAGGGACTTTAAAAGAAAAATCTGATGTGAGATTTTCTATATGGGGCTTTTCATGTTGTAATGTGGATGTAAGCGTGGACACCACTGCCACATGCAGAGGCCTGGATGTGACCTCTTCTCATGACACTGTCACTCCACTAGGCTTTTTATTCAAAATTTTGCATTTTTAGGTTATGTCGAGCATACAAATTAGAGTCTGTTTTGTACATGCAGTAAACACACTGGTTGCATTCCCAAACATAGTACAATTTATCTTCTTTGTTCAGATGAAAAAGGAAATGCAATATGTAAAAAGATTTATGTAAAAATACATACATATATGTGTGTGTGTGTATTTCTTATGCATTTATATACTTATGTATCCATACAGTTTAATGAGGAGAAGCCTGATTTTTTTTTTGACTGTTTCATGGCTGAATTATGTTCAGTCATACAGTGCACACACCTCCTCTGAAACTGATCTTGTGGTTGAGGCACTTGCAAGGGCTCTCTCAAATGTGTTCTCTAGTGTCTATTACTGTCATTGAAAAACTACTCTAGTTTTCTTCTCAGTGAAAATATTCATAGGATCTCTTTTTCTACCCAAACACAGGGTTTTTTTTCAGAAAACTCGTAGGAATTTAAGTTTCAACTTTTATCCATCTGTCAGAATTTGCTTGAAATTGGTCAACAGCTTCAAAAGCTACAGCATAAAGCATGGACAGGCACAAACAGCAGTCACAGAAACAAAAAATAACATGTTTGTTTCTGTCACACTTTATAGTTCATTAGGAAATCTTTATTTACTATCTCTTAGTTGTATTTTCCACATATAGTTCTGGTTCTTTACATATGTAAAATATTCTTAAATTGCAGACAGTTGAGGCTTTTTTCTTTTTTTTCTATCTGATATTAGAGTGTGTCTCACTTAAAAGTAAAGAAAAGCAGTATATCGGATAACACCCACACTCCCTAAATCCATAAATCTGGGTTGAAAAGTTCAACCTGATTAATTCCTGAATACTTTGACTAAGATTTGTTGAAGCTGGTCCAAGTTTTTAAATTCTTGACTATCAACACATGGAAATATCTTCTCAGGGGATTAGAAAGAGACCTTAAAACAAAAGCACATTCTGGAATGGGGCAGAAATATTTTGCTTTTTCAGGTCAGGCCAGGCCAGCTGTATCTCTTCTC
The DNA here is from genome assembly GCA_013397795.1 of Orthonyx spaldingii. NCBI lineage: Eukaryota > Metazoa > Chordata > Aves > Passeriformes > Orthonychidae > Orthonyx > Orthonyx spaldingii. The sequence continues at coordinate 207,811 of VZTJ01004576.1, forward strand.
TAACCTGAATATTTATGAGCTGTAGGAAAGCTGGCAATTTTATACCTTCTTACAGATTATTGCGAGTTCCCTGTCTTGATGGTGAAACATTTTTACCTTTTTAAGGTTTCTGAAAGGGACTTTCTTACTGATTTGCCAATAGGGTGTTGTAGATCAATTTGGAAGATATGAGACTTTTTCTTTCCCCATCTGAGTAAGCATATGTTTTTATATCTCTGAACTGGTGATTGAGTGGTATTATCACTAATAGGAATTAACTCGTGCTTCTAGAGGTATGTATCAGCAGTGGAAAGTCAAAAATAAGATTTCCTTATGGTCAGTGAAGATTCCTATGGCCATGCAATACAAATTGCCATTCTACTGCAATCTCACTCTGTCAGTGAAAATCTTGCCCAGCTTTGAACAAGTCAATTTTGTGCAAGGGGGATGTATATCAGATGAAATGTATTGGTAGAGGTCCAACAGACACTTCACTGTATTGCTCATCTGTCTTCATTCAGGCAGGATGAAATTGGCATGAACTCCAGTTGTTTTGGTTAATTTAAAATAAATGCAGGTGGTCACACCTGCAGGTGTGTACCAGGCAGGTGTTTCCATGCGTTGTAGCAGTGCATAGTTTACGGAAGCAAGGCCTTTGCTCTGTCCATCCCATTCTTTAATTAGACTCCACTATCATAATTCTGTATTTTAAAGGCTAATTTTTCTAACTCTATCTGATTTATTACTTCAGTCAGCATTAGTTAGATTTCTGTAATCTCGAAGTTAGCATCTTGTCTTCAGTGTATCTTGTCTCTTGATGACCACAGAAGTGTGGTCCCTGGAAAGCCAACAGTGGCTTAGCTCCCTCTGACCCAAAAGTAGGCAAAACCAGCTTCTATCACCCCTCCAGATCCCAGCTGGCCCTGATAACAGACTCTTCCAATGAATTAAAGTGAATTTCTTACATCAGAGCATCAGATCATTCTGTGCTTTACAGAAATGCATTTCTATTACCATGCTGGGTAAAGTACAGTTTGCCAAGTGAAATGATACAAAACTGGTACAAAGCAGGGATCCAGAAAACATGCTGTCTCATCAAAAGAAACCACTGTGCAGCTGTTAGGCTGGATCCTTCCAGATCTCAGAGCTCTGTATTCAGGCTCTGCCAGGATTTCTGTAACAAGACACAAATCCGACATACCTTGCAGTCTGCTCCAATAGGTTTTTTGCATTCCTCACAGGTGTTGGAATAAAGATTTTCATAGCATTTCACACAGTAGGGGCTGTCCTCCTTCAGGATGTACTTCTTACCAAACAGAGACTCTTTGCAGTAGTGGCAGTCAAAGCGTTCAGTCATGTTGGTGTCTGGTGTCCAGCTATCCTGCCACAAAGACAGGAACAGGCACATGTCAGACAGAGCTACACTTAACCCAATCCCCCAGGAAAGGTTTATCAATTCTTGTTTATCACATTGTACCTCAGTTTTAATCCAACTTTCAGTCAAATAAATGAACGCAATAGGAAGAAACTGAACTATAAATTTTGCAGTGCAGGACAGTGACAATAGCCCATCCACTTTAGCCAACTTCTGATCCATCTTTGGCCAGACCTAGTGTTAGAGATGAGAGGGAGGAGTAAACCCTGAGTCTGAAGAATTGCCATGGGATTTGTGAATGGAATTTGACCTATAGGTCTGAAACAAGAAAGTATCTCTCTAGGGGATGGAGGAGCCAAGTCCATTAGGAGGATGAGCCAGCTATTCTTCAGAAGCAACACCTCCTGTATAAGGCAAGAGAAAGGTTTACATTGCTAGTAGACTTTAGTCATGCACAGCCTATCAGGCACCACTGTTAAGTGCTTCTGCACCTTCCTTCTCTGCATTCTCAGTAAGCCAGTGTCTGGCAATCATTCCCCCACAGGCAGACACTGACCCTCCATCTCTCTCTTGCATGAGACTCTGGGCACAGGAGGTGCAGGGTCAGTGACTGTGTATCTGATTCTCCTCTGATGCAACTGAAGGAGTTATCCAACAGCTGTAGTGTATTGGGACACAAATAGGGCCTAGGTGTCCTGGCTCAGACAAATGTCAAACAATGATTATGGAAGGGAAGAAACAAGTACAAAAACTGTATATGATGCTTCAGCTTGTCTGAATTAGGGACAATTGCTGTTTGCTCCTCAGGTTTTGTTACGTCTCTATCATATTCTGGATGCACACACAAGCAATGATGACACAAAAGCCTTTGATTAACTGCATGAATATTTATTATTGCACGGGAGAGTTTATTTTGGGTTTCATTAGAGTCATCACCTTCTTTCCTAACCTGAGGCTTGCAGCATGTGTTGCACCTGAAATCTGTTTGGAGGTTACAGCTGGAGCAGGGCATAGCTGACTGCTTAGGAAAGGGGATTTCCCAAGTGGAAAGTATGTGCCACCTGGACTGCATGATCTTCACTGCCTGCCAGGTTGCATCTTCTCTTTAAGCCACATTTGATCGATAAAACCTTAAATGTTTTGAGTACTAATAGCTTAAGTGGCTAGCTCTGTCTTTCATGCACAAGTGACATTTACAGCAGCTGCAGTCCTTTTGCCAAGTTCACAAAATGTTACTTTCTTAGTGTTCTTGGCACAGGTTGCTGGATTCTGGAGTATGTCCTCGTCTTCTGACAGTGGGTGTCACCCATAGGGCATTCTGAAACCTGGAGTTCTCCTCCATGATTTCAGTTTTTATTATCTTCCATTCTGTCTAGCTGGGGTGTGATTAAGGTTTTAGGGCTGTCTGAAAGGATGAACTTTATTTTGATGACTAGAAAGCTTTTTTTTTAAAAATGGTCAATCAACTGCTGAATTTTGTGGTGACTAGCACAGACTGAGGGGTGAGTGCTTTTGCATGTGTGAAGTAGGTAAGTGATGTCTCAACTGCTGGAAAGTCTTATGAATTCCAAGTAACTACTAAAGAAGAAAGACCGACTACCAAACCTCAAAAAGTGCATGGAGGACGCACAAATCCTGGCAGCTGGTCATCTGTGCTACTGACAACCCAGGACTAGCAGTGCAACTGCTTTGGCCTTAAAGATGCTCTAGGAGCTAATTAATTTTCTTATCCCAAAGGGGAACTGGGAGCATGTAGGGTACTTTTTGTCCTTAAGGAGCAGAGAGGATCACAGGACTGATAAGAAGATAGAAAGTAAGAAGACATGCTGGAGAGAGAAGTGTAGTGACTATGGAAATCTCCCCTCTAGCCGTTTCCAGCAGCAGCAGCTAGCAATGGAAGCATAAGGCAGGAGAGCAGGGACAGTACCAAGGGACATTTCCTTAACAATTTCTTCCAGCAAGTTAGTCTTCTCTTGAAGTAGAGGTGCTGTCTTTACCAGAATATTTAAAAGATTATAATGGATTTTCCTCTCTGTTTTGAGCCTGTTTACACCCCTAACCTACATAATACATTTGAACTTCCCCAGGAATGAACTAGACAGGACTTAATTTCCATCTGGAGTAATTTCTGCAAAATTAATGGAGTCAGACCAAAGTACACTGAGTTATATGTGTGGATGTATGACTAAATCTGAGAAAAGGGATAGCTTTTGTTCAAGTAGTATGTATTTAGGACAGAAATATGTACTTTTTACCAGACTTTATTTGATTTTTTTCCAAATGATAGCATTTTGTTGCCCATTTAATGTGCATTATTGCTAAGTTAAAGTGTGAGCAGAAACCACTTATGAACTTGCATTTGTCATCCTTCTTCAGAATTAGTTCTTTCTAGCCCTGAATTAAAAGTAGATGTGTGATACTGAAGAGTGAAAAATTTCTCTGCAGTCATGATGTGTAAAAGCAAAATCTATAGAGTGTGAATCTTTTACAGGTTTATGCCATTTCATCCAAAGCTGCTAAATGTAAAATATAGAAGTGCATTGGGACTGGAAAAAGGACTGTTCCCTTACAGGTGAACATTCTTGTCTCTTGGACACAGGACTTTCAATCTTGATTGTTGTATTGTCCTCTGGGTGTGTTTCACAGGAGCAGAGGCAAGTATTATGTAATATATTCATTCAATATTTTATATAAAAATGTAATAATTTAACAATTCAAAATAATTCAGCAATTATTTAATAGTTGCTGCCACTATTTCAGAAAATACCTGGGCACTGCCCTCTTATCCTGAAAGGGATCTGGTTTTGTTAAATGTTCTCTAAGATTGTCCCAGGGGTTTTCCCCCCTCACCCTGAGCAGGGAGAGGCAGTCCTCATTTCTACATCTCAAACAGATTTAGGGATCAACTCTGCTCTCAGTGAAGATACCACAGGGACAGCTCTGGATGGGACTTGAGGAACAGCTCTAGAGACTTGTGAAACTGAGACAAGAAAGGAAATTTTCCAAGATCTGCATTTTGGGTTTAGTTATGTGAATCTTTTATTTGATCTGGGACCAATTTTGAATCCAATATCTCTTAAAGTTAGGAATTCAGGTTCATGTGGTTTCATTCAGTAAGCTGGAATTAAGGGTGAAGCATCCCAGATTCCAGACTGTCTACTATACAGTATTTTGAGCATATTGTACAGGGTTTTTTCTGCTCCAGAGAGAATTAAATGCGAGGTAATAATGGGTCCTATCTACTAAATACCAACAGGAATTTCAAACAAATCATTTCACTGTTGTCTTACAATCAAGAAATGGGAAATCATACTGAGCAATATTTTTGCCTGTCACTTTGTACACATGACCCTTTACATTGCCAGTCCATTAATTCCTGTTCTACAAAATCCCCTCATGTTTAGTTTAGTGCAGGCTTTATGCACTGTTTTGGGCTTGAAAGGGAAAAAAAGCCAAAGCAAAAAGAAACAGGAGACTTGCATAGTTGTGCATGGACAAAAATTGCAATTCAACCTCCTTGCCATTGATGTTTCTTTCTCTTGTGTTTGACACTCATTGACCGTAAAGCATTGTGGGACAGAGGCTCATCACTATTACACCTCTTCGTGGTAAAATGTCTTTAGATTTTACCACTGTAGTCATTCTATACTTATGCTTGTTTAGATTGCTCTCAACATCATCATGAAGGAGAAATTTATTTTTTCTGCCATTCAGTCTCCCTCCTACAGCATCAGACATAACAAGTACATCTCCAAAAGGAAAAGAGCTTTCTGTTGCATGCCAGAAGAGAACCTACATCTTATGCCAAATGTTAGTACTACCCACACTGTGTCTCCCAGGAAGTAAGAATTGGCAGGAAAATTACCAAAAAGTTAGTAGACTGACTTAAAATCTATGCTTCTTTCCCCTTCTTCCCCCGTTGGCTCAGTGTCATTTTCCTAGCAGCGATTCCTAAAGTTATCATATTACCTCATAAATATTAGGGCTCATCATGTCATTAAGAAATTATCCAGTGTTCCCCCATCCCATGACATTATTGACTACTGGAAAAGCAGACTTTGCCTGCTTTTTCAGCTATGTCTGCAAGCCTAATAAATGATACTGTGTGCATCTCTTATTTCAACTCTTCTTAGGGGGTGTTGAGCACTGAGAGGTGCAGATGCACATACACAAGAGAGAGAAAGAGGCCAAGGGAAACTATCTAAAACATGTAGGAGTTGTTTAGTTTATTCAGTCAAGTTCTGATCTCTTTTTATAACAGTATCTGGAGACACAGAATTAACCCCCTGTAGATGCCAAAGGGGAACTTTCTGTGGACTTAATCAAGAATGTCAAGAGTGCTGGGGCTCTCTGTACCTGTGCCCCTGGATCAGTATGCAGTGTTAGCCACCTGCGCAGGAAGCAAGAGGTCTCCCTTCAAGATGTACACACATTTCTCCCACCTGACTATTTTTCCAGAAGAACAGTGCACATGGAGAATTTTCTATCTGTTTATTTCACTTCTCCTGAGGAAGGAAGATTTGTGTCTGGCAACTCCAGTGACATGAGCCATGCAGGTCTAGAGCATTTGGAAACAATTTATATTAGCGTTCCAAAGGCTAAAATGCAAATATTTATTTACAAACATGAACTGGCAGTTCAAACTATGCTGGTCTTTCTGGCAAGAGGTTATTTTCCCCTGTAATTTAGCTGCTTTTACCACATTCATTATCTATCATCTCATTGCAACAACAGGAAAACACTCTTGAAAAACCTAAGCATTTTCCAAACCAGACCATAAGGCCATGCAAGGGGAATAGGGGGAAACCTAATTTAATTTCTTTTAAATTTGCTTTAGGAAAAGAAGAAATGACGATTTTCTTGTAGTACTGATGAGAGGTGGGGCGTGGGGGAAGGTTATATGTGGTCAGAATTCACCTGAACCCCAGCATGAGAAAGTTAGCTGGTGTAGATGCACCCAAAGCACTCCTGTGTGTTTAGATTTACGAAAACATATTAAGGGATGGTAGCCCTCTTTGTCTGGCTGTCCAGGTGTATCTTAATCTCTTCATCACAGAATGAGCGCCCACAAACACTGTCAGGATGGAGCAAGGGGAACCTGACTGCTTGGAGTCTTTGCTGGCCGTCAGACAAGTGTTGAGTGCTTTGAGTTGCTCAGAGTTGTGACCCTTCAGCAGCAGCCCCTGGCCATGGAGAGCCACACCAGTTGAAACACAAAGGTCTCCCTCCATGGGCCACAGAAGGACATTTGCTGCCTTACGCTAAAGGTGGCCAGTGCAAAGGCTAACCAGGCTGTGAAAGACAACTGATCTGGGGTTAATGCTCAGCTTATAAATGAGAAAGGGATGCTTAGGCACATGTGGCTGCACTCCTTCTCTTTTAAATTTTTAAGCTGAGAAGAAAGCAGAAGCCTTTTCCTCTTGCTGCTGCTATGGAAGAGCAATCCTGAAGTAAGCACATCTAAAGAATTTGGCACCCTGTCTTCAAGAAAACAAGACCCTTAGGACAAGTCATTTCTCTTCATTAACAAACCCGGCATGGTTTACCAGTGTCCACATTGAGGTTAGGATTTTAGAAATATTCAGTTACACAGGTGTTCATTGCTCTTTCTTAAGCTCTGAGTAGATATTCGTAGATGTCTTAGAAGCTCTTCAGCAAAAGCCAGGAAAATCTGGTTTAATATTTGAAAATAATGGTAATAATAACAAAAACCAAGAAAAAATTGATCCCAAGTAAAATATCCCAGTCGTACCTTTAGAATCTAATTTTTTAAATCTATTGAAATAAAAAAAAAGATTAATTTTTAATAGTTACCTTATAATATTCTTGTAATTCTACATTTGGATTTTTCCAAGGACTCACTTTTGTTGGAAATGCCTGACTTATATTGCATATGGTATAACATTCTGATCTCTTTTTTAGAGTTTTTTTAAATCTCTTTAGAGCAATTTTCTGACCAGTCAGACTCCATTAAACTATGCAGATAACCAAAGTCCACCTGGTTCCTGTCTGGATTGCACAGTCAGCCTGTCATGAATTGGGAAGTGGATAGTGTGTTGGTTAAGACTGTATTCCTTAGCAGAACACAAATAATAAAAAAACCCAAATAGAAAACGTTTCTTGTGTGGCAAGGTTTCTCATGCATCTGGCTAAAGTAATCCCAGTTATAGCAGTGGAGAAGGAACATTTGTGGTTTCTGTGTGGTTTCTGGTGTTTGGCAGTCAATGAAAATCTGCTCCAGTCTAGAGCCACTCCAGCAGTGCTAGAGCAAGAACCATCAGCAATATCTACAAATGCCATGTAAGAACTGAGCACCAACACTTTGAAAGGGTACCCCACATAATTCATGATTATCTCAGGCAGATATAGAAATGACTGGAGGATGCATGGTCTTACTAATATTCCTGCACACATTTCAGTTACAAAAGAAGCCTATTGAAATAACATGGAACATGACTTAAACCTGCCACAGCAAGGAAGAGCACAGTTCAAGTGGAAAGGCTTGCATTTATTTTCTATTTTAAAGCCTTTTGAAATTGCTGTCCTTCTTCTTTCTCTTGCAGAATAAGCAAATGCTTGCTCAAAGGAAAGGTCAATTACTTGATACTGCTTAAGTATAAAAATTCTTATTTCTAATAAGAGCATTTAAGCAGATAACAGCAAATAATAGAGGAGAAAAACAGTATAAGATTAATAAACCTTATTATTTCTGACACTATCCTGAAAAAGCAGTGTATAAGTTAAATGTCTGCAGACACTAAGTTCCGACAAAGGTTTGTTTTTCCAGAAAAGGGTTGCTTTCTCTTATTCACAGGAACACTGCTAATCTCAGTGAAATTAGACTTTAAGATAAAAATACCCAGAAATGCCATGTGCTGCCATGCAGTCATGTTTCCAAATTTTCCTGTATTTTTGAAATCCTGCATACTACTACCCAGGACAATAACCAGAACAGTGTCCCAAATAGCCTGTGTTTCCTTCTTTATAGAAAGGATGGAAGAAAGGCTGGGACAACTCTGTGGAAGAAGAATGCTTTGTTATTTGTTCTGGCCTCTAGCAGCACAGTTGTGGTTCTGTTTTCTGAGGCAAGACCACAAAGCCCCCTGTGTCTAAGATAATTGGGACTCATGGTTTGGGGGATCAGTTAATGTGCATTTATACAGCTGCTGTATAAAACTGCTGTGGCAGTGAAGGCCTCAGTGCTGTGAGGCATCCAAATTTCCCTGCTCAGCTGCCATGCCCGTGGCCTTCCAAAACATGACAAAGGAGGCTACATAAACCTTGGGGACACCCTTTCAGCTGGGCACAGCTTAGCAAACCAGATTGATTGCACCTGAGTGAAACCAGTTTGGCCCAGTTTTGGGGGAATTTGCATCTGGAGACTGGACACAGAGAGTAAAGAAAACATCTACTAAGGCTGGGCCAAAGTACCTGTGGTGTGTGAGAGGTACAGGAGAAAGCACAGAAGACAGAGAGAGCATGGTGACATGGACATAGGCAATCTTTTTGTGGGCAAGATTCCTTCTAACTGAAGATGTTGAATCCACTATGGAGAGCTGCATGGTGTAGTATGGAGAGGTGGAATTCATTATAGGTGGGATCCTGGTCTCTGAAGACACTTCTGTCCTGAGTCTGAAGGGTACTTCAGAGTAACGACAAAATGCATCTATGTAAATGCTTACAGGTATTTCATGGCTTTATGCAATTTGCTGCTTTTATTATGCAAGATGAAGTGAAAAAACATTGGTGAGTTTTGAACTGTTATGCTTGTGCTTGTCGAGGGTCTACAACTAACTCACACCATCAAAGTGATACCTTAGACCTTGCTCTGCAGTGGTTGATATATTTGAAACTTTAAATTAAAAAATTTCCTGTGAAAGAGAGGGGTGAATATGCTTATATCTGCATTATGCTCACCTGCATTCCTCTTACAGCATATTATTATGTGTACAGTAACCATTCAGCATCCTAGTTGATATAATCCAATATAATATAGAAAAGTATGTGGAAAAGAACAAAATTAGGACTGTAACTTTTTTACCTGGCATGAATATTTTGATGTTCATCCTTAGAAAAAGGCCCTAGTGGTTTATAATCAAATTCTCTCTATATATAGCTAATTAATATTGTTGAGATGTTAATGCTTCAGTGGCTGTCAATGTATCCAAGATTTATTTTCATGAAACCTGTCATTACCCTGCCATTTCACACTCTCACTTGGGGTGAATCTGCATCACAAATAACTGTGCATATGTAAATGAAACATTAAAATTACACCATTAGAATTAATCAGTCTAAAAATGCAAATTATGAGATTCCCCCAATCTCTGAAGCAGTACCCAAGTGAGGGAAGATGATTACCTACAATACTACACCATTCAGAGTTTGTCCAGAGATGCTCAGGACAGATTTATCCATCAGAGAAACATGAATGAGACTTAAACCTGAATGTCCTTGGTCCGTGGGGACCTTGGAAGAGTGTGAGCATGCTGGCCAGCAGCAACAGGCATTACTTGTGGCTGATGGTGTTAACACTTATCTGAGGTGTTAACACTTATCTGACCTTCCCTTAACTCTGAATGTCCTGGCCCCTGTGAGGTGAAATAAGGCAGGGACGTGAGGACACGCATTGCTTGGCTCTGAGGCTCAGGGCTCAATGCTCTGGAGAACTGAGCCAGGGCTCTCTCGTGAAAACAAGCCTTTGCAGCCCTCCTGATCCCTTTCTTTTGGGACGAAAGCTTGAATTTGCAGCACAATGCAGCAGAAACTGTCTAACTAAGCCTTACAGTTGTAGGAGTTGTACTTTGCAACCAGTGTTTTGGGTTGCTTTTTGTTGGTTTTTTTGGGGATTTTTGTTTGGTTGGTTTTGGATTGTGGTTTTGCTTTGGTTTGTTTTGGGGTTTTTTTTTTGCTTCTGAGGTTCAAAGCATGATGGAATCCCGGCAGACTGTGTTGTGTGTGTGATCAAAGGAGTTGTGTGATCTTTTTTCTAATGCAAGGTGTGCCATCTGGGAGAGCTGATGTCTGTATGGACAGGAAAGATGTGATTTCAGGAAAAGTGCTATCCCCAGATTTCTCTAAGAAGTGGAAAAGAGATCATTACTTCTACCCAAGTTCTTTAGCTGGGAATCACCATTACATGCGCTTCATGGTAGGAACTTCACATGGACAAACAATATGACACAATATAGCCACTGCTGTGAGATAATGGTGATTTCACAAAAACTGGTCATATTTTCCTGTAAATCCAAACCACCTGGAAGTTAGTATTTGGTGCTGAGTCCCATGGGAGCACATTTGACAAAATGGTGAGAACAAAAAATAACTCTATTTTATCCCAGCACTTCAGCCATCTTGGGCTTTTTCAAAAGACCACAAGAACTGGTTCACCCCTTAACCTCAGGTGTGCTAATTAGATGGAAATGTCAGGTGGGAACCCCAGGTAACTTTTACAAATTTGATTTCTCAACAGTATCATTTTGTGTCTTTTCAGCTGCCCCACTCACCTCAACCACATGTTAGTTCACAAGCCAGAGACCATTATCTATTCTATGGCTAGGGCAATAGATAGTTTTTTTGGTGCTCTGGCCAGAATTTGATAGTAACGCTATAGTGTGTCAGGAACTGAGTTACCAATATAGCAGCTCATATCCTTTTTTAAAATTTTATTCATATGTGACCAAGAATTGGTCAGGTTCTATTGAAAAAGTAGCCTTTAGACTCCATCCTTTCCCAGGTATATGTACAGGTGCACAAAACAGATGCAAATTTTTATAAAATAAACATATACAGAACCATATTTTCTTTTTTGCCTTCCATAACCAAATGCCTGAAGCAATCATTTTCAAAGTTTACCATCTGGCTGATAAAGGCACAGAAGATTTTGGCCAGAAAGCTGAAAGTCCCATAAATTTATGAACTGATGAAAATAGGGTTCACAGCAGAAACCCAGAGACAACCTTAATTGTAGCATTCTTTCACATTTGGATGCACTTGCATATCTAATACCACAGCCTTATGTTGGTCCCTTTTAGAACAATTCCTATTCAAGACAACATATAAATACGCATAGTCATCAATAAAGGTTACAGCTACTGACCCTTGCAATCTCAGTGTCCATTAGCAATCTTAATTAGTATACTTCTAGATTGGAGTCAGGGGAATAGCAATCACAGACTGACTGACTTGCTGGTATATATATTTTTATGGGCTTTGCTTTCTTATGACTGTGTGTGCCTCTGTACACAGCAAAGCTGAAATATGCAGGTATCTGGTCAACTAAATAAAAGCCATATCCCTTGGGGGAAGTTGAAGTTTGGAACAGCTTACCATCAATGCAGACAATGAAAGTTAGTATTTCCTTTATTATGTACACAGAGAAATCCACGTTAGCCTACAGTAAGGACTGGGTTATTGTGTCTGCACACACATGCACACAGAGAGAAGCACAAAAAGAAGACATGCAGAGCTATTAATTGGGATTTGTATTCTAATTTATTCTCTCCACATAAAAAGAAGAAATACGATGCTGATGGCTCCCCGTTTTTCCTATATACAATCTGTCCACACTGTTCCCCTGTAAAGAGGAAAGGCTACCTTTGTTTCATGTGCATCTGCTCTTGCTACAGTACAAAAATGCTCCTTTGTTGAGCTCGGCAATAGGAGGTGCACGGAGGTGTAAGGAATCTAAGACCCCATCTTCTACTTTTTATCACCTCCCCAGTGGGTTACACACGCAGCACAACACAGTCATTAAAAATAGTTACACATGAAAAGACCCAGCGCCTCATCAGCTCGCTGATGTGTCTGTCACTTTACTGACGGACATGCAGCAGTAATTGCTGTGATAAGAAATTTGTCTTTTTCTCCTCTTCACACCCCTCCCCGTGCAGTCAGGAGAAAGGGGGACCGGCAATCTCTCTCCTCGCATCCTTCCCCAACAACCCAGTGGGGCATTAAACAACCCTCTCCTCCTCTCTGCACCCTTTGTTTAAAGCTGCACCTCCAAAGATATGTTCTGTGGGTAGTGGGAGGGAAGGGGGAAAAAGGGATATTTACTTACAGAGCAGTAGCGGGCAGTTAATGCCACCTCCTGGACCGGGGACAGGGGGTCACATCCACTAACAAATGTGCAAAGAGCACACTGGCCTGCTTGCAGCAGAGAGCTGTACAGCCAGCGGGGGCTTTCTACTGCCTGCAAAGAGCGGCTGTGCCGATTCCAGCTCTGCAGTCAGTGTTGTGTGGAAAGAGGCTGCTGCCTTCCCCAGCCTAGTGAAACCCCTCGCTATCATTTTACCATATAAGGAGACAAAAGCAACGGAGACTCTCATTCTTTGAGGCGCTCTGCAGCTGGCATTCAACACTTTCTCTTTTCCAAGGGTGTCAATACTTCCCCCTCCTAAACATCTTGTCTTTCTTGGCCCCCTTCCTAAAATAAGGCTCCCTCTCCCCTCCTCCAGCCTTTGTTTCTCTAAACCCCTGATGCTTATTAATAACATGGCTTTGCTAAATCTGAGAGCTCGCTCTTTACAGGTGAGATTTTACAGCAACTCAAGCCCAAACATTTGTAAGGCTCTTCACCTGGCTGAGAGAGTAAAGTCCTTGGTTGAAATTGGTATGAGACTTTATTTGCTTTGGTCATTTTGCCTGCTTAGTGTCTTGCCAAAGAAGAGTGAAATAACCTGTCTCTCTTCTCCTTTGTGGAGAGGTGCACATTTTTACAAAGACCACGTGTGCTGGCATTTCTTTACAAGCATTCAGACCCCAGTTTAGTTTCTCTCCACCCTTCTTTTCTTTCAAGCTCTCCCATAATCAGGACGAAAATGAACAAAAGCAGGGAAATCAATGAAACCAAAACCAGCCATCTTTCTGTAAGAGAAAGCCAAAGGAACAGATTGTCTCATCACATGCTCAGTACCCAGTCAAGAGCCCTGCCAGTGTGCACATGGTAAGAAGAGGGAGAACTATTAATCCTACTATAACCAGGAACTACTTTTTTTGCTACAAAATCCAATTTCATCTATCAACCATTCTAGCAGAAACACATTCTGCTAATCAAAACAGTGAGGGTCCTGGAAAACCTCCCAGAGGGAAGAATTTGGATCGCACATGGGAGATGTCTGCTCTCTGCGGCTTGAGGGGTAAGGTGGGGAGGCATTTCAGGGTAATTCTTCAGTAATGACTGGAGCTTGCCAAAGGGAGGTGCTTTAATATGAATGCTTTCAACCTTAAGAAAAACCAGAATTATAAAAATGTAAAGCCCTCAGCCGGAGACAGTCTTGCTGTTGTTTTGCATCCAGAAGATGCCAGGTAGTTCAGTTTTGGGCACTGGGTTCTGGCACGTACCTGAGCGGTGGTGTAGATGTGCACATGGGTTAGATAAGGGTTTTTCCTGCAAAACAAACTTATGTCAGAACCCTGACCTGTACTTTCTGTCCTCTTATGCACCCAAATGTAGTCGGATTTGGAACGGGGGTGAAATGTGTTAGTTGGTCTGAGTGCTACTCCAAATCTAGAAAAGCACAGAAAAAAATGCTGGGGAAAGGGCCATTCCTAGTTCTTCTATCAGAAGTCAAATCTCCTTGACAGATGTGAGTTATTCTGATGACCAGCAATGATCTGTTTGTCAGTTGATCCAGCTTTTGCTGTTGCATTTTCAAAACACAGACATCGTGCCCTGGAGGACTGACAATGGGAATACAGGATTAAGGATGCCATGGCAATTAAATCTTATTTAAATCAAAGCTGCAGCACTCCCCAGCCACATAAGGAGTCCTTGACTCTTCCCTTACATTTTCAGTGGCACTGTAAAAAGAATTAAATCACAGAGTGAACAATTTTCACTGAACCTATGAGCTACCTTGGAGCTGTACCTGTATCTTGGGAGGGCTGTTGTTTGGGTTTCCAGCCCCATCAGTGACTTGCTGGATGCCCATGGACAAGACATTTCATCTTTCTGTTCTTTAGCTTCACTGTCTGTAAATATACAGCTCAGGACAGCCAAACTCACGTGTAAGTTGTTAGGAAATTTACAAAGGACTAGTTAGAGCATAAACATAACAGGAATAATAGTTTCTTTCGTTTAGATTGCACCATTGCACAGTGACAACAATAATAATTTATTTCCATCTTAGTTACAGTTCTTAGCTCTGATTTAGTAATGCACATAAAAAATAAAAAGGCCTTGAAGGTGATTAGAATTGGGCTATTTACTTCCAAACTTTTCTAAACAAACTAAATATTCTGAAAGTGTTCATTGATTTTTTCAATTTCCATGATATTTTTATTTCCCCATCTGTCCATTGACAGCTACTGCAGCAAGTCTGACAGATTTTTTGATGATTTCTGCAGTCATACAAGACAAGTGCTTTCCACAATTACAAGTTTAAATATATACTGGCTGTAGCCAAAATGATTTCGTTATCTGTTGCAGGCCTGGGTTGACTTAAGGAAGACAAGGTGAAAAAAATTTTTGTCTAATTTAATATGACACCTCTGACCCCTTGAAGGCAGAAAAGCCTCTGCCAATATAAAACCCATTGATTTGTGGGGTTATTATGGGATTTGACAATCTCACACCAGGACTGTGTGGAGCTGTGAAAGGGGTGAGGAAGGGTTACCAGGCAGCGCCTTCCCTCATCCCATGATGAGGTTTGTGCACTCCATCAAACACTACTAGGAAAGGTACAGGAAAGATCAGACCTCTTACCCTCCTTCAGGATCACTCACTCCACATTTTATCTGGCAAGCAAATATTCATCAGTGATTGGCAGCCCCCCCAGCCCCTTTCCCATCAGAATCAAATCCAACAGGTGTAGGTGCGTGGGAGAACCCCAGATTTCATTAATTTTCAGAAAGATGGGGACAGAAGAGCAGGTAACCCACTTTTTCTTTTTTAATATCTATATTTTATATTTTATTTTTACTTCATTGGTTCTCTGATTAACCCAGCAGAGATGAGGCATCTTCAAGGCTTCAGAGGAGTCAGTGCAATGAAAACAGGGGGCAGAGTTTCCAATAGCGGGCCTAAATGAAGAGTGAAAATGCAGGTACAAGTATCATACAGTGATTTAGAAACTTATGGTCTATGTTTTCCTTATGTATAGAGAATTTACATAGCATATATTGCTTGTTCTTTGGTGTTCTGTGTGTTTAATAGGTTAATTCTATGTGTAGAATGCTGTACCTTCATATGGTAAAAAAAGATGGAAATAGTATCATTTTCATAGCAGGACTTCTCAGTGATTTTACTAAGCCTTCATAAGTCTCACTTCAGCTACTGGTCTGATGCTGGAATAACTATCATTTCAGCACTTATCTCCTTTTCTGGCTGAAAAGAATGAACAAAGAAAAGTGGTAGAAAGAGACAGCTGGAAGTGGAATGTTTCTATTTCCCCCAGTTTGAGACACAGAGAATTATAATGTCTCTGAGAGAGCAGGGGAGGGGAAAATATACACTTTTAGGTTTGAAAATGGCTAAGCTACTGTCTGATTCCTTACTGCATCAATTTATCCTGAAACTGTTAAGTTACTTTATCAGAATTCAACTCATCCCCTTTTTGATGCTTGAATCTGTGTAATAGAAGCTTCAATTGAGTGTGAGAGGGTGCATTTAGGAGAGCTGCTATTTTTGGCACTACTGCTTAGAAAGTAGTGTAGACTAGTGCAGATGTTGCATTTTAGTTCATTAAACCTAAAATAACAGCCAGGCAATATTAAATCTTCCTGAAATTTCATTCTCATAAGATGTTCACAGTTATGTATTTTTCCCAAGATTATGAGGAATATGCAAAGGATAGGAAGATATGTTCAGCATGTATTTTCTTTCCCAATTCAGTCTCCAAGTCACAAGGTTTTTGCAATATTCTGATCTTCCTTTCTTTCCCTAGGTGAGTTGAATCTCGAGTAGAAAGATGCATCAGGTGAAAAATATCAGGCTTTCACAGATTCTCATGAGGGAATTACAGACATCTTTGGACAATCCATTAAAACCATGCCAGCCAAGGCAGATAGAGAAAGTCTGTCTGCTTTGGGATGATGCAAGACTTCTATTATTGATGTTTAGCCTCAATCAATGTGGAAACATTAGTGGTTTGGAAACTCCAATCTAATCTGTAAAAAAAATACTTCCATGTGTACTTTATTAATATGTTTGAATAGTTTTCACATACAGTGTTAAACAATTTTTTTCAGCAATTTAGATAAAGGTGCCATGGTTCAGTAGGATCAAAGAACTTCTGTTTTTTATAGGAAAAGTTATTTTTAGAAAGACAATATGATGCTGTGTGATAAAATAGGTAACTGAGACTCAAACCCAAGTGTATTTGTGACAGCATGGTCTGGGATGGAGCCAAAAGCATTTTAGACCATTATGGTCAGTTTGGACAAAGATTTCATTAATTTTTTGAGGTTAGTCAGGACCTTTGATCCAGTTAGCCCCAGTTTCATTCAGAGAAATCTATCTCCTGAAAGAGATGTCCCGAAGTGAATATAGCAGTGAGACACTGGCCAACGTGGGGTCTGTCACTTTCTGTGTAATTGCTCCCATGTCCTTCTCTCTGTGGACAATTGAGATGTAAGAGAGGGTTTTGCAATGGATGACCCAGGCAGAAAAGCAGTTGTGTCTCTTTGCTGCTTTCCTCTCTCTCAGCTGAGTAGACATACAGCTTTTATCACTGATGTGCAGAGGAACACAATTTGATCACAGAGAAGTGTAGTGGTGCTTAACGAAGAAGCAGACAGAACACCAGAGAAAGCTTCAAGGATCAACCCAGGGTTTAAAGGAATGGTATCTGCTAAGGAAAATCCCTCTTGTTGACAGCTGAGTTTTCAACAGCTTGGAAAGCTGAGGCACCATGTTACAGGACTGACAGGTACTTCACTGCACGAGCAGTATTGTCAGAAGAACCATCCCAGGACCTCATGGTTTAGAAAAAAGCCATACAAGACATTACAGGATAAAGGCAGCCCATCAAACAGCTCCCCAAACAGTAGCTGTCTGTACCATGTGGGGCAGCCTCTTGGAACAGCCCTCACCAGGCTGTGAACTGAGCAACGAAGAAATAATGAAGAATTATAACAAAGAGAGTAGAAGACATCAATTCTTATGGAATACAATCTTTCCCCTATTTTTCCTAGCATTCTTTCTCCTTCTTTCCCCTCAATAAGGAACAGATGGTGCCTTTACTTTTAAGGAAACTAGAGTCAAACATTTTGGTCTTTGCCATCTTCACACTTCTTTGGATTCTAAGGGTTCACTAAACTCCTCAGTTCCATAGTTTGTTCATCTGTAACCAAGGGTAGAGATCTTGGTGGCATGCCTTTGGAAGTGCTTTGGGATAGACAGACAACTCTACAATCCCCAGCAATGGGTAAGGGGCCTTTAGATGACTCTAAATGATGATAGTGCAGAGACCTATGCAGAGGAGCTGTTGCTTCTTTCCTTTCCTCTGGATTCAACTTGACTGCCATGTGGGGCCTTGATATGACAGATGGGAAGAGCCTTTTGGGTTTCCTACCCCTGCAGATGGAATCTGGGATGTCAAATTACTGCAGAGGTTGCAGTAATTGCTGGTCTTCTGAGCTGGCAAATACTACCCCTTAATTTAGGATTTATTAATTTCAGTATAATCATGATTTATCATTCCCTGTTCCAGACACATGAAACAAACACGCTGTGATTGTTCCAAGAAACTAATCACTCCGTGTTTCTGACAGCACAAGAGATTTGCTGTTCTGCGAAAAAATAGCTCACATTCCCTGTGGTGTTCCCAGCAGCACACTGAAGCATTTTGAGGCAAAATCCCCTTTCCATAATCCTCCCCCCTCCCACTGCCCCACTGCTCATGGCTTCTTCTCCAAAACCTTACTTCTGTGTGTATAATTTGCTTCTGCTCCCCTTAGCACTTTTTCTGCCTGCATCCCTGGTATCTCTTACGACCCTCTGGAAATAACCAATAGCAACATTTGAGACTACCATTTCACTTTATCAGACAGCCAGAGGCCTTGGAAACTTCTGAGCAAAGAAAGGTTTGAAAAACTGAGCAGCTGACAGACGCCTTAAGAACTTATCTAACTAATGTCCAAGGCAGAAGTGACAATGTCTAACTCATTCCTGGCAGATTTTTGTCTAATTTGCCCTTAAGGATTAACATTAGGACTCCACAACCTTCAAAATTAAAGGAGCATAAGAAGGAGGGAGGGAGGGAAGGAAGGAAGGGAGGGAGGAAGGCAGGCAGGCAGGCAGGCAGGCAGGCAGGCAGGCAGGCAGGCAGGCAGGCAGGCAGGCAGGCAGGCAGGCAGGCAGGCAGGCAGGCAGGCAGGCAGGCAGGCAGGCAGGCAGGCAGGCAGGCAGGCAGGCAGGCAGGCAGGCAGGCAGGCAGGCAGGCAGGCAGGCAGGCAGGCAGGCAGGCAGGCAGGCAGGCAGGCAGGCAGGCAGGCAGGCAGGCAGGCAGGCAGGCAGGCAGGCAGGCAGGCAGGCAGGCAGGCAGGCAGGCAGGCAGGCAGGCAGGCAGGCAGGCAGGCAGGCAGGCAGGCAGGCAGGCAGGCAGGCAGGCAGGCAGGCAGGCAGGCAGGCAGGCAGGCAGGCAGGCAGGCAGGCAGGCAGGCAGGCAGGCAGGCAGGCAGGCAGGCAGGCAGGCAGGCAGGCAGGCAGGCAGGCAGGCAGGCAGGCAGGCAGGCAGGCAGGCAGGCAGGCAGGCAGGCAGGCAGGCAGGCAGGAAGGCAGGAAGGAAGGAAGGAAAGGAAAGGAAAGATAGATTCAGACTAAAGTTTTCAGTCTAACATTCATGCCTGTAAAGGATGAATAGTGTCAGGCAGAACCTGTCATTTGTAGTTATTCAGATCACACCATAGCAATATGAGAATCATTGAATAGAAGGGTTCCTCCAAGTTGTTATGCTGCCCTTGGGAAGTGTCTTGGGAAGAAAGTAAGAAGAGAATGTAATGATATCTCTTCATAATACTCTGCCAGCCTCCAGCAACTTTTGGCTTGGGGATTTCTCAACCTGGAGGTAGTATCCACACTGCATATCACTTTCATGAACTTGCAGTTCCCTCCTGATTGCCTGAAAGAAAATTCAGAGTTTCCAGTAGCAGGTAGCTCAACTCTGTGTTGCTGAAGAACCATCTTCCTTGTGTTAATTTTGGACATATTACCTACTAGTTTCATCTGAGGCCTCCTAGGTCTTACCTAGGAGATATAATGAGCAACTGATCTTTATTCATATGCTAGAGGCTGTTCATGTCTTTGTCAATCTTTATCATATCTCCCCTCAGCCATCTCTCCTCAACAGGTAGTCCCAGCCTCCCTATTCAGCCTGTATGAAAGCTACTCCTTATGTTTTATCATTCCCCCTCAAACTCTTTCAATATGACAATTTAGCTTTTCAAATGATGTTGCCAAAACTTTAACATTCAATTTGCTTTTTGGCTGCTTTTCACCCATGTGTCTTGTGTTGTTTTGGTTTTTTTTTCAGTAAACCTATATAACCTATATAAATTTCACACCTAGGCAGATATCTCAGAACCATTACTTTGTAGCTAAAGTTACATTTTCCTTCCACCTTCACTGTTTTATGCTCATCAACATTCAGTTTAAGGTGCTGTTCTAGTGCCCATTCATCCTGTTGCCTAAGAATTTTTTCTCTCATCCTGTTTCTCAGTCTTAGAAGAATTTCCACTAATAATCTCCTATTAATTTCTTTACTGTAAAACCCAACTGTCTTTCAATTAATTTTATGCAATACATGCAAATATCTTCCCTCTTATCCTATTACTGCTTAAGTGTTTTTAAGGGTGTGTGGTGAGGGCTCTTATTGAATACATGGAAAAGGACAAATAAGCAGATGGTGTCAACAGAAGATCTCCTGTATCTCCATGCTGTTTATTATCTTACAGGAACCTGATGGATTTGTAGAACATGCTTTCTTCTTGCCAAACTATATTGAATTTCTTCCAGTGTGTCATATTTACCCAGCTTCTCTACCCTGCGAATTCTACTAAATTTGTCAGTCTTACCAGGCTCTATTTCTCCCGTTTGCTCTTGGAAGCATTTAAAAAGGCTGATGCTGTACTGGACACATTCAGGTGCTCAGTTCTAAGTCTGTTTTAAATAAGAGGCCATGGACTATTACTATTTCAGCTAATTCATCTTTCAGTCCCTTTAGATCTGCTGGATGAACACCATCTGGTTCTAACATTTTCTTCCTATTCATTTTGTTTATTTGATCCATACCTGTTCTACAGACACTTCAGCCTGAAATAGATCCTCTGATGAAACCCATAAGGAAGCATTCTGCTGCAGGAAGCTCTCCAAGTTCCTCACAATGAACACAGGAGCAAAAAAGAGAGATCACTTAGCTGTTTCTGTTACAACCATCTCTTTCTCAAGGACTGTTGGCCCTATTATTCCCCAGACCCTTCCACTTGACTAATATTCAAAAGAAGCATACAGCTGCAAATCACTTCCCAGATTACTTCAGACTCATAATATTTTTATGTAAGTAGAAACAGTCACCCTTTCCAATCTGACCGTGGCTGGGGACATCCGTTTTTGCGGAAAGATCCTTCTGCACGGCAACAATTATTTTTCTTCCCAACTACTGTTTGTATATACTACAGATAAATGGAGAGAGTCTGAGATGTAGGCTCAGACGTATATTATGATTGAGTATATGGGCTTAGATTGTGCACTTTGAAGTAGAATCCTTGCTGTTGATCCTCTTAGGCCTATGCTTACTTTGAAGCCTATAAGTGCTCAGGCCCTTTAAATAATAGGATTAAAGTAATCATTCGGTTGCTGATATGAATTTCACGTCTAACCCTTCACACAGAGCTGAAAAAATATACCATCTATTGTCAGCCTGATAGGCATATAGACTGTGTTTGTCCCTGCCCAGTTTATATTCACATGGCTGTCTAGTGGAGTTGCTGTCTTAATGTGAATGAAATTCAAATGTATTGAGTAAAACGAAAGAAAGACTGGTAACAATGGCTTGTCTTGAAGATAAAGTGTCTCTTGCTGGAAGAGAAGTAATTTTTCTGAATCATTAGAGAGGAGTCAGAATTCACATTATGAAGCAGTGCTAGTCCTTTTGCTTATCCCTAATGTCTAACTATAAAGTCCAGTGAGTTCTTGCTGGGTTGCTACAGTGCAAATGCCTTACATGACTGAGCACTGCCTGTTTCTCTGTCCCTGAAGAGCCTGTCCACAATGATGCTGACTCTTCCTTACATCCAGAAGAATTTCCAGGAACCCAGACTCCTCTGCAAGGAAGTGTTTCTAACACTTGATTATCCAGAAAAAAATGTGGGGAAGGGGTTGGCTTGTCTGGCAGCAAACATAGCACTGGCAGAAAGTGAGAACTTCACTTGCAGGAGAGGATAGACCTGTAAGGAAGACAGACTGCTCTGCCTGAGTGCCTACAGCACTTCCGCAGCCATGCCCACACTGCTTCTCCTGCCAGCTTTCTCTGTGAGCATACCCTGGACCCAGCGCTGTTCACTATTTCCTTTAGTAAGCTGCAAATCCACCCTACAATTGCATTAGTAAACACAGGGCGAAAAGGCAGAAAGGAGGCATCACTGCCCTCAGATGTGGCCCTTAGAAGGCCTTACTTCTTTCTGAATTAGGTAAAAGTGCTATTTTTCTCCCCTAAAAGGATGTTGAGAGAAGAAATACTCAACAATGTGAAATGCAAGCCATGCGAGCTCATAACACACAATGTGTTTAACCTGTGCTCCCGTGAATACCCGAGCTGGAGCTGACGGGATGGAATTGAAAGCTACAACAAACAGAGTTTTTTCTGAGAACTTCCTCTCTTTTATTGTTCCGTACCAGAAGTGCCATGCTGTATCTCTCTTTGTAGCATAATTAGTGTTCCAAGCGCCCGAGTGTCCTGCTGCCTTCTACATCCAACGCTGGAGGCTGTGAGATGTGTTGCAATGGAAACCATGCATAGGAATTTAGCATACCCAGCATTTAAAAAATGGGATAAATAACAGAATACTGGGCTTCTGTGTGGTGGCATCTACAGCTTGCACGTATTTCTGTTTTCATATGGTAATCTCTAGGCATGTTGGGCTTTACTTCCCTAGACACAGAGTACCAAAAAGGAGCACTAGTCAATGCTGTCAATGCTTCCCTCCTACAGAAAGCATGCAAATTTCTAGGTAGACTTTGGTGAAAGTCTGTTCAGCTTGACAGGGAATATGCTGATCTGAAAACCCACTAGCTTTGTTTATGGTGTGTGTGAGACAACTTCTGTCCCCACTATATGCCCATTTTATTCTCACGACAAAGTACTTATTTACCTTTTTAAAGGAGAGTTTTACTCCAATTTACCTTTTTAAAAGAGAGTTTTACTCTAATTTGTTGTGATATGGGAGTTCCACAGACACTGCAGGAAAAAGAAAGAATATTATAAAAGAGAACCTGTGTAAGTGGCTTCATAAAAAATGTTACTGAAAATATGAAGTGAAATTGAGGGAAAATAATTTTTCTTCTAGCTCTTTCAGTTTCACTAATTCTTAGTAGCATGTCTTAACAGTGGCCAGTAAATCAACCTGAAGCAGAGACATTTCAAGTTTTATGAAATTGATGGATCCCTTTGAAATGTCTATGGTAGTTCTCTGTCTATGTTTGTCAGAGGGAGTTGAGCAAAACCAGGCAAAATTGCTCCAGCTGCTTTCAGAAAAACCAGGACTCTGTCTAATATGACCTATCTTCTCAAAGGTGATCAGTGTTAGATGATGAACATTGTTGCAACAGCCTGGGATTTATCAGCATGAAACTGTATTCACTGCGATATAAAGCCAAAGATAAAATATTGCAGTCAGTAATAATTCATCTCACTGAAAAGCAACGGTGTCAGAGTGTCTGTGGCAACACACAGCTACAAAAAAAGGAAAAATGGTAAGAAAAGATATGAAAATGCACTTTTGTGGTACAAATCTACACAAGTTTGTCACTATTAAAATTAGGAGGAAAAGAAAGAGATCTGAGTTTTGTTAAAATAATCCATGGGTGCCTCTGAGAGAACTCCCATTGATATCTGTGGGGCCAGGTTTTCACCCCCAAGTCAGTATTCACATTCACTTCCTTCTCTGGTTTTCTTCCTTGTGAAATAGCCTTTTACATTTTCTGTATTAAAGAAGTGTTTGAATGAGCCTGCCCCCTCACAACCTCTTGCCAGCTGCAGTCAAAAGTCTGCCTTGTTCTGATGGCTTGCTGTTTGGAAGGGAAAAAGTAAAGTTATTCATCCATTAATCATATTTTTAAATTCTAGGTAAGAACAAAGTATTATTGTTGAAAAGACTGCATTTCAAATGGCTTCACTTTGGAAACAGGCTTTGGGTCTTTTTGTTTAATTTCACTTTTAAATTCAAATCCAGTGAAAAATCACAGCCTTAGTATGTATATTCCTGCATTTATTCCAGCTAAAGACTTTTGGCAGACACAGTTTTTAAAGAAAGCTAATGCTTTGCTGTACATGATTGGAATGCTGCTTCTGCTTCTTGTTTTTAAAAAGGAACACTGTCAATACACCAGTGGCTGCAATACTTTAACACTAAGTACCCAACCAGGATCATTTTCTTATTTTTATTGTTTTAGCCTGAGGCTTGGAAGATAGACAAAGAATTTGAGGACATGAGAAAATTTCTGGTATGCGAGAAGTGAGACTACTCTTTAAAAAATACTAGTTTTGAACACAATTTCTTTATTGCACAATTTACTGTGGAAGCCCATTAACTTAGCTTAATAGCAAGATCTTGTAATAACCAGATGAGTGAAGGCAGCTGCCACTTCCCACTGGTGTCCCTCTAAAGCACTGCGCTCTCTGGTGGGACACGCTACTTTTGGGCTCCAGGTAACTTAGGAAACTCATCTCACCAGTGCTGGAGACCAGAAGATTGGAGTTCTGTGCAGATCTGGCTAGAGCATGGTGTAGTGGCAAGACAGTTACTGCTGGAGAGCAGGGAGATGAGTGGAGGTGCTGGCTGCAGTGTCTGGAGATGTTAAGCGGTCTGAGGCATCCATGTGGGTCAGTAAGCCCCAAGATAAGATAGGTGCGTGTGCAGACAATTTGGGATTTTACATTCTTTATTCTTCCACTTAAGTTATGTGCTGTTCTTGATGTGAAAGGTGGAGCAAACTTGTTCCTAAGCATGTTGTCTCAGCACTACCTACACTGATTGTCACTGCCCCCACCAGCATAACCCTGGAAAGCTAAGCCAGACATGACATATTACCTGAGGATATCAGCCACGGCAGTGAGTGCCCATCACAGGTGAGGCTGGATACATGGGGGCAGCCTCAGAGGCCGTGTTTTTACTCATAAATCACATAGGACACCAGGATGCTCCCAGGCACTGAGATTCAGTCAACCACTCTGGTCTGTTGACCAGACGCTGTGTAGGGCTCTCCCCCCTGCGCATGACCTAAGAGCAAATCCTATCCCTAGGACATGTTTTGGATGTATTCACTTGATTTCAGAGGCCATGAGTGTGTAATGGCCTGGGCACAGCCTGAGGGCTGCATTTCCCACAGGAGCACTGCCAGGTATATGTTGCCATGGCAGAGCCCAAGACACAGCCCTGGGACCAGACCAAACTGCTCCACCAATTGCACCAGTGTAAACACCTACTTCTCATCTAAAGTCAGCGGATCTCCAGCAGCTTTAGGCCAACTAAGCATCTACGCTTCTGTCTTTGAAATCCTCAAGTAAGATCTGAGCTCAATTCCAAACACTTTGAAGTGAGTGGTCCTTTCCTACGAGCACTGACTTTGGGTCAGGTCTAAGGAGTCCTGCTCCTCAGGGTACCAAGGGCCTGAGATCCTGTCAAAGCCTGTGAAGGACTCAGGAATCTGGAAAAACCTTTCTTTCATTTAATTTCTTGAAAAATGGAATAGTAAACAAACTCTAGTGCAATGTGTGATAGCTTTAGCTTGCAGGCTAAAAGTAAATTAATACTTCTTACCTTTGTGACGTATTTTGTGATCCTTGGATTTAAAAACCTTTGGTTATAAGAATATTTATAATAAAAATGTATGTGCAAATGCATCCAAACAAATGTACACACATGCACAAACAATCTTATTTTCCCTAAGAGGTCTTCTTTTATTGGTTTCATTTGAAAATTAACGTTCTCATGAGTTGAGGTTAAAAGTAATTTAATGCAACAATAATCTGATAATTGGCATTTGGCATTTATTACTAATGCTATTTTACAGGCTAGTTTTGATGAATTCTTGCTTTGACGCCCAGTTGTGATTCAGTGCTTTGCTTTCTTTTCCCTTTTCCCTCAGCTGCTGTAATCTATAACAAGTAATTGTTTAAAACATGAAATCAGCAAGCATGGCCTGCAATTTTCCTTTTTTTCTTTCATGACCACTAGGAAATGGTCTGAAAGAGGAGAAAAAGTAAAATGTTTCTTCTGTCTGTCCTCTTTTTTTCCCACTATCTATTCATTTTCCAAACATTCCACATAAAGAACAAAATGCTGATGGAGGGGGAAAAAATCCCCAAAAACTAATTAAAAGCTTTCTGCCTGAAGTAATTCAGTTTGCTGTTCAAACCAGGGAAGTGTCTATAGTTAGATATGGTTGTGTTCCTTGAGAACATGAAAACATGACAGTGTATTATTGAGCGAAGGAACTAAAGAGCAGCTGTTAGTTAGCACCTGGTTCCCAACAGCAGACTGGGAATACAAAGAGAAACTCTCCGTGCGTGCCCTGGCAGCGAGAAAGGAGCAAATATCTTAAAGTCCACTCTTCCCCTGAAAAAGCAGCACTCCCCTCAAGATGTCTATGCAGAGCCCTGAGAAGTGATGGCAAATGGCAGGTGGAAAGGAGAAAAGGGCTCAAAAGACAGTGAAAACCAAAACAAGGCACTATCTTACCTTGCTGCAGCTCAGCGCTGCCTCTGCTCACGAGTCTGTGAACGAGAGAGGACAGGACAGACTTGCCTCTTTATTGGATTGCCCAAGCTATATGTTTCATAATTAGACAGTTGGGCATCCCTGCTTGGGTTGAGCTATAAATATAATATCTCCAAAGCAGCAGCCATGGGCAGGAGATAAGAACTGCAACATCTCTGTGCTAACCAGCCTTTTAAGGCATCAGGGCTAGAGCTGCGTGAGGGCCCCCATGGAAAGGGCTCTTGTGCTCTTCGGTGGTGCCAGCCCATCACTTTGCTGCTTTTGGGAGTGCCTCCAGAAGCTGTTGCAAGGGACCCCAAGGAGATAATGATATTTCAGGGCTCAGTATTTTGCCTGAGATATGAGCAGCTCTAATTTATCAATCAGATTATTTGTCAGGCATTTGGGATTGACAGAAACACCTTAAGAAGTGCTCACTGCTCTGTGTCTGTAACAACTCCAAACACCCCTTCATCTGTCCGTCTGTCCACCCCAGGTGTGCAGCCCTGTTGTAGGGTAGTTTGTGTCTTGTGTCCTGCCTTGTTTTTGCCCTGCACCTTCTCATACAGGAAAGTGTAGTGCCACCTCACTACAAAAGACAGCAGCTTTAGAGATTAGCCAGAGATCACAAAATAAGTCTGTGCAGGCAGCAGGACTGTAGCTCAGGGGTGAACTTTCTGGTCAGGACTCCCTTCCTGCTGCAAGATAAGTGTGATGCTGGGTGAAGGGGACACTTATATATAAAAAAGCAAGAGGTTTGAGGTGGGAAAAAGCTCTTCCAGTAGCTCCCGCGGGGAGCGTCTTGCTGCCTGTGGAGGAAAACCTCTGCAGAGAAAGTTGTAACAGAGACATGGTCCTTGATACAAAGTTGAACTACTTTAAGGGGAGGAAAAGGAAAACCTCTCTTTCAGATGGGGAGGTGAAGAAATTGCACCAGGCAGACTCTGCCTGCAGGCAAACAACTCTCCTTTCCACAGCAGCATACTCATCTGAAGAAGTACTCTGCTCTTGAACTGAGGCTGCCAGTTGTTCCTCCTCCTGGCTGAAGCAACAGTACTTGATGAGTGTTTCAATTTCTTTGCTGGATTTATTTATTACTTCATGATCCTGAAGAACACCTCATTCCCTTCATCTCCCTCTTCTCTCTCTTTTCCTCAGAGCTCTGGTTGAGCAATAGTCCTTAGGAGATAGCATCACCTCCCAGATTGTCTCTGAGCAGTTTGGACAGCAAGTGTAGGTCAAGCTGCAGAGACTGGATACTAACACAGACTGTGTGCCAGGCTTTTTGACATGACAAACTGATTTATGGTTTGACATGGAGCCCAGTCAGGTTTTATGGCTTTAACTCCAAACCAATGAGAAGCTGGCATCTGAGGCATTCATCCTAACATTAAAAAGCTCACAACAGCATGTCCTCAGCCTCTCCCAAGCAGCATGATTTGACAGCCTGAGTTAAGCCTCTGGGAGAAAATTACTTTCACACATCTTTTATCCATGCAGAAATGCCTAGCTTCCAAGCACCATGGATGAGGAGCATGGCCTAGAGACTTTGGTTAGGAGGATAAGAGAAATATCCCACAGATTCCTGGGGAAAGTATTGTTCATCCTAGATCTAGTGGCCTTTTGCCTCATGTTCCTTTAGCTTCCATGTAAACAGTCCTTTTACATTTCCCAGAACAATAAACAGTTATGAAAAGCTGTTTAAGCAGCAAAAATTAGGTAGTTAAGACATATGTTTGGATAGCTCTAGAAAGCCTTAACCTTTTCATGTCAGCCAATTTTTTTGTTTGTACGATTCAAAGGTCCAGCTGAGGTTGTAGGAACAACCTGGATAAACAAAGGTTGTCCCCTGCCCCAGTCCAGGATGTTCTGGGCACTAATGTCATGTTTAATCCCCAGGTGTCAGCCTGACTGCAGAATGTATTTGGATCTGGTGTACACATCCAGAAACCAGGGACCAGCTTGGGGTAAATGTCACCTTCCAAAATACTTAATCTAAAGACTTGAGAAGGTGAATTACAGATCTG
This sequence comes from Orthonyx spaldingii, assembly GCA_013397795.1. Taxonomy (NCBI): domain Eukaryota; kingdom Metazoa; phylum Chordata; class Aves; order Passeriformes; family Orthonychidae; genus Orthonyx; species Orthonyx spaldingii. The sequence continues at coordinate 236,110 of VZTJ01004576.1, forward strand.
CTAATGCAAACATCACTGCTTTTCTCTCTGATAAGAGCAAATGTTCTCTGAATCTGGTTACCCCACATGATCCTGCTAGTCAAACAGTCCCAGTTTCATTTTGGTTGTTGCTTTACTCTCGAGGAGCCTCGCTACGGAAAGGACTCCTTGAAATAGGATTCTTCCAGAAAGCTAAATCATCAACAAGATGTCAGGCTACTGGTCTTTATCCTGTGCTCCTGGCAGCAGGTAACAGCCACTTCCTTGAGACAGGCAGCGGAATACCCCCACACTCAGGGCACCGAGGTACAGAAGGGTGGCAGGCTAACAGTGGAGTAGAGGTATTCCTGTGGATGTTGTCAGAAGCAGAGACATCTCCAGGTGTCTCAGCTATACAGTGGTACTGGAATTTAGCCTTTATGAAGAGGAATGGAGGGCTGAGGCTCTCTATCTCACAGCAGTGATGGCATTGCTTTGCACAGGCCCCCTTGCCATTTCCATGGGGCTATGGCCCTGCTGCTTCCATGACTAAGGCACAGACAGGAAGCAAAGCAAGAATTTCAGCCAGTTCTCTATTCCAAGGCAATGGGATGTGTGTGTACAAGAGCTGCTTTACAGTCATAGAGCTATTTAGGTCAGAAAAGATCTTTAAAATCATTGAGTCCAAACGTGCTTTAGAAATGAAAAGGAAATGCTGCAAACTGTAAAGCACAGCTGCTGTGGAAACCACACCAAGGTGCCATTACCATTCTTTGCAGTGAGGTTAGAGGTTTTACCACTGACCCCTCACAATCAGGATTTGCCCTGCCATTCTCTGCAAGTCACAGAAGATGCCAGAGTGTGGGCATCCAAGAAGAGCATAAATGTTCAGGATAGGTGTAACAAACAAAAATGTAACCAGCTTGCACTGGTACTGTCTTTACTAAAAGAAGAGTTCTACTTACAGATATTCATGGGAATCTGCCCTTGCTGTCCTGACATTTGTGTTCATGGTAGGTAGCACAGCGATTAGAACTGTGTTATGATGTTGTTGAGCCTTTAGTCTAATTTGGGGGATTTAGAGGTGGGATCTGTACAGATGATATTGACTGCCAGAGACTTAGCAGCAGAGCCAGAGGGGAAGAGGGCACCTGTGGAGATTGTGTTGGCAGTCAATATTTTGCAAACACTTCACACTCAGGTCCTCACAGTGAAGAAGGTGGGATTAGCATTTGCTGTTATGAACAGGGGATTCAGCTGTGTTATCAAGCCATCAGCCTGGCTGCTGCTTCTAGCTCTTCACAGCCACAGGCCACACCAGTGCCTTCCAAATTAGACACCTGCACACAAAACTCCACACCCAGTCCCCCCACACCTGGGGGAAGAGCATGATCAAATGTCAACCCCCAAGGAAACCTGCACCACACAGTCTTTGCCAGCACCAGATATCTTCAGGCCTTCCCACACCTGTGAAAACGCTTGTGGCGGGCAGCATTCGGGCTCCAGCAGCAGCAGGCTCAGGGATTCCAGTGCCCTCCAGATCTCTGGGGATAGGGAGTATCTGGAGGATCCCAACCCCACCTTCCCCCAGTGGGCAGCTGTCCTCATTGACACCTTTGTGCCCAGACTCTGGAGCACAGGTGAGGTGTAGGTGCTTTTGTATGAAGCAGCAAAGCACGGTGATTTCCAAGGGCATCATCTCTGCCTGATTTCCCCTCCTGCCCTGTGTTTTGAGCTGAAGCTCCAAGATGTCATTGCTGCAAAGATATGCTCAGGCTTGAGAGCAGGTTGAAACACTTGGAGCCCTGTGACCTGCATGTTTTCCATGGTTGCTCTCATCAGCAGTTCACCTCTCCCAGTTTTTGCCATCAAAAGCTGGCATCTGGTGTAAGCCAGTCATCTGTGTGCTTTCTGCAGGGACTGGAGTTGCCTATCTCCTGCTGCTGACTAGCTGCTGAGAGAAAATGACTCACACCAGACTTTGTTTCACATAAATTTGGTCACCAACTGACTTCTGGTCACTGAATTTATGAGACATGCACCTCACTGATCATGAGATGCCCTTGTTTTGAGTAGTGTGCCATAAAATTGCCTGTGTTGGGTGAGATGTGGGTTAACCTAGCCTATTTTCTTGCCTCCAGCCACTATTTCGTGTTTGGGAATATATATATATATATCTCAGAACATTTTCCTGAATTCCTACAGGATTTGGGTTGGGAACTCTCTGAGACAGAAACAAATTATATTTAATGACCTTGATGCAATTTTTTTCTTTTCTTTCCGTGAATTTTCTTCTGTTTCTGATCCCAAATGCTTGAAGTGTTGTGCTCTCCCATGACCACTCTCTGCAGCTTGCACCTCGTGGGCCCAGTGGCTGTTAGAGCTCAGAGGACAGACAGGAGCTCTTCCTCTGGCACAAACAATGCCACATTTGGGTAAATTATGCAGATGAGCCTTAGTTTGAAAATTCACACACTTAACTCTCTCCAAAACCTCTAAAACTAAACTTTGCATGGAAAACCTAGGGAGATTTTCCATTTCTCCCCCTCTCCATCCTGTGTTCCACTCACACTAAGGGAGATGAATCCAGACCCCAGGCTGCCTTTCTGTGCCTACTTAATGGCCCCATGTCTCAGGGTTCACTTTGCAGACCTGGTGACACAGCACTGACAAATGACCTGAGTAAAGAGAGAACTGGGTGGTAACTCTTAAGCCAGAGGGAGTTCTGGGTATATTTTCAGAGTACAAACAAATTTGGAAAAGCAGAAATCATTTCTTCACTCCTCCACTTATCTGCCCAGCAACTATCACAGCTCACAAAAGGCCACTGCTCTCAGCAGCTGTTTCATGGCCCCATCTCTACCCTTTCCCATTTTGGCTGAAATACTTGTTCAGTATGCTTTAGCTGCTGTTTTTGGATCATGCTAAGACTCCTTCAGTCCAAAACTAAACCTACCCTCATAATCTACCAAAATAAGTCCTTACAAAGCAAAGCAGGCTTCACTTAATAACAATAAAATCTTTTGAGGTTTGTAGTGACACAAGGATCAAAATGATTGCCTGAATTCAAAGCAGATGAGAGAAGCAATCCCAGTAACACTGAATTTTGGTGTCTTGTTTGCCCACTTACCCACCTGTTTCAACTAATGCCTTTACCCCATTCTACCTAACTCCACCAGTGAGTATATGTGTGAAAAATTCTTTCAGGACTCCTTTTGAAAGAGAGGTATTTTCTCCTGAGGTAACTCTTATCTCACAGAAGTACAGTGCTGTGATGCCAGCAGCAGGAGTCAGGAGCTGCCGCTAGCAAAATCAAGAAATCAAGAGCCCAGCCTTCTTCATCTGCCTCCAAGTATGAAGCTGTTTGTATGGATCAGGAATTTTAGCCTAAGCAGTTTTATTTTGGGATGCACAAAGACAAGAGCAGACTTTTGTAACAGAAGCTGTAGATTGCCTTAAGCATAGGTGTAATCACCAGCCCTCCTCCTCCCATAACAAGTAATAATAATTCCAGTTCTGACATTAATTCATGGTGTGACCCTGGACATGACACTCACATCCATGTCATCCAACCTGACGAGTACATGCAAGTACCAGTGAAGGACAGAGATGCTGCAAGTGCCAAGCACTTTGAAAAAAAAAATCAAATTAAGCTCCCGAGGGCTCAGGTTTCCCACTTGTAGGGGAAACTATAAGGGAACTGCTCAAGTTCAAGAACAAGATCTGAAAAATACACTGAGATGATAAAAAACCCCAGCCCTCAGAGGACTTAGAGTTTTCCACACCTCCACAGCCAATAAAAGGATCTTTCTATCAGGAGCACATTTCACAACAAAATGTCCCAAGACTGGCTTTGATAGCTCTTTCCCCACACCTTCTGACTCAGGTTTCATGCTGAGTGAGAGGTCCATGGTCTCAAGTAGAGGTGCTTCAGCACCTCAAGAGCATCCTGTCTGCACCCATTACTACACTGCAATGAGTAGGCTGTTCTTAGGCTATATAAAGTAGGACTTCAGATGTAAAATTAGTACTACATTCTACTACCTTCAAAGGCACGTCCCAAAACAGCACGGAAATAGAAACTAGGATAATGCAGCTGGAAATAGTGAAAAATCTGAAATTTTGCACAAAAATGTTTAAGCCTTGTGTTGTGTCTGCACTTGGTGGAGTAGGCAGTGGCCCCCTTTTTCAGTATTGATGTAAGCCTGGTGGCTCAGGTGAGCCTGCTGAAGGCCATCCTGAGCAATTTGAAACAAGCCCAGTGATATTTAAAAGTTGTGCTTATAAAGAGCAGCTGTTGGTGTTACAGGGTATATCCTTCCCCTGGAGACACAATCAACTGGTAACTCAATCTTTGCTGGAGCTTTGCTGACAGAAGTGCAGCCTAGGGTTACGTGTACCTGTTAGGCTATTTAGCACAATGAGAAGAATTTCACTGTAGAACCTGGATTAGTCTGGATGGAAGTGCTCAAATTAATGTCAAACCTGCCACCTGCCACTGCCCCTTACCCAGATCCTGTACGTGACTGCAGTAAACTTCAAATGCTTATTTTCTCTTTTTGTTGGGTCACTTATTGTCTCCTGCTTAACATAAAAAGTCTGAAGATGATTGAATTAATACTTCATCCGTTTCACTGATGCCTTTCATGAGGGCTCATAGTGATTTCACTGGTGGATGAAAAATTAATATATATTAAAACTGTCACTAATTTTATGGTTAAGTTTAACAGAGAACATGACATTTACCAGCTTTTTATGGCACCTCAGTTAAACGACAGCTACTTCTGGCATCATCAGAGCTGCTCAGATTTTTCAAAAACAACTCAAAGACAAATTATCAGCTCTATGGACATGCAGTAATTTGAAAGACTTGACAGACATGTTTAATAAGCTGTTGGAGAGCAGAACTCAAAACCAAAGCATGCTGAGCAAAGAAGTGACATGTCTTTGCTCTACGGGCCTTCTCAGCCAAGACTAGCTAAATCTTTACACACTGATCAAAATGCACAAAGAGCTCCCTGATTTTCAAATTGTTGGGAAAAAACCCCCTACAGTGTCTTTTTCATGCTTTAAAAAGATGCACTTACATTCAATATGACTGAAGGACAGTGAGTTTAGAGTTTTATCATGCAAAATCTGCATTCTGTTTTTGCATATTTCCTGACTATGAATTTGCTGATCTTTTTCTAATTGCTACCTGTATGCATACCTCGGAAAACCGTCATCCAATGTAATACTAGATGTTCTACCATCTCTTTTCCTCTTAGCTGTTATGGCTGGCACACCACATGTCTCCCCTGCTTCTTTGCTGCCCCAGACACCTGCAGTGTCAGCAGTGTGGTCTTCCAACCTCCCCTCTCCACTCAAGCCATGAAACCTGCAAGATAATAATTTGAATTGCTGCCTCCTTAGCGTCCTTGCCACCACTTCTTTCCCCTCAAGGATTAACAGATGTTTCCTCAAAAACATCTACAGTTTCACACCTTCCCCTCATTCCCCTCACCTCCCCATTTAACCTTATTTCCCTACAGCACATTATTACTCTTCGTTTGCTATTGACAAATGTCCTTGTGGCGTTCCTCACCTATCCAGCCCCACACAAACGTGTGTGTCTGGCCCCGTTTTGGCAGGGTGTGCCAAACCAGGGCAGGAGCTGTGGCCATCGACTGCAGCTGTTGTTTTATGGCTCCTCGCCGTGCTGGAGCAGCCCCTGTCTCTCAAGCAGGAGGGCTGCAGGGAGCAGTTGAAATCCATAAATCGCCCAGACATGCCAGGTATGCCCAGTGACAGCAATGAGGGCAGCTGCTGAGTGCAACCCAAGCACCTCTTCGAAAGCACTTCTGTAAACAAATCTGCCATTGAATTTTTGGGCACAAATACTAAATATTCTGGGCAGCACCATGCCGAGAGGTTCACAGCTCTCTTTGATCTGTCATTGCACTAAACTTGGCTCCTGCTCAGCAGACAGCAATGTTTTTTTCTGTCTTTTAGGAAGCACGTGCTCTTTTGCGAGAGTGTATTGAGAAGAAGGTGTTTTTCTGAGTCTCTGCATGAGCCACGGACATCACCTGCAGTTTGAAATTGTCTTGGGCCTGAACAGATTCAATAATTGCCAAATCTAAAAAAATATTAAAAGAAGGACCTCCTGGCATAGTAGAGTCTAGAACTAAGGGAGATGAACAAGTAGAAAGAAAGAGAAATTATCTTTGCCTTGCATGCTGAAATGCATTTAGAGCATTCAGTTCTACGTATCATCACAACAAATCCTAAAGCAAGACTGGATCCCAGACCTGTGGATAGTCTGACTCTGATCCTGCTCTGGTCCTGATCTCTTGTTGTGTCAGGAAGGTCTCTGGAGACAACTTTGCCTTCTGGAAATCAAATTTTTAGAAAAACAGATACTGACTATTGACAGATGCTGATGATTATATTGATGTTGATGATGAGGTGGAGGAGAAGGAGGAGGAAGAGGAGAAGGAGGAGGAAGAAGAAGAGGAGAAGGAGGAGAAAGTGTGGTAGGGAAAGGCCAGGGTATCCAGAAATACAGCTCTCAAAGTACCTTTTCTGGCATGATTGTGTTAAAGAACAGAATTGAGAAGCCTTTCACATGTGGGACCTTTGCTGCTATGATGAAAAATGACTTGCATCATCTCTTGACATGACTAGAGCAGTTCTGCTCCTTTTCAAACATGTCAGCAGTTCAAATTGCTCAGCTCTTTCTTGGTAGCTCTGTAGCTTTCAATGCCAGAATCTTATTGAGGACAGCAGTTCTGTATAACACTGTCCAGCCAGTAGTGCTTGTGCAAAAACAAAAGGTATTTTCTAAGTCATAACCATTTTTCACAGAGATGTGATCACGATAATGTCAAACAACCCAAGATTATTCCTCCTGTTCATGTGACCATTGCAAGGGTATCTACAGTCCTTACAAAACAAGTAAAAACTTTTGCCATCAGAGACCAGTTTGAAACTTTGCAAGTGAGGATTTTCACCACTGTCCCATATGAAAAATAACCACAGGCACTGTGCTTGATGCATTGGCTAGTGTGAATCCTGGATTTAGGAGAACAGATGGAAAATAAAATTGTGTTAATAGAATATGGAGTATGATAAATTACTTTTCGTTTTAATGTTTTCTGAAAGTCTTTCATCCAGTACATCAACACCTTTGAAGGAAGAGGATGCCATCTTGGAGTATTGCAGGGGCATAGTTCATGCCAAGAATGTTCTTGTCATTTTCACCCTGAAATAATTTGATTGCCATTAATTCTTATCTCAATACAGCCAAGATCTAATTAACTACATGTATTATCACTATAATCACTATTATATCTACTATGATTGTTAACTTATCCATATATGCTAGCTGGTGTTTTCAGTGTATAAAAAATTAATTTAAGGAGGCCTGAATCTTGCTCTGCCTTTGAGGGGAAGCTCTCCTTCACAGCCAGCATGCATTAAGGTAAGCACCAAGATATTTTGTCTGGAGAGGAGAACCCCACCTATCCAGCAGGCACCAACGTTTCCGAGCTCAGGCAATGGCATGAGTGGGAGAGGTGTGATGAGGACCTGAAATACCCCAGGGGAGAAAAGAAGTGTGCAAGGACATGCACACCCCTGAAAAAACATCTTTTCAATTAAATACATGCTGTGGACCAGGTCTTGCTTAAAGACAAGTTTCCAGTTGAAAGGTATGTAAGCATACTGAGAATGTTTTAACAGGACAAAACAGATAACAGAGTTAGAATAAACTGTCTGCAGCTGTAAGTTTTCTTTTCTTTATGCACAGCTGCCTCTAAATAAGGAGATTGTAATGCTGATCTTTGGATTCCTGAATAAATTCATTCCTTGCTTTATCTTCAAGCTTGTCTGGTGGTAGGAGTGATTTAAGGATAACTGGCAAGCCACCATCATTCTATTCCCATATAAGTCACAATTCAGTAAAGGGGGGTGAACTGTTCTCCTAGAAAAATACAAAGCCAGAGGTAGCCAGATGCTTCTCCACAAGTTGCATGCGACATGGTGAAAGTTGATAATGAGGTTTGTAAAGGAAATCTTGGGACACAACCTTTATCTCTGGAAAGCTGGGAAAGTGCCTCAGCAAGGATCTTCATCAGGTTCAGGGTGCTAGGGTTGGCTGAACTCCATGACCTGTGGGATGCAGGTGAGGCTGCTGCAGTTCTGTGTTCATGGGCCCAGCCTGTAGTGAGGCTGAGCATATATTCCTGACAGGCAGACACACACATGCACACAACATGCACATTTCTGGTTACATGGATCTGCACAAAGAGGAATCGGTGCTGTTACCAGCACCACCCACACTCACGCAAAAGTGAGCAGCACAAACAGGCCCACCTTGTTGCCCATCTCTGGGGAATCAGGTCTGAAGGCTGCTTCTGGGATATAAACACAATGTATGTCACTTCAGGACATACTTCAGGACCTGGTCATGGACACCCTGTCCTCTCATTGGTGTCTAGCTCCCAGTCTCCTCCAGCTTGGACCTATGAGCGCCAGAGGTTTGTGGTTCCCCTCTGGGTGCTGGTACTCCCTAATCCTACCAATCTGATCTGAAACTTGGCAGCATTCACACTAAACAGCTCAGGACAGAGAAGGCACCCTCGGAGAAGAGAGGTAGAAATCATATCTAGTGAAAACACAGGATAGGTGGTGGTATAGAAGCACAGGACTCCATCAAGCAAGTGTACACTCAGTTGGGTTCTTTTATCTCCTTTCGCTCTCTATTTCCTCATGTTTATTATCCCAACAATTCATCTCAATTCCTTCATTTTTCCACTTCTGGTCTTTCCCGTCAACATCCCTACACATTCCTACATTTCCCTGAAAACCTGCTGTAAGATTTTTTATACAAGTCTCAAATTGTCCCTCATGTGCATACTGCATTAAGTTCTGCATCCTTTTAGGCATTATCTGCCATTCCTGTGTAGGGGTCTCTGACCCATTGTCAGCCACAGCTGACCCATCTTGTCCCATCTTGGGCTGTGATTCTTTTCTCTTATTGGTGGTAGGGACTTGATTCATTTGGGCCTTGTTTTCACTGCTCAAGTCACTAGGCTGCCTCCATCCTAGTCTGATCCTTGCTGGTCTTACTGCTTAATTCTTTCTTACTTGCCCTTTAGACACATAATTTAACGCATAAAACCTAACTTTGCTCTTTGGGAGGCTAATAAAAGTAAAAGCCAAGCAAAACTTCCCATCGGGAGCCATGCTGCATGCTGTCTTGGCAATCCTGGCTGCACAGAGGATATCTAAACAAAGTAAAAACACCTCTTAAGCACAGAGGAATAGCTGAATCTCCAGTTCTGCTTGCATGTGTAAGACTAGGTTTCCACAAGTAATCTTGATGGATTCCATCTTGGAATGTCCAACTCGAAATACATAAAAGAAGCGTGATTTCTAGATGATTCAAATGCTGGTGAGATTCAGTCCTCTGAAGGCTTCATATTTTCACAGAACAGAATCTATCCCCTCCCCTAGAAGCACAAGTGCTGTGTTTATCCCCAGTATGTCTGCCCCACATACTCCTGGAACTGAAATAACCCTAATTGCCATAATTTAATTAAACTATCAGTTTGAAATGTCTGAATGTTGTATTGAGACTGCGTGGAAAATAGGAGCACAGATAATTGTGTTAGCTAGGAATAATCAGACAGCTTGTAGTGTAAGAATAGAAAGGCTGACGTTAAGCGCAATCCAAGCTGACAAATCCTGAGGCTATGGCATTAGGCTGGTCCTGTTGTGGACTGCTGAAGAGCTGAGGCTATAAACATTTATTTTCAAATGGACATCCAAGGGTGTGTTCCAGATGATTTGTTACTCTTTACTGAGGTTGTGTGTATTCCCTCAATAACCACTATTGATATTAGCCCAGCCACTGCTTAATACTGTTTGAGCAAAGGCATTTGTAAGAGGGAGAGCGCAAGACCTGGGATTCCTGTTGGCAACACCTAGATCATGGAGATGCTTACAGACTAACCACAGTTAGGGAGGCTTTGGCCCCTTGTGTTTATACTCAGATGGCTTTTTTCTTTACTGACATTATGTTTATTTTCACCTCACTCAAGCTGAAGAGCTATCCTGTGAGAAAGAGTACAACTGTAAGGGAGATCGTGGCAGTTGCACAACACTCTCCACCTCTGAGAAAGCTACCAGGTTTATCAATCCACTCTATCCCAAGTGGGGAGCTACACTCTGTGTTTTTTCCTGAGCTTTCCACTGTGCTTTAGCAGCAGAGAATTCTGTGTTAGGGCCGTAGAAATTCTGCTCCATTCTCCTGGTCACTTCAGCCCTACTGAGTGGTCTGCCCACCCTCAGTCCCTCCTGGCAACTCCTGCCCAGGCAGGTGGGTGACACAGCAGAGATGATATTTGGAGTGGCACAGCTGGAGGTGGCTGTTAGTGGGGAGAAAGCAGCACCACTATGTTTGCTTATCCCTTATCAACATACTTTGAATAAAAGACCATAATCCTTGTTGATTATATTGACATACATTAAAAAGAGCCTCCACCAAGAAATTGGGAAGTCATGGCAGCTAATTAGTAGAAAAACCATTAAAAGACATTTTATCTTAAAAGCAGCAAGGTGTGAAAACTTTTTTTTGAAGGCTGATCAGTTGTGTGATGTCAGTTCTAAGGCAAGATCGTAAAGAAGGCTGCTAAAGGCAATCATTAAAAAGTAAAAATCTTGATTTTCCAACTGTTCTGAAGATGTTATTTTTAGGGTGTTTGTTAAATGCATCTGTGTGCTTCTAAACCAAAAGATGTGAAAGGAAACAAATGTGAGACTTGTTTCACATCAGCAGCTTGGCTCATAGGGCTTTCACAGGGGGAGGCTGCTCTTTGGGCTTTCTCAAAAATGGAAAAGCAAAGCTCAGCTCAGCCTGAACACAAGCCAGATTATAAAGACCGACTTTGGACCAGGCCCAGACCAAAACAAAGCACAGCTCTCGTTAGTCCAAATCAAACCTCTGCCTTTCCTGTGATTTGCTCAGCAGCTCCCAGGACAGTCACACGGGCTGCCAAGGGTTTGTAAACTCCCCTGTGAGTCTGTGGGTTCAGGGGTCACCCTGTTCCCTCGTGCTGCTGCACCAGCTGCTGGTCACCTTCTGCCCCTCTTGGCAGCATCTGCCCAGCATGGCTCAGGGGAGGGGACATCTGAGCACGGCTCTGCAACCTCGTCCTGCCCCAGTGCTTCCTGCTTTCCCTGCCCTTCAGGAGCCCTGGCTGACAGCTGGGTCATGGGCTGCATTTCTCTGCAGGAGCTCCTGCTGCTCCATTTCAGCTGCCTGACAGGCCCTGCAGCCAAAGGCCCTGTGGACTGTCCTCCTTACAAATCAAAACAGGAAGGGAAATGTAATATTAAAAATAATCCAGGCATTAGACTATGAGTTGCTATGGGGAACTGAAACCCAACCAAACAACAAGAACAACAAAAACTCCCAAACTCCCTAAATGCCACAGTATCCTAATTATCTCTGCCTCAACTCTTTTCCTGGATCTCTCCAGGAGAAAGGGTTAGTTTATCTTTTTCCTCTTCCAGACCATTGGGTAGCTTTAGGGCATGATCCAAACTCCCCTGAAGTCAGTGAAAAGTTTCCACGGTCCCTGAATCAAGCCTCAAATGCAAGGTTGGTAAAAAACGTGAGTATCCTGCCTCACACTCCAGGTGAAAATGCACGCATTCTACAGGTGCCACACATCAGTGCTCAGTAAGTAGTTCCTTCACTTTCCCTGTTTCTCCAGTGCACGAGCAAGTCTCTGATATGGTAGATGACCCTCTCCTCAGAAAGGAGTACAGGTCTGGCTCCCTCCTAGCAGTGAAATTGCCATTAGCCACTGAGCTGCACATCACAGGAGAAGTCCTTCTCCTGGTCCTTGACTGCATAATTTCACACAAAGCCCTGTTTCAGTGACTTTGTCACCACGAGACACATTACCTGGTAACACCATAGGTCTCTGAATAACAACTCCCTGCTTCTGGTCAGGCTGACGAATTGTGCACGCTCTCTGTGAATAGTCACCAAACTGTCCATATGACACAGGCCATCCATGTTTTAAACAGTTAACCTTTAAATGACATTCTCTAATTAGTAAACAACCTTAGATAGCACAATTTCAGTGGCAGCCTAGGAGATGAGACATTGACTGATGCCAGAAGCAGATAAACTTCTGCAGACCTGAGTGCTTACTGATGTGATCCCTTGCACCAAGGTTTTTAAGGAGGACAGATAAAGATCTGGCCATAAAAGTAGTTGCACAAGCAGATAGGGCAGAAGAGGATAAGGTGATGGGAACCATTTTAAACCCTCTAATTCACTCAAATTGCTGTGTGTTAGACCAGCTCTGCTTGCCAATAGTTAAGGTGAAGGCAAAAAACTTACCCATATGTAAGCTCTGTTTAGTACAGTTTGTGGCAGGCACAACTCAGGAAAAGGTCTGTCAAACCTCTCATGAGGGTCTGTCATAAAGACATTGAATTTTGTAGCAAAAAATACACACTCCCCTCCTCACTTAGCACCATCTTCTAGTGAAAAATGAACATCAGAGATGTAAGGATAACCCCACATCAAGCCACTACGTGTTATATCAGCTTGATTTTTCCAGAGGTGATGCCTCAGGCAAGTTTCAAAATTTAAATTTCTGATACTCTTCACATTTCCCCAAAACTGTTTTTTTCATTATATATTTTTTTCTAAGCTGTTACAACTCCCTGAAAAATTCAGGTTCTGTGTGGCTTTCTCCAGCTTTCCTGCTCCTGACCATGGGACTCACTGAACACCACAGATTCACATAAAAACAAAGCTGGATCCTCTACCCCTGGGCAAGATCAGCTGCAGACATACAATTTCTGACAGATGTCCTGACAAAATGTTATCTTGTTCTTATTGAACAGCCTTCCTGAATGGTGTCAGCCTTTTTTGGTCATGCCTGATTCAGATCTTTAGCTCAAAATCCATGAATAAAAGCTCATGAGTCCTTCTGCAGACAATGGAGGTCCCAGAAGGCGGGGCAGAGGTGGCTCAAGTAGGTGCACATGTGTCCTGGACAGGTTAGGTTAGACAACATGAACACCCTGCTATGTGCATTTCTGTAGTGTGCCGGGCTGATTTGGAATAAAACTCTCCCAAGGTTTTCCTCTCAACCCCTGTGGTGTGGTAAAGACAAAGGGGTGAAGAGCATCTGGTCATCTGTGTTGTAGGTACTCAGAGGGAATGACCAGTGGAGGCACCACAGGTGGAGACATGCAAAGATAAGAAAGAAGAGGGTTGTTTTTTTCCATGAAAGCTGTTTGTCAAAAGTCCTCTTCTTTCTACCAGTTATTTTGAAAGTTTTGCATATACACACACCACAAGACAATGAGAGTGCTCTAGGGCTCATCCTCAAACACCTTACATCTTCACTTCCCAGCTGCGGGCAGCCCATCCCACATTGATTAATTATTGCTATTATTGTTTTTATTATTGCTATTATTATAAAAACTGCTAACAATGGTAATAAATAAGCCTGGTTTAGGTTGGCTTCTATCAGCATCTCCCTTTTTAGTGGAGTAAGGTCCCTGCTGAAACTTCTTCTTGCCTACAAAATATTAATCTGAACCATTTCTTCCATCATGCTTACAATAGACACTTTCCAAATACTCTAGTTTACCAAACAGTCCTTGGAAATGTCAGATGTGTCTTTTGTGAAGAGCTCGTCTTTTTATCGATAGATTGTTATTTCAAACAAATACTTGGTGAGTCTCCAGATTTTGCCAGTGAGTCCTGTCATCTTTGGAAAAAAAAAAAGCTATTTATGAGCAATGCTGGTGGGTGGAGGGATGTACCTCAGGCATGTAAAAAGCATACCTTGTGGTTTTAGTGATGCATGGATTGTAACCACTGAAGGTAGTGAGGTACATTCCAGCCACTGTGACAAAGATAAAAGGCAAAGATTTACCTTCCTAATTATTTATGGAGGCCTGGTGTTCGACTATGCAATGCTGTTATGGATAGATTTCCTTACAGAAATGTGCTGCAGCATTAGGTGCCCCTCAAAACATCCACTCAGTCATTTTTGCGTAGATGAATGTTCACATGACAGAAGTGCTATTTGTTGTACAGGTGTGACTGGAGTTGAGAGCACTTGGGAGTGGCTCCCTGTGCTCCCCAGGTACATCATATTATACCTCAGAAACTCCATGAAGCAGGGACATGTGTAGCTGCCCAAAAATGAGTGTCTCCGCCATCCTGGGTGAAATTTCAGGTGGTACAAGTCCTCTCCCTCCAGCTGTTCCTTTTGACTTTTCTCTCTTCCCTCTCTCTTCACTCCAGGTTACACTCTGGTCAGTTTTAGCATGCCACCTGCCAGGCATCATTTAGCTTACTATTATAAAATGGCTTAGATAAATACTGCTTTGTCCTGGTCTTGGCTGCTCATTCTTACCCACAAACTACCTCCCCTGCTAGGCTGAAATAAAATGTCTTTTTATAAAAATTTGTCTGTTTTTTTGGCTGAGTCACCTCAGGCCCCATGTACAGCACATGGAGCCCAAAACACCATTCAGCTTACCTGAAAATATGGGGACATCCTCACTTTTTTAACATCCTCATTATTTCAGACAGTGAGCACTGCTAAAATAAAACAAGACAAACCCCTCAGATATCAGCTATAAAGACTACTTCAGAAAAAGAGTTGCTCCAAGTCAACCTTCGGGTGGAAACCATCCCTGGTGGAGCTGGATTCAGAGAGGGAAAAGGGCAAGAGAGCCTGTAATCCACAGATAACTTTTACAGTTTCCTCCTTTTGTCACTCAGTGCTTTTCACCCAAATATAGCAGCACAGCACCAAAGAAACTATGACTCTGCCTCCTAAAATGAAGCTAATGCGTGCACATGCTGGGCTGAGCTGACATGGGCTTGCAGCAGAAGGTTTTAAAGGAGATCTGCTTAAAGCCTGCTAGCCGATGGCAGGTCATTTGCATGTCAGAAAACACTCCCGATGGAAACAAGCAAGCATAAACACCTACCCTTTACAAGCCTGCTTTCATGCTCAAAGAAACCTGATGCTCAGCCATGTGGAGAAATCATTTCTTTCCTCTCCCCAGCAGAAAGTTCACTGAAATGGAAAGCAGCTCTTACAGCTGAGTGCTCCAACTGGAATTATTAAGTGTTTTTCATAGCTGGCAAAATGATGCATTCACTTTATCTGTTATCATGTAAATACTCTGTACTAAATACACTAAACCATCTTTTGAAAGATTAGTTTGGCTTAGACACATACTATAATAATTACTTTTAATGAAAATGTTTAGGTTTGAAACAGGATTTAAATATTATTTCCTATCACTTTAGTGCCTTTGTATAAAAGTGAATGTGATCCTTTATGTTTCAACAGTTTAAAGCATCCAGCTTAAACTGCATTATGCAAGAACTTCCGTGTTACCATTAATAGCCCACTCTTAATATGAAGTACAGAGGAAAAATAGTAATCAAAACCTGAATTTCCAAGCATTTTCTACTTGAAACATATCTTTCTTACTTATATTTTTAAAAGTTATTTTTTTGTGAAGTTAAGAGACTTTTAAGACAAGATACTAAAACCAGAAGTCATAAAGCATACAGTTTACCTGAGCTGCCTCGAGGAGTCCCTCTAGAACACATGCTTGCCTGGGATCATCCTTTAAAACTGAGTTAATAGGGATTTAATAGGAAAACAATGGCAAAAGCTTACCAGACTGACAGCCACAGCTCTCTGCAAGGATGCCGTCCTTCTGCATCCTCGTCACTGCTGTCCCTGCAGACAGTGGTGGCCTCTTTCCCCACATAAGGCTCACCTGGCACCAGAGGTACCAAGAGGGTGGGAGGAAACGTCTTCTGTTTCCAGGACAAGGGGACTAGTGTATTTTTAGTACCTGGATCCTTGCCTATTCCCACTGCCCCTCTGGGATCAGCTGCCTACCTTGGTTTTTGAGCCCGTGACCTGACGGTTCCAGGAAGAGACCAAAACTTGTTCTCGTCAATGAGAACTGTACATGCTCATGGCATGCTTCAGCCAATGGACATTCACACACATTTAAATCTTTTTCTGACCCGGGGTCTTAAGTATGTGCTGAGACTTTAGGAATCGGTTCCAGGGAAATCAGTTTCATAATCTGGAAGCCACTGCCCAGCAAAACTCAGACATTTGTTGTCCTTGATCTATTGACACTCAGCCTGAGGACTCTAAAGTAAAAGTTTAGGGTGGTCTGACAGATGAAGCTGGGGGTGAGTCACTGAGTTCACAATTGGTCACAGCTCCTTTCCTTTCCTTTCCTTTCCTTTCCTTTCCTTTCCTTTCCTTTCCTTTCCTTTCCTTTCCTTTCCTTTCCTTTCCTTTCCTTTCCTTTCCTTTCCTTCCCTTCCCTTCCCTTCCCTTCTCATCCCTTCCCATCCCCTCTCCACAGTGAAGCTATGCTCACAGCAGGAGTTCTTCAGCCTAACACCCCCTCACCTGTGTACATGCTTTAACAACCCTCAGGCCTCTGCTGGAGGTTTTAGCCTTTTACTGGGGAATCTTGTCACCCTTCAGTACACTTTATTTTGAAAGAAATGAAACCACTTCTATCTATATGCTTCAATGATTTTAAAATATGATTTTACATTATCTGAATGGTCGGTTAATACTGTGCAAGACTTCATAACCTGGAAAAAATCTGCATTTTTCGCAGCCATCAGCCCTGCAATGACTAGCTCCCCAGAGCTGTGAGGCCGTTTTATAAGCACACAGCAAGGTGATAAGTCTGGCTCCTGTTCTGTAACCCTGTTAAGGCATGGCAGTGTGCCAGCAGGGAACAAGCATTATGGCTGGGACCATCCCTGCCAGGTCTGCTGATGGCTCAGTCTCTGCCCTCACAATTCCTTCTCCTGTATGCTAAATAACCCTCTGTGGGCAGTTCTCCTCTGCTGGAGAAGATGATTCTTGTTCCATTGCCTTAAGTCTTCTATTAAGGGATGTCACAGGAGAGCAGAAAACCCAAACTGTATGAATTGAGTATGGGTTGCAAAGGCCACAAGTGTGATGGAGAAGTGCCTGTTTCAGAAATAGTAGCCAAGCATGTCTAGTAGCCTATAAATAAACAGCTTAGGGGCCCAGGCTTTCAGGCACTTGTATGTGTCACAGAAATGCCTGTTACAGCTCTTCAGCACTTTAGAACTGAAATTAGTAGCTACAGGCACCTGATGAGAAGCAACAGTGTAGAAGACCTGAGATGTATAGCAGGTCACATATGACATTTGTAAATTATGATAAATCAATGTCACCTACACAGACAAATGAAAGAACTAGCAGGAGGTTACCTGTGTCACGTGTGTCACTTATCAGGCTACATTTGTCTTATTTTAGGCCCACAGATACTGCCTCTTAAAGGTGGTAGCTGTAACCTAGGCTATCTACAGTAATCTGTCATACTCTAGCTGCCTCAGTTGCCCTGCCTTCTGTACCCAGAATGCAGTCCTGAGCACTCCCAGTGACCACCACATGCCTGAGGGATGGAAAACTTTCCAGGACTATCAGATAAAGAAATGGATTAAATTGTCACCAAAAAAAATGCAGCAAAAGTGTGATTGTGTCATGTGTCAGCTCAGGCTCACGTGAAGATAAGCAGTGTAGGTACAAGGTAGCCTGAAGGTCAGATGGATTGCCAATGCTGATTTCTCCAGGGGGGTGCTCTAGATGAAGCTGTACCCTACATCAAAGTCTCCCCTGCCAAGGTGTGAAAAGATGTCTGGTTAAGCAAGCACGGGTGTGCAGGCTCATGTACGCCTCACACCTTCCCCTTGCCCAAAGACATACTACTAGAGTGTGCTGCCTGAAAACTTGTGTATCTCATTTGTGCAAGCTTAGACAGAATCATAGAATCACAGAACCATCAAGGCTAGAAGGCACCTCCAAGGTCAACTAGTCCAACCATCAACCTAGCACCACTATAATCACCCCTAAACCATATAGTCAAGTGCCACACCTACTATTTGGTGTATCTTGATTTAAAAAAAAAAGATAAAGCCTTGAGGATTTTTTCCTGAAGTAATTAACTTGTCTTTTTTCAGTCTCCTAAAGCCATTGCTCTGCTCACTGACAGATTCATTTCCCTTCACAAAGCAGCATTTGTAGGTGGCAAATCTAGCTGATGGTTTCAGTGTGGTGTGTGTTTCCATGGATAATTCTCCCCATGGCTACACCACTGTCAGCAAAATCCACTCCATCTCTCCTCCTACCAGAGCCCCCAGATGCCCACCTCTGCTACCACACAGTACAGATTTGGGTCAGCTGAGTGGGTACAGCTCTGCCTGGGTCTGTACTGAGACAACTGAGCCACCTAAAAATGCTCTTTTAAAATAATAATATAATCCAACTTGTTCCCCTGTTTGGTTCAGTGTGTGCTCTCCCATAAAATATGTAGCAGCACAGGTAAAGTGGGAATATGGCACTGGAAATTACTGGTGAAAGTGGGAAGGTTGGCAGAGGATCTTCTAGCTGGAGTCACCACAGAAAGAAAATCTGTGGCATCACAGAAAGCTTTCTGCACCATCAGAAGTTGTCATGGTCAGAAGGTTTCAGGCTAAATCTCTGTGTTTCCAGCTGTCTGCTTCCAGGCGATCAGGAGGAAAAACAGTAAAGCAATCAACAGAGGTGGCCAGAAAGCATGGTGCATATCCGTGGGCTGTTCCACAGAAAAAGAACTTCTTGTCTAACACAACACAGAGCCCACAATTTACACCATAGATCAGCATTATCTGGTGTGGAAAGGTGGACAAATGACTCAAATAAACAGGACAGCTTAACAGAAACCTTCTGCTACATTTGGGGTGTAACATGATCCTTACTTCACATTTTTCTCTTGACAAGAGGGCATGAAATCTGCTTGAGAGACCCAAGTAACAAGAAGAGTTCAGTCTCATGATTATGGGAAACATAGTATTGGGGCTAGTTTGTGCATGGGGAGCAGTACTATTTTGAGCACAGCTTGGGAGAGTGCTTGTTCAGTGCCATGGTTTAGGAATGGTACTCCCCAGTTCAGTGCCCCCACTAAGACTCTCCCAAACTACTGCTCTCTCTCAATTCCCCTTCCCCTCCCACTTACTGCTGTGGTGGAATAGAATTGAGAACTGGAGGCGCAAAAGGTGAAGATCACAGCTTGAGACAAGAACAATTTACTGGAAACATCAATGAGATAAGAAAATAAAGAGTAACAGCAACAGTATTAATAACAAAATTATACAAAAAGAGACAATGATTCACATGCAAAAATGCTCACCGTGAAGACTGTGATAATAAAGAATACCAAAGAAAAAAATAGGTGTTTTTCCTCTTTCCCTCGTCATTTTAACAGAGGCATATGACAGGAGACATTTTTTAAACAAATGCAAACCACAGGGTTACTACCGACTGTTATGGTATGATTATTGAGAGATGCCTCTACCTCTATAAATGAATGTTAGTTATCACTTAAAAATTTCCATGTTAGCCAATTAATGAATTCCAATACTCCTTATTTATTCCTTCAATATCTCACGCTTTCATACATCAACAACGGAGAGGGCTGCATTAAGCTGTGAAACAGTTTTGTGCCATTCAGGACTTCTGGCATCAGTGGATTGCTATCCCTTTCCATGTCCTGACAAGTTCAATTTAGGGCAGAGTACTACTTCGGACCCAGATTATTCTGCTTGCCATCATGGTCTCTGAACAGCAGACTATCACTTATTCTTGTGGTCGAGTCCTTAGAAGGCCTACAAAGGGTCAAAAAGTCATGATATCTGGTTGCTAAACATGAAACAAAACATGAGTCCAGAAGAGTGAACGTTCTCCCGAAGTGCCTGCAATCCCATTCAGAAGAGCAGGAGAGTAAAGGGTCCCTTTTCACTGCATTCATCCTGGAGACAGGAGGTGTTAACTCTGCTGTGTTATTCTGCTGTATCTTACAGCAGCTGCCTGAGCATGAGAGCAGGGGACTTTGGCCCCTGAAATGCCCCCTGACTACTGCTGCAGAGCTCGGGGCTGCTCCTGCAGAGCCAACCTTTGCCATCCTTTCCCCGGAGCTGAGTTTCTGAGAACACTCTCTGCTGCCTATCAGCCCCACTTCAGAGGTGATGAATTGCTGTTGATAGCCCTCTTCAAGTGAGCCAAACACACCAGGAGGAGCTGTGTGAAGCTTTGACTTAGATTAAGGCAGGTAGTAGTCATCCACCATCATGTGTCTGTCATTAGCTATTAATTAAGCTAAGTAAAAGATAAACACTGGCTTTAGGAACCATTTCCAGGTATTAAGGGTTTGCTCTCACTGTATATCCATACCCCAGCACCTGACGAAAGCAAGTTAAGTAGCTCTTAAATTCTTTGGGTATATGTTTCACATGGTATTTGCTCTTAATTTTAGAAATGTCATCTTGCTTTTGGAATGGCTGAAACTTTATGTCATATTCAATTTTTAGCAACCTGCCTACTGTCAGTCTACACCAATGACAGCAACTAAATCTGTCTGGGAGTCTGAAGAAGGTTTCCAGGAAAACCTTTTGTAGGATGATGCAGTGCATTATTTGGGTTGGTGCTGGCCTATCTTCTTGGCTCTGAAATCAAAAGAATATTTTGGCTGATATGGGGCTTCCCCCACAACTGATGCTTCTCATCCCTTCTGCAGCACATGTGATGGCTCCTAGCAGTCTCTAGGCTGTGGGAACCTGTTGGGAACAGGCTGGACTCATGCATGTCCACATAAGCACCTTCCAGCCCTGCTGCCTGTTACTCTGATCCCCACATCCTCTGATCCATCCAGTCTCCAAACACAGGTGTGCCCATGGAAGCAGAGCCTCAACCAGGACATGCGGTTGGCAGCGCTAGCACCGCATGGACTTGCTTAGCTGCCTGGATCTCACTCAGCCCTCAGTTAAGGTGTCTCTGCTCATTCATCCCACGAGTTAGAGGGTGGCTGGGGCATTTTTGCAGGTGAACCATCACCACACGATCCATCTGCTTGCATTCAGCCATGGAGGTGTATTCCTAGCCAGAACTTAGCCCAGGGCCTGGCTTTCTGCTGCTATGTCAGTGGGCTCTGGCTCCCTTCTGGTGACACAGGCCATTATTCTAAAGTCTAAAAGTCAAGCATGTTTTTTCGTGCTATGTTGTTCTTCTTCACTGAGACACCAATATCCAAGTCAGATAGGGATGAGATGAACCTTGGCCCGAAAAACAGGACTATTTCCTGTTGTCTGCTATTTAGACAACAGTCTCAGGTAGTGTTAGTTGAGTTTAGTCTGTGTTTTTGATACAGGTGTTCTTGGAAATTTCCCAAATTGCAAAATTTGCAGAAAGCTTTCTATGGAAAGGAAATAGTTGCTGGTTAAAAATCATGGTTTATATTCCAATAAGAGCTACATTTTTCAGGAGTCAACAGACAATAATGCCATTGACTTAAACCTGAGTAAACCTGAAAGAGGATACAATAAGATACACTTTAATTGCTGATGTATGTCATCACAAAACTCATCCTAGTGATGCCTCAAAGGAAAAATTCGTCTGTGCCTTCCTTATTCTCTACTCTTATGTCCTTTCCCTACTAATTACTAAATGTTCCTAGAAGTCTGAAGAGAACAATATTGCAGAATAATTTTATTCTTTAGACACTGCACTCTTCTCTGTTCCTTTGCAATCCCCATGCCTTACTTCAGCATGTACAGTCAGTTGTTTAATATGTTTAGCAAATAGAAAGAAAATATTTATAACATTGAACCTAACAGGTATCTTCATTTCTATTATCTTGGCAGAGTCAAGATACAAGATTTTTATAAGATACTAGGTTTTGAAACATCTGTGTTCTGAAGATCCTTGAGTCCTGGGTGTGAAACAAGTGAAGCTATAGCTTTCATCTCAAAGGGGTTTAGCAAAAATTATGTTCAGGGCTTTTTCTCATCCTCTTACCTCAGAGAACTTTTTCTGTCTTCATTCACCATGAAAAAAAAAATTAAGCTGCAACCTAAACTAGAATTATATCTTTGTGGATCACCCACCTAAAGTTTGCCAGATGAAGCAGTGCTTGCTCGAGTCTAGCACAGGCTCAGCAGCAGCCGTGAACCATTTTGCAGTGCAGGTTCTGCCTTAGAAGTGAAGGAGTGAACTTTCAGCTTTTGGGTTCATCACTGGTAAGGCTCATGAATCTTCTCTGCCACTCTGCTAATGGTGCCCTGGAAAGCAATATAGCTGGAAGGATTTTGAAAATCAGAAGTAACGTTTATTGTTTTGCTTGATAAGTATGTAAGGCTTTGATCTAATGTATCTGTGCCTGTCTCAATGCCCGGTATCTAACCACCACTGTTTTCCTAGCTTTGCCTAGGCACTCCCCTCTGAAACAATTCCTTTTTAGAGTGTCTCCTTGCTTTGTGCCAGGCACTTTGCCATCCGCCTGAGCAGATGGAAATATGCATGCCTCTAACAAATGTGACCTTGTTAAGCTGCTCATCCTTCATGTCTGAGCGAGAGAGAGATGTAAAATGTTACACCCACTACCTTCCAGAGGGCAAAAAGCCTCCAACGAGGCGCGTTTGCCGTGCTGTGAGGTGTCTCCTGGTAACACTGCCTTGATATGATCAACATTGCAGCTACTGCTTCTCAGCATCTCAGCGTTGCTGTAAAGCATATGCTTGCCTGCACACCAACGCTTGCTCTCTCTTCACCTCCTGGAAAACATACCTGGGGGCTAAATGTGGGGTGCTGGGAAGGAGCCATGGCACAGCAGTAGTTGTCCTTTCGGCACGTGTTGAAAAGGCAACATGAGAGATAAGCACAAAAATAGAAAGGTAATGTGTGAATGGAAAAAGAAGATAAATGGAGGTTTGTAAATGCTCTCTGACTTGATCCTAAAGAAAAATTCTAAAAAATTACTGCAACTGCCACAGTGTAATTGGGGTTTGTCTCAGTTTTACACAAGATACAAGAAAGTTGTAAGTCTAAAGTCTGTGAGCATGACCAAAGAAGTAGAACATGAACCTCTGCAGAGTAATTCATCTGACCTCCCTTAATCGTCCTCTGGAGCAGCCTATTCATTCCTAGAAAAAGAAATTATATTATTCTTAGCCCTTGAGGGCTCCAGACAGTTGCTCACAGGGAGCTGTTTCAACCTATGGGATATACCCTGGGGTCTCTGAGACACCTGCGTGGGGCAGGCGGGAGGACACAGGAGCTGGAGAGGGCCTGTGCTGTTGTGGATGCCTGAAGGATCCCAGGGCATTGCACAATGCATGAGCCAAGGTGTGGGCAGAGGAATGAACTCCCTAACCTTCAGCTTCTTACATCAGGGCTGGTGAATCGTTACACAAATATAATACCACCAATAACCACACTCAGCTCATTGTCTTAATAAGGGCAAAAAGTGTGCCTGTTATAACTCCATGAACTTCAGGCAATCAAGCCACACCCCTGTTCCTCTGCCAAAGTGCTCTACAGAACATGAGGTCCAAGGACTGCTCCCACTGTGAGTCACAACTGAGGGCCACATTTCAGTGCCTTACAAGTTACTTTCTCACCTTAAGTATCGTCCTAGTAGTGTAAGAGTCTTGAAAAGTGGCAAAGGAATCCAAGGGAAGGGCTGCAAAAATGTGAGGTTGGGGAGTGGAGAGGGTTGATGGTGAGCAATGAAGGAGTTGCAACAACATTTGGTCCATCTTAAACCTTCTCTCCCCTCCTCCACACCTCTTTGCAACTTTCACACCCTCTTCATCTACTACAGGCATTGCTTTCCAAGTTTTGTAGCTGCTGAATACAAGAGAAGGAAGAATATGCAATTAGAATATACTAATAAAATATACCATTAGGGATAAATAGGATTTTTTGTCTCTGTATTCACATAAGATGCAGCTGGCACTACAATCGTTTGAAATTGAATAAATCTAGGCCCTTTCAGCATATTTAAGACTGTTGAAGCTTGACAATTGGCAACAGAATGGCTTGGCTTTCATATTTCACCCTTTGTCTTTGGTGGCAGGATCACACCGATGCAGTGGGATAAGGAGTAAGCTACCAAAAGTCTCATGTCTGTTTTTCAGACAGGGCAGTGTGGGTGAATGACAGCAGCTCTTAAAAAGTATTAGTTCACTGTGCAGTTGTTAACAATAGACAAGAAAATCTTAACAGACAGCCTAAATATCAGAAACAAGTTAGCACTTGAGACAACTTAAAAGCAGCTACCAATACCCAATATCTCTCCTTTGCTGGGGGTGGTGAGGTGGCTGCCAGCCAAATGTGTGTTCTCTCCTTTTAGGGTGTAAGTCCTCCTGTCGGCAAATTGTTTTCATGTTTGGTAAACCAGCCAACTTGTGACCTATTAGTTGCTGACAAGTGAAGAGGGTGCTCTTCTATCCTTGGTATAATAATCAAAGAAAAAAATAGGCCAGATTATCATCTGGCGCTGATTATCTGATCTGGCGCTTCTGTAGTGTTTAGGAGATGAAAAGGAGCTGGCAAACATCCAGCTGCAAATGACCAGCTAAAAATGCCTCTTTTGATCTCTCCAACTCACAAGCAGAGCAAAAATTGAGAAGAAGCAGGTGGAGATGTTCCCCATGCACAGCTAAGCTTAACCCAGGTCCCTGCATCAGTGTAAGTAGAGATGTCTTAGCCCACAGGTACAGACTGTTGATAAAACACAACTGGACTCATCCTTGTAGCTCCATTTTCTGGATCAACCTAGAGCAGCCTGTAGGCCAACCAAGTAACTCTGACCACGGCTTTCTGCCAAACAGCATTTCTTGGGGTAATCCATGGAGGTACAGTGCTGTGTCTGAAGAAGGGAGGAGAGATGCTACCAGCAGCTTCTGAGTAATGTTTCAGCAGTGAAAGAGAAAGAGAAGAGACTCTTTTCCCACTACCCTAGACCCACAAGAAATTTACAAACTGCACTTTCCCTTCCTTCCCTCTTGGAAACACTTTTCTTGAAAGGGGCATGAGATTTCTGTCCTCCTCCTTAGCTGATCGCCCCATAGGCAAGGGAGGAAAGACTCAGAGTGGGAGGTATCTCCAGGCTTCACTGGAAAAAAATGAAAGAAAAAAACTTCTTTTTTGGCAAGGAAAATGTTGGCAGTGTTAATCATTGTCAGTGCCAAGTGTTAAGAAAAAGACAAACAATGAGGCAGATTTCAACAAACATGAGATTAAAAGCAGTGCCTCTGGCTTGTGTAAGTGGCCTCCTGATACTCGAGCTTGTGGTGTTAAGGAGAGGTTGCATATGTGTGGGAAGGGAAAGACTAGATGTTACCCTTACAGGTTTGCTTTATCTGTTACAAGGCTTGAAGGTGTCTTTTTAAAAAATGAAATCTGGGATTCTTACTCAGTCCTATGTTTTCAGAATGTGAGGCTTGATGCAAAAGATCAATTCATTGAACAAAATTATAAATGACTGTCACGTGCAATATGTTGTGGCTTTTTCTCTTAAAGACATCAGTATTTCTGATTAAAGCATCATACAATAATCTTCTACCACAACTAAGACCTGGGAGAAGCAGGCAGTAAATGTCTCAATTTTAGATCTTGTGGCTGTGTAGACTCTTGTTTCCTCTGATCAGATACTGGGAAACACCACAAACTATAGGACCGATATACTCTGCTTGCTGTTTTAATCAGTGTCCTGGTTTCATCAGGACAGGGTTAATTTTTGCAGTAGCTGGGAGGAGCCATGGCCAGGAGCTGGAGGTTGTTCTGTGTCACTTCATCATTGCCAGGTATGGGGAGAAGAGACTTTCTGTACCAGGTAGAAGGGCTTCCTTCTGGTTAAGCCAGCATGGCAGAGGGAGCAGTGGGGTAACACTAGTTCCAAGCCGGA
The DNA here is from genome assembly GCA_013397795.1 of Orthonyx spaldingii. Taxonomy (NCBI): domain Eukaryota; kingdom Metazoa; phylum Chordata; class Aves; order Passeriformes; family Orthonychidae; genus Orthonyx; species Orthonyx spaldingii. The sequence continues at coordinate 261,910 of VZTJ01004576.1, forward strand.
GGGGCGGTGGGGGTGACATGGAGAAGGGGGCAGTTGGATATTGTCCACTGTCAGGGGTTCTGTGGTGAGCAGTAATGTCGGTTTTCTTGTACCCTCTGTCATCAGTACTGCTGCTCTTACTGTTAGTTTTCTTATCTCATTGCTGTTTCCAGTAAATTGTTCTTATCTTAACCTGTGATCTTTATTTTTCATGCCTCCAATTTTCTTCTCCAGCCCATTGCAGGGGAAGAGGGAAAGGAACAAGGAGGAGGGTACCAAGTAAGTAGCAGTGTGGTTTGGAGAGTGTCAGTGGGAACACTAAATTGGGGAATTCCATTCCTCAACCATGACAATTAGTCCAAAATCTTCCTTCAAAACTGCTTTTAGTGAAAACCAATGTAACATTTATTTTCCCAAATAAGTGTTTGGTTTGCAAGATGAATATTTAATTTATTGAGGAAATAAATTTAATTAATTGAAACCTTGACCCTAGGGCCTTATGAAAGCTGTGGTTCAGTGGTTCCCCGGCGTCAGCTTCGTTCCTACTGTGTTCCACTGCTTCCCCAGGGAACACAGCTCTGTAGCAGCAGAGTTGCAAGGTCACAGGCATCACTTGCCCAGCAAGCCTGCTGTCTGTGGAAAGCACGTGAATGTGAGAGAGCTAATAAATAGATCTCAACAGTCACTGCAGAGATATTTCTAAAATACCTTGGTTCTTGGTGGTGATATTTTTAAAAATAAAAACAACAACATAGGTGTTTCTGTTCTTTTTATCTTTTTTTCACACAATCAAATTTTCCTTGCAAAATATGGGGGAATAATTTGTTTCCTCTCAGCTGGTACAAACTATTTTTGCACCTGTGTCATTTGGCACTTGATGCATCCATTATGTTTCCGTAACACCATAGTGCCTGAGAGCCCTGAGAGAGACCAGAACTTCAGAGAAACCAAAACATTTATTTCTTGAAGCTGAGGTAGGAGATCTCTAGCTGACAAATAGCAAATCCTTAAATTTGTTTGACAAAGTTCTTAGTACCTTTCAGATCACAATAAGAATTTAAAATACAGACAAACTAAAATAGGGATGTGTTGAGATCTCTTACCTATAAGATGATAAATTTGAAAAAATGCCAGTTTAGGTGCAACATGTCCACCAGATACAACTAGAAGCAGAGACTTTTTAGCAATTGAAAACAAGAGCAAGGTCCTAGTGTTCTATGCAAATACAAAGTTAAAGTTGTTCATGAATTTATATTAGATGCAGCGTTATCAAACAATGCCTAAGCTCAACCCAAAACTTCTCCTTTGTTTGGGGTATTTGGTGTCAATTCTCTGATGTCTAATGAGGAGATAACCTCAACCCTACATCCTTCTAGGGTTTGGTTTCTCCAGTTAGCTGCTTATTTTTGTGATTCCTGTAGGGGGAAAAAAAGGGTTCTATTTGAGAACACCACACTTCTAACAATGCATATGGAAATTATCAGGGTCTTCAGTGATTATTGGGTGATACACACACACAGTGTGACGGGACAGAAGGACATCTGCAACAATGTGCCCAACAAAATGCTCTTCTTCTTCAGAGTGTTGTGGTGTCCAGCAACCTAAAAACCTTTCCTATCAGACTCCTCTCTATCAAGTTAAATAGGAAAAGCACTTGAAAGCTAAATTCCTATTTTTGTCTTCATGTTAGTACTTCAAAACTTTGCCCAGAATTATCTCTCATGTGTTAAAAAAAACTCTCATGTGGGAGGAGAGAAATAGTGCTGAGCAAGACCAGGAAGAGCACGGGAAGGCTGTCTGCCAGATTTTGCCTCATCATCCTTGAATTCAGTTCTGAGGGAGTCATGACTCACTTTCATGGATATAAAAGTAGAAAATTTGTACAAACCTAAGTAAAGATATGGGGTTTGACTTCCAGTTCTCTGCTGATTTCTCAGCTCTGTTTTTTTCTTGCCTGCTTTTCCATTTCATCCTTGGATTTTCTCAGCCCTCATCTGCTCAGTAATTCTCTAGTTAATGTCCATAGCCTTATTATTCTTGTCACTCAGATGCTGCAGGCAAAGACAGTATGCTGATGTCCAGAGGAAAAAGAGGAGGGTGGGTAGATCAGATCATACCTCTGCTACATTCATACCTGTGCTGTGGCTGACCTGCTAAATTGGTGGGGGGTGTCTCCCTGCTAGGTACCCCAGAGAGTCCCAGTCACACCAGAGGAAAGGCTGTCATCTCTCTTGTAGTGTGCAGGAGAGAGGTGAGAAGAAAAAGGAGGGAAGGCTTCAGGTAGAAGAGAAAAATTAAATGGGAGATTTCCCTGTCTCTGGCAAAGGTTAAGGCAAGGCCAGACAGGGACAGGAATCCTGTCTCTCATTCAATTGTTGAGAGAGAGAGAGAGATGAAAAAGAGCAATACTTAATCTGGTGTGGTTGTTTCTGGTCCTTGAGTAAGGAAAGCTCAGCAGTTCCAATGCAGATGGAGATGGGTTAGGCAGCAGCGTGAGCAGTGTTGGTCAAAAACTCATCAACCATCAACAGACCCCAAGTCTCTTCATGGCCAGGGAGAAAGGCACACCTGCCCTGAAATTCAGTTCTCTTCCATCAGTGCCATTCCCAGCCTGTTTGACTTCAGAAAAAGAAGTGCTTGACCCTTACTCATTGTCCTTTTAGATAATAGCATAAAGGTCACCTCTGGTTTTGATAGCTTTTTTAAATAAATAGGTTAAAAGGTCACATGGACTCCAATACATGGTTAAACTTTGTTCATCATGCAGAGTTTTGCTGTGTCTTGGGACAGAAGTAGGAAATGGCTGTTGGTCTCTTCTCTTTAAATTCATAAGGGAGGAGATGGAATTTTTTTCCTTCATCTACAGAAGTAACTTAAATGGTAAATCAGGGAAAAAATTCTGTATAAAGATGGTTTCATTGAACTACTGGATCATATGATTAATCTTCTGCTGCTTTCACCAGGTTTTGTTTCAGGTTACAAAGCATGTTAACTGAGTTCTTTTTTTGTTGTTCTAGTTCTACTGTTTTATCTTTTCCTTCTTGCTTTTTCCTCAAAGTTTACATAACAGTCAGTCATCTGTACCAACTCAACTAATTATATGAGAATGTCTAAGTCTTTTGATGAGGAATAAAAAGGTTTATTAGGGCATTCTGCTTATCTAGTTCTGATATCCATTTTAATACCTTCACTAACAAATTAGAGGGAATACACTCAAAGGTCAACATACAATCCAGAACTAAAGCAATACATTGACAACATATTTAAGGTTTTCAAGTGGTCTGTAGGACTGAATTTTAGTCAGTAATTTTATTGAAGGAATGGTAGTGGGTTGCAAAATTATTAGCTAAGTGGAGGTCATAAAAATTTCTGCCATACCATAGCTGCTCATTAGCCATTGTGAAATAAAACCTCTTTGATCCACATGCACCACATCAGGTTATCCATCTGAGAAATGTACCCAGGGAATAAAGCTTCTCTACTACTGATGTAAAACCACAGCTGCTTTAAAGAATGTTACAAAACTACTTATAATCAGGGTCTGTCCATCTTTACCATTATTTAGAAAACAGCTTTCTTTTGGGAGGAGGAAACTACAATGACATCTGTTCAAAAGTCCAAGCATCTTAGTAATCTGTCTCCTAAAATGTCTGAAAAGAGATATATAGACATGAGTGCAAGCAATCCTCCCAAATTGTATCCTCCCAGTAGCCAAAAATGGATATCCAAAAATATCACATTGATCTTAAAAAAGAAAGGTATAGTATGTCTAAACAATGAACTTTTTAAAAAGTAAGATGCTGCAGTTAGTTATGTTTAGATATGTTGTGCTGTGAAAGTAGCCGCAAGAAAGATAAGTTAGCAGGAAATACCCCTGCGAGCTGTAATTTTGTGTACTTCTGACTATAAATGATGAGGAAAAAAGAAAAGAAAAGAAAAGAACAGGAGTCTGTTTGAAGAAACCTGATTGGGATTAGATATTTATAACATTCCAAAAGGTGCATCTCCCCTACCTCCCCTTCATCCTACAGCTCATTTCAACAATCAGAAGGCCATACCCAAGCTCCTGCTGGACAGTCAACAGTGAGCATCATCCCCCTAGGCCTGCAGAGAGGCCAAATCCAAGTCAACAAGTATATCTCCAGGAACAACATCTCTATTTTTTTAGTGTGACCACTGTCTTGTGGCCTCTTTTTTGAACTTTGTTGCTGAGCCTTTCAGCACTTGTGAGCATCCAGATGTGTCTCATCTCAACTGAGAGAGCTTTCTGAGCAGTTTTCCTTACTTGCCCTTCTGCGGTTCATAACTCTGACATGAACCATCTTTTCATGGGATAGAAAGTCACTTCATGCAATCACTAGGACAACATTTCGTGGATCATTAGACAGTCTAGCACAGGAGGATTGTTTGGAGGAACAAGGAAAGTAAAGGGTACAGCGATGGACATTTTTGCTCTATCATATCCTAAATCCTGAATGCTAGAATAATTTATGCTTGTGCACAGATTCCTTAGTGCAAAGACAAAACAAAATCTGATAATGTTTCTTTTAAGCAAGTCTCAACAAAATTGTAGATCTTGCTTGCCAGATAATGAGGCTGCTGTTTTTCCTTCTTTTTTTTGAAGGCATTGTGCAAATTTTTGTAGTCTTGGGTTATTGCCCTGGAGAATGGCCCGTAATTTGAGTAACTGAACATATTGTCTTTGTTATGACTTTGAACGGGGTTGGTTCTAAATAAATCATGCATAACAAGAAAAAAAACACAGCAAACAAATGCAGAAGCATCCATGTGACCAGACTAGACAAGACTAGCCTTTTGTATCCTAGTAAATAATGTGGTGGGAAGTGGATCTGCTCACACTGAAAATGATAATTAAAAGTCCTGGTAATGGCTGCAAACTTCTCATGCCCATCACGATGATGGTTCGTGTGCTCCCTTACACTTTTCATGGTGGGCTTTCTCAGGCAGCAGAGAAAGCCTTGCCTCAGTAGGAAGGTCAGACAAGCTCAGAAGAGGAAGACACATGAGGCCTTCATCATGAGAGCAGGGAGTTGTGAAGGGTACTAGGTCATTCAGGCATATTCCTCTCTTGAAACAGTGAGAGGAAGGTGGACCAGGGCTAAGGACAAACTCCTTTGGAAAAGTATCAGCAACAGACTAGCTGGCAGTTGTGCAGGCACAGGGTTACCCAGGCATTGAGACAGAGTCACTTTTGCAGCTGGCACATCCAACATCCAAAGATAATTTGTGGGTTGCCAACTATTCATGTCTGCCAGTCAGACTGTCTTGGTGCAAACACCCCTCATCGGTCAGCTGGAGAGGATCTGCACAGACAGGTGCTTCTCTTGGCCAGCATAGATCAGGCTTCTTGCCCCCACTGTGACATGTATACCCAAAAATATGGTATGCAGGCTGTGCAGGTCCTCCAGGAAAGGACACAGACAAAGACGTGGCTCCATATATGTTGTGGCTAGCTTGAGGGAGAATTTCCCAACTTTCCTCCTCCAGTTTTTGTACCAAGCCTGGCAGCTGCAGGAGAAGCTCCAGTGGTCCCCAGGCTGAAGAGGCTTCTGGAGCCAATGCCTGGTAGGAATAAATATTCAGGGGATTAAAAAAAACTTACTGTGGTACAGAAAGAAATATTTCTTCATTAACTTTGGTCAAGGCCTACAGACTTCAAATTAATAAGAGCTTTATCCCTGCTTTCTGCTTTAGAACTGATCCACTTAGGGTTCAGACCTTTCCTGGTTTAAACAAACCCTGTGCTGCAAATCATAATGAGTAGGTGATATGCTGATATGTGGGAATGAAAGGATGTGCTAAAAATATAAATACACTGAGGGGAATAAAAAAAAAAACCAAAACCAAAAACCACAAACAAACAAACAAACAAACAAACAAAAAAAGTAAGCAATGATTTGGTTCACATAAAGTAGGTACAGAAAATACTTCAAGCGTAATTTTTATCTTTGTTATATCTCTTTGAAAACTATGAAAGTATTTTAGCTGGCTGAAGATCCTCTGGGAAAACATGTACACTTGAGCAGCATTATCTTCTCAGTCTGTTCCTATGACTTCTGTGTACTGTTGTTGTGACAACAGATCAGCTGCAGCTATTCCAGTTTCCAATTGGATTTGGATTAATGGGTCATTTTAAGGTCTTCTCTAAATCTATTGCATACTCCACATAAATTATATGTGAGCCAGGGTATTTTGGAAGTAAAGAAAATGTTTTCAAAAGCTCACATATTACCACAGACTTTTTTTTTAGTTTCATTGTGCCTTTGTCCTTTTTCCAATGGAAAATGGAGAAAAATGTAGTCCAGGACAATGTACAAAATTCCTCTGTTTAGCTGTATGGTGTTAGTATTTCATTCTAGTCCTTCACAGTGTATAAACTTAAAGCTCAGTGAAATAAATGGGGTAGCTGGAATTCACAAACATAGCTGCAAATCCTATCAGCAGTTAAATACAGCAGGTCTGAACTGCACCCTAGTGTGCATGAAATCTACTGTGCAAACACAAAATAATCACTTTGGGTTGAGTGACATTTGCAAGTTAGAGGTAAAAATACTCATAGAAATTAGTGTATTTGAGTAAGTCTGCCTTTTCCAAAAAGTGTCTACTAAGTCACTTGAAACTTAACATTTAATAGAGGAGAGAGAAAACCAGCCAAGGAGATGTCCTGATCTAGTACAAGGTTGGGTTGTGACAATAGATGGGCCTGTTACGTGGCAACTAAAGAAAAGCAGGAGGGTGTTTAGCTTCCAGCAGCACTAAAGTAAACAGGCAAGAGTGCGAGGCTGGCTGGGGATGTGCATCTGTTACGCACTGGAAACTGCGATCCAGGATATGCAAACACATTCCCATTGCTCTTCCAGCTAACACCTGTCTCTTCCATCAGTGCTCAGGTCTAAGTCACTTATGTAAGAAACCTTATTCTAGCTGCTCTAACAGCCACAGGAAGAAATCCAGTCCATTTTTCTAATTAGCTATAGGAAAGGAAAGGGTTCCCACCAAAATATTTACCCTTACTCGGAGACAACTAATGATGGCAAATGCAGCATTTACTTCTGTAACTTATTCCAGTAATTAACAACCTCACAGCCAAAAAAATTCTGTTCCTGTTTCTGGTTTCAATGCACTTTGATTTAACTTCCAGGTAGTAAACCATTCCCCCCCTGCCCCTCACAGGAAATTACACACAGAAACTCAATCCCCCTTCAGTCTGTTTTTGAAGAATTAACAGATTCTTCCTGTATCAGAGTACACGGCAGTTCTTCCAGCCTTTAATTCATTTTAGAGGCTTTTTACTGCAGTCTCGGTAGCCTTTCAAGTCCCTTTAGAAATGGACACACCAGAATAATGTTCTGGTGTCTGTGTTGACAACAGGGCTAAATTTATCTCACTGCTCCTCTGATTACATACTCAGGATCTCAGGTGCCCTGAGTGACTGTGCTGGTCCTTGTATGCTGTCACCTCTCAAATTGCTGTTAGGAGCTGATGTTTCTGAGGATATGGTTCCCCAGTCTGCGAGGATGGCCTGGCTCTTTTCCAGCTGTGGTTTTTCCAGGTCTGATCCCCACTTGGCACTGACATCAAAGCATGTTTTGGCTGTGACACTACACCTGAGGGAAGGTGTGTTCAGAAGTGCTCATGGATGCCCTAGGCTGGAGGTAGATGTTGAAGGCCAGCTTCCTTGAGTGATCAAGGTCACTCAGTATCACTGTCCTTTCCTCACTCTTGTGTCTTACTTCATAATCTACACCTACTTCTGGAAATAATCTTATGTATGCGTCTCAATTTGCAGTGATGAACAGAGTTAAATTCTAATACAAATGCCTGTGTGACATGACTAGAAATCATCATTTATGAGTACCCGCGGACAAACAATTTTTGGTGTCTGTCATACAGAAAGTTTAGGGCATTTAGTGCATTATATTGATAGCACTAGCCCATGTTTTAGGTAGGATTTTTTTAAGGAGAATTTAAGTATATTTCTTATGCTGTCAAGCTCCTTTATGCCACAAATGTGTAATTTCATCAAAAAAGGAAATCAGACATTCTTTATGAACAGATCAATTTTTCATAAGGCCATGTTGATCAGTATTAATTTCATTCTCTACCTTTGTTTCTTCTTTAATTTTCAAGGCCTTTTATTGTTTTGCACTTGCTAATTACTAATATCAGGCTCAATAGCCAGAGTAAGTCTGCTGCTGGCACAGAATCAGCAGGTTCCCACACTTCTGGGATTTACATGGGGCTTCAAGACCTCTGCTAAATTAGTGTCAGAATAAGCCATCTTGCTTTTCTTCTAGCACTAATAGAAATTCTCTATAAATTATCTTAAATAGTTTGCCATCTCCCTGCAGCAACTTGCTGATATCACAGCAAATTTTTTGCCTCTGGTAGAATTTAAATTCCTCTAACAGTCTGTGACTCAGGTAGAAGATAGTCTGTGCCACAGATCTGAGAGGCAGCTAGCACAGCACTAGCTGCACACAAAAGCAGATACTGAGGAGAGATGATAAGGACAGGTAAACAGCCCTAGGTACTGTTCCAGCAGTCAGTCAGTTTACTTGTATTTTCTCTTATTTTTCTGCACTGTTTATATTCTAATTTGTATTAGTTGTCTCTACATTCCCTACATTCACCTCTCCATACATACACAGGTGTAGATGCTCTCACACACATATGTTCCCACCTTCACTGTTAACAAGTTACATTTTGACCAAAGTTCTCACATTGCAGAAGAGACATTTTTATCCAAGTCTAAAAAAAGTCTGGATATGCAACTTCTTTATCTGCTGATGGATCTTCCCTATACTGACCTAGCAAGGAAATGCAAACCCCAGTTTAACATAAATTATTAATTGTCTCCTGTTACTGGCTTCTTTAGGGGTCACGTTCACACAGTCTTCCTTTTTTCCTTCCCATTGAATGGGTGAGAGTCCTTGGAACAATTTTACAACAGCACTGTGGAATGTATTGGTAAAGTAGCTCCATTAAAGCCTTGACTGTGCAGAGGTCTCTTAAAAGGAACAAGACAACTCATAGATCATAAGAATGGTATTTATTTTATGAACTACAATAATCTAATTAAAAGCATAAATAATTATATACTTGTAGAGCAAACATGCATAATAAAGAGACCATGCAAGAGGGTCTGAGATGGGCTTGCCATTTGGTGAGCACACTGTACAAGAGCATGTGTCACTCATTTAATTTAATGTGTGATTAACAACTCCAGAACATGATTAACACTTCTCTAATTGTGATTGATGTGAGATTTTGTGCAATAATCTTCCCACATGTGCAAATTCATAGATTGTTAAAATGGAAAAGCAAATACATTTGATCATCAGCAACCCAATATCTTGGAAAGTTCCAGAGTATCTTCCAGCAATGTCCCAGTAAGTCTCTAATTATGTCTGACATGAGTGGCTTTAACTATACCCCTGTTTTTTTCAGAGCTGACATTCAGCTCCGAGATGTTCTCCAACAGGTGGCCTTTAGCTGGATGGTTACCAAGAGACTCTGGATATAACAATATTCTGCCCCATACACAAAATACAAGGGATGTGACAGTGTCAGGAGACATCATAAAGCACGAGAGGAAAACATCCAGATAAACTGTGGCCAGTTCTCTTTTTTTCCTAGTTTGTCTGTTTAAAGACGAGCTTTCCTGACCTTTGCTCTTTAAAAAAGCCTGGGTTTGCTAGTCCATTTGCTCACTTCCACCTTTCTCCAAGGGCATTAGGAAGGTAAACACTGTATTCTTTCCTGCCATCCCCAAAAGACTCTAAATGCTGCATGAAAAATGTTTGATATAAAGTGTCTTTTCTCGTTAAAAAATAAGTCTTTTGGTGCTCTTCAGAATTTATAGGTTCCTTTTGGGTTTGGACCACTTGGTGGAGACAGTGTGTGTCTTCACATCATTGTATAAAACCTTGCTTTTTTTTTGTTTCATTAAGCTAAATCAAAAATTTGGGGGAGACAGAGAGTAATTCCTTAACCTTGGCTGAGTTGTTTACATCCCTCAGGAGAGTTTTGCAGAAATTGCCTGGACTCCTCTGGCTGTGTGGTGACCAGAGAAGTCAGCAGTGGTTTATGAGCCAAAGGAAAGGAGTGCGATCTGTCCCCAGGGAAGTAACAGGCAGCAGCCAGCTCTCCTGGGAAGCAGAGTGCTGGCCATGGATTAATTCTGGGAATTTGGGGAAGTCCCTTGTCTTCCATGGGGTTTGAAAACTTCTCTGTGAATGAGACCTACACTCTGGGTCTCCAGGGGTGGCTGCTCCCCATTTCGGTACCCAGAGCAAGCCTGGGAAGGGGATAGGGAACACTCTGGGTTCAGACACACTGTCCTTTCCTCTTAGGGAGATTAAATTTGGGGAACTAAACAATATAACTTGCCAGCATCAAGAGATATTCCAAGGTAGCAGAGCAGAGGGGACAGCACGTCACCCATGCTGGAGGTTCTGTTCCATGTCACGTAACATGCTGGAACCATACAGCCCCCGTCTGCCTTCAGGTCAGGGATATTTCCTCCCTGTCAAAAGGTTTTTACACGAAATCTTCATAGTCAGTCAGCAGACAGGAGTGGAAACTGGTACCTGAGCTTCCAACATTGTACAGGGGACAAAGGAGGAAAGAGTGATGGACAGAGTAGGAAACCCAGGCGTGAAGCCTGCCCAGTTAGACTTGAAAGTCAATTGCAAGACAGAAAGTTAGGTTCCGTGACCACGGGGGCAATCTAATAAAGGAAGATTTATAACTGTGTACTTGTACCCCCACGGGCATTGCTCTAGCAGTATAAGAGGCCTTTAGACCATCCCTGGATGTTATTGTCTATTGAGACCGAGCGCCTGTCTTACAGCCGTGCTGTTCCTGTGACATCCAGCCCCAGATACCCGGCTGAAAGCAGACGTTACTGGCGAACAACAGGGGACTGCTGATGATGAAAGCAGAAGCAGATCTGCCCTCTTGTGTACACAGCATCTACTGCAACTTTTTCTGAATTAATATGAAGTTAATTTATTCCTCGTAGTAATAAATAAGGAAAAGATATGAAAGCTTTGAGTGTTTCAACCTTACCATCAAAAGAAGAATAAGAAAATAAAGGATGAAGGATTGGGTTATTTCTTCTCAGGAATTGGTTTGTAGACCTGAAGGTAACCAATATGTTACATCATCAGGAGAAGCTGCTCTGAATACTTAGACTATCAAGCTAGAGACTATAAAAATACAAGTAGTACAAAAACCCTAAGAAGATAAATTTAATTGCCAGGGAAACTCAACCATCTGCAAAATTATTATCCTTTAAGAGTAAGCTGCTTTTTTTTTTTTTTTTTTTTAATGAGGATGCAAAATAGCTTGAGTGTTTTCATTGCATTCGTCACAGCAGGAAGGATCAAGAGAGAATATTTCAGCTGAGGTAAGTGTATTTTGCCAGTCTTAATTAAACCAGAGAGGGACAGTGGGCAGCTGACTTCATAGGGTGGGAAGGTCAGACTAAGTTTCCATGTCTTCGTCCTTCCAGCTGTTTTCTTTTGAAGCATCACAGTCAGTTCCTTTAGTTCCTAATCTTCCCAAATCTCATGTATTAGACATGACACTTTTAAGAAATTATAACCTGGACAGCTTTTCTGGACACACAGATCAAAAGATCAAACTCTCAACAAAGAGAAAATGTAGCACAGGTTGTTTCCAGTGCAAACCTCAGGCTTGTCTTGCCATGGCACTGGCAGACCAAGTTTGCAAACAATTTAGTAATGTCTCGGGGTGAAGAGTAGAGTTTGTTCTGGATTAGACTTCTAGGAACAGGGTCCTTTCCTTTCCTTTCCTTTCCTTTCCTTTCCTTTCCTTTCCTTTCCTTTCCTTTCCTTTCCTTTCCTTTCCTTTCCTTTCCTTTCCTTTCCTTTCCTTTCCTTTCCTTTCCTTTCCTTTCCTTTCCTTTCCTTT
>VZTJ01004576.1:273972-316912 GCA_013397795.1 Orthonyx spaldingii
CTCCCCTCCCCTCTTTCCTTTCTTTTATGTTTTTATTGACAATGATGAAAAAGACCAACCAAAGCTAAACAATCAATCAATTAAACAAACAAATAAACAAACAAAAAGCCAGTGTGGTACTACAGAAGAACCTGTCACTATACTACAGATTTACAGCTGAATAGGCCAGCTGTAAATTGGAGTGAAATCTGGATGAAACTTCAGAACATAGACCACAGCAAAAGGTGTGTTTTCAATTTGTCACCAGTGTTCCAACAATACACTAGGTCTGATGGCATCAGTTTTGCTCTTCTTTATAAAGAAAAAGCAATTATACTGAGCCTGAGGATACCATAATATAAAACAAAATAAATAAACTCTTCAGTATATAAGAATTCCATCTTCCTTAGAAGTGGTAAATGATGTTTAGGTGCATTTCCCTACAATTTTCACTCTCCTGTTTCCCTTTAGAGCATTTTTTCTAAGAGTCCCAGTGAGATCAGCAATCAAGCAATCTCATGTGAATTAGGCTGATTTTGTCTGAAGCAAAATTACACCAGCAATTAATGTGAGTTGATGGATCCTATCTAATATGACTTCATTGTAAAACAACACTGACATCCCTCCTTACCGCAGGACAAACAAGAACAAAAAGTAAAAGAAGTAATTTCTGCCATTGAAATAAAACCAATAATTATTATGGTTTCTTCTTCTCACTCTTTATCTTGTACCTGCTTCAGACTGATTGTTGAAGGTTTGGGGGATCTGTGGCCTTTTGTGCTTGTTTGTGTTATAAAGTTGTGTCTAACATCTGGGCTTGCAGTTTGAAAAGGTACTGGGGAAAAACTATTCAATTGCATCATGAAGCAGGCTGCAAAAGCTTGGGTGAAGGGCAGACAAGGTGTTTTCTGTTAATTATTACTCATTAAAAGAAAGGCCAAAATAAATATCCCTTACAAGTTCTCTTTACCAAAAACATATTTAAACACTTTAGGTTTTTGGTATCAGATCCATTCTTTCATATTTGTATGTGTGTATATATATATATATACACATGTGTGTGTGTACATATATATATGCATATACACACACATATACAAACCTCCCAAGTATCTTCCATTCTTCTGGTATTTCTTTCTTCCCTTCCTAGAGGACTGAAACTCATGCATAAGTAAAGGAAAACATGCAATATCCCCCTTCTTGTTTCTTCTTAGGACATGTCATGCTGGTGGATGTGAATAATCAGTCCCCAGAGAGGGGATGCCCTTGAATCCAGGAGAACTGGAAGAATATGGAGGTATGTTCTCACCTTCTTTAATTGGCCATCCAGACTCAAACAGAAACCAAGACATCCTCAAGAGGTCTTTGGGCCGTACAACATTGACCTCATCGCTTGCTCTTTTTCTGAGATGGTCACTTACAGTCATTACAGTGTGGATGTTTTAGTGTAAATTTTAAGGTCTATATTTTAAAAATGGAAAGAATCTGTGATAGAGTCAGCAGTTGGCAATATCTGAATGACTAATAGCCAGTAGAGGTTAATGTCCCTTAACTTCCTCACAGATCATCAACCCCTAGAGCTGATTATTGATTGCCTGCAATAGCCTGTGCCATGGTCGTTACTGCTTACTTATTCAGATGAAATGAGTAATACCAATTTCAGGACTTCAGTTTTCATAAATGGAGAACTCAGTCTTTTTTTCCCCAACACATTCCACATCCAATCTGACATTATTTTTCTCCCCACTTTAATAATCAATGCTTTATGTCTGTTAAGCTTTCATAAAAGTAAAGACTTTTCTTACATATTTGATAGCCTATAGAGTAGAGAAATAACTGGATTATATCCAGTTATTGATGCATCACTGAACAAATAACCACAGAAATCAATCATGGTAAGTAATAAATGAATGAACTGGAAATTATAGGAAGAGCTGCATCCAAACTGCAGAGCAGATGCAGGATATGACTTGGTCCTACTTTCTGTTCCCCAGTCACAGGGACGTGGGACACTCTGAGGAACCTTTGAGCTCTGACTCCTGGGCTTCCCTTCTGAGGAACCACAAGGCATGAGGAAGCTTTGTTTCATCAGGGTACATAGGTTGTACAGGGTAATTTTCTAAAGTCCCCACTACTTCAGCCTCCAGCAACATAATTCATAAGCCCAAGTTGCTTAAGGTTTGTTTTGATAAGAAAGTATTGTAGAGGGTCTCACAATCATGTGCCCTGATTTTTGCCCTGGAATCCACTAAGCCTAGCCCCTCCACTATTTTTTTTCCAACAGAGGGAAATCTGTGCATACAAGACTGTGGTGAGCTCAAGCTGATCCCTGCTGAGGATGTGTCAGGCACTTTGCATCACAGGTATATGTCTTCCCTTTCCAGGGGAGAAGTTTACAGGCAGTCTTTGGGAAATCGAAGCTAAATGCATGTGTACATGTTTTTAACACTCAGGAAAGGTAGCTAACCTCAAAATTACTGAGCCACAAAATGCCAAATTCTTCCCATCCCAGATGAAACTTTGTACAAGAAATGACACACCCGATCTGCCTTGCATGGATAACCACAAATAGCAATTACAGAACTACCTCCTGGGCACGTCTCATATGGTGAAACCCTATGGTGGGCAGAGTGGAGGAGGTCAAACTTGTCAGTCACAACAGTTTCTCCTGCTTTGAAGATCAGTGAATTTGCCAGTTGTAGAGTCAGGAGAAAAGAGGCATCAGAACCAGCCCACGCAGAGCAGTTCACAGGCAACGATTCAGGGAGGTTTAGATCCAAGGCCTTGATACACTTCATCAGAAGTCACTTATCAGCTAGTCATTTTCCTACCCCAGTGCACACCCAGAGTCCTGAAGCTTGTTCTGATAGTGTATAGTTCAGTATGTCAAAAATACTTTGCAATCTGATTGTCCATTATAAAGTACTGTTATGACCATGCTTGCATACACTCAAAAGGAAATCATAAGACAGTTCTGAGTGCCTCACCTCCGACAGCTCTTTTGCCCAAGGCAGGATGGCAGACCAGTACCCAGGCTTAAGAAAGAGTTTGGGGAAGGAGGGGCAGAAGGATGGGCATCGTCACTTCAGCTACTTTCATTATGAACAACACTCTGACCACATGCCTCTGTTTGTGCGGGGGTGCTGTGCAGTTTGGCTTCGGACGGTCAGGATGGATGGAGACGAGAGACCTCTGGAATTTGATCTTAGCGTATGAAGTTTATTATAGAAGAGCGTGGGTGAAAGGGACCTGCTAAGAGCTGCTAGGCGCAGCTCGAAGCAGGTCAGAGAAATAAGAAAAGAGTAGAGAGGACTCAAGAAGTCCAGGAGAGGCAAGAGAGTGTAATGAAAAGAGAGAAAAAGTGACAAAAGGTAACAAAAAGTGACAAAAGTGTCCGTTTACAATCTAATAAATCATCTTCTGTGTTGAATATTCTAATTCTCATTAACCAACGTGGTATAAGCTACAAATCTTATATCATCTACATACAGCCTATAAGAATCATTGCATTACCATATGATGTTACATTTTAAACTCTAAAATCTACTTTTTGGGTCCTCTGATAAGCTGGGAGGGTCTGCTCTGACCCTTGGACCTGTCTGCAAGCAGAAGGCATTGTTTCATCAATGAGTGGTTTAATTCAATCAGCCATGCCATTGTTTTGCAGTTGTTCAGTAACTGGAGTTTGGTAACTCGAAGCTTGTTCTCATTTCAATCTTGTCTATAGTTTCTATATTCTCAGCATCTTTTGCTAAGCAATCATATTTATAAGGTTTTCCTATTTCACCTTCCCCAACATGTTTGTGTCTATATGCATACAAGTCATGGCTTGACAAAGGGTGTGTATCAGACAGCGTTTGTCTTCAAAGGATGCTGCCGTTGGGTATTCTGGGGATCTTGGCCTCATTTTTTTGAGAATGTCTTCTTAGTCTGTTTGGAGAAGGTACAAGCAGTACAGAATTTCATGTTACACAGGTCTGCTTCTCAATACAGAACTTTCTGCAGGTTTAGCTGGACAGAGTGGGATGGGAAGCTTTCACTTTCTTTGCACAGCTAAGTGCTGTGAGAGCTTGTCCAGCAAAAGGAAAGACAAGAAAAAGCATTTACTGGGGAACCGATGTAATATGAGAATGTTGGCACAGGTAAAATAAACAGGGCCAGGCCATGAGTTTGAGCACCATTCCTCCATATGTCTGTGCATCTTATCAGTGTTTTCCCTAAACAGGTTAGGTCAGTGAACCAGCAGTCCTCTAGACAGTGCCCAGACGGAACTCAGAAGTTAGGATGTGAAAGGACTGCTCCAGCATGCCTGAACGTGACCAGAATTGATATTTTTGGAAAGGAGAAGGAGTACATAAAAAACTTATGAGCCTAAGAGTTGTGGAACTGAAAATTGCAAAAACTGTAGATTTTGAAACTCCTCTGTTTGCTTTTTTAATCTGTTATTAATTGCATTTGAAGAACTCTTCAGCGATGGACACAGTCCCTGTTTAAAAGAGTTCATTGAGAAAATGAGGAGGCAGTGCAAAACCTGAGATAAATGAATGAAAAGCAAAGAGGATGAGGAAGAAGAATGTCCTGTGTCTATTTGATTACAAACTCTTGACATTCATATATTTATGAATGCATATATGTATACACACACACACACATATATATAAATATGTGTGTGTGTGTCCATCATGGTCATCTGAAGGTCTAGCATATTATTGCTATCATATTACTGCACTACTTGTCAGGTCCATGACAGATGTGAGCTTTTTGACAGGAAAGGATGACAATGTAAAAACCTTTCTCCGGAGGTTATTTCATGCATGGGGAGCTGCAAAAGGGAGGGCAGAAGAATGAGAGTGGGAAATGGAGAGTGAAAGAATGTCAAGGGCATTATAAGAATAAAGTGATAGGAAGAGAAGATCAAAAGATCAAGGACAGAGCTACAGAGGGTCTTGATAGTAAAAAGGGGGATACATGTATTTTTTAAGCAGTGAAATGGAGGGAAGACAGGTTTGGAAGATGAAGAAGCATCAGTGGTGTGATGGAGGTACAGTGTGATCGAGGCTGATCCATTCCTAGAAAGTGGAAAGCAGCTAAGAAATCATTTTGGTCCAAATGTTTGGTCCTTCTTAATGAATGCTGCTGTTGCTGCTGCTGCTGCTGCAGCTGCTGCTACTGCAGCTGCTGCTACTGCTGCTGCTGCTGAGAAAACCCATTGACTATGGGATTCTTAGGATTTGCTTCTTGAAACTTTTCTTGCATTTAGAGTAATGGTCCACAGTTGCTCACACAGTCAGGTCTCATACAACTCATCTCTCTGCTGTTCCGAAGACAGAGGTAAAGCCATGAATTTGGAGGTGAGGGGGCAGCACCACAGATGGCTCCTGTCTGATCAGGCAAAGGCTGCCCACATCTTACATCACCTAACATGTCATGTTACAGATGGGACAGAGTTTTGGCATGTCAGGCAGGTGTGTGTCACCCATACTCAAATAGGTCCTGATTGCCAACAAGCAGCCCTGCGACAGCTCAGCATCCCAGTGTCTATTGTGCCCTGGGACATCTTCTTTCAGACATCACTCCTGATCCATTGTTGTCCCTTATATCAAGTAAAAAGAAATTTGACAGTATAAAGAAAACAGAAAAAACTTTAGGCTTCTACCTTCTCCACTGAATTAATCATCTCTGGCAGATTTGTGGCTTCCTATGACCCTTGAGTTTTACTGTCTGCTAGCACATCAGGCACTGATTTTCCTCTCTCTTTCCCCTGCAGCAAGCATTACAGTGATCTTCTCAACACTGACAGGGACAGGGCTTATTTCCAGTAAAAGGGCACCATACTTAGCTGTGCAGGGTAAGTGAGGTTAGGGAAACAGGTGCATGGGAATAATAAAGGCACAGAGGGCAGCAGACTTTCAATATGTTTATGCAGTTAAATGTAACAAGTTCAGGCACTATCATTTATTTTTTTCTATTGTTCACCAAAAGAATCTCTTTAGGTTGTTTTCTCTCTGTGAGTACTTTCCTATTTTTCTTAACCTCTGCATTGCAGTGCAGCTAGGCTGTGCACATGAAGATATACTCCCTGCCCTGGGGAAGATCCGAGATAAGCAGAGAAGTGACATACAAATGGCAAGGGGGAGAGAGCGATCTAATCGACTGGCCCCAAGCTTTGTACATTAAGATAGCAAAAGCATACACAGAAGAGGAAAACTGCTTTCTGCTGGGAGAGGCACGATTCTCTCCCCCTTCTCTTCTTTGTCCTTGTCTTTTCGCCCTTGTCTCCCTCGTGCCCTTTTTGTCCTTCCCGTGCTGAGACCGTGTTAGACTTGTGAGGGCTGTGGCATGGCCTGTGCACAGGTATTGGCTGCTTAGTTTGTTTTCTAATTTAGCTTGCTGCCTGTCTCTGTCTCATCCAATGGCCTTCAGCCTGGCACAGGGATGTCAGCTGTTCCTTGCTAAAACTTGCTCCATTCCTCTTGCTGTCTGGTGAATACCTAACACCTACTGATGGTCTTTGAGTCTGAGCATTTTCCTATGTCTCCCATATTACACATAAAGATGGAAAATATGCTATTTTTCCACTCCTCCCTTTCTCACACTTAAAACTCTTTTCATGTGCCAAATCTGAATTCAACAATACCAAAGGATTTCCGGCACTTTTGTTTCTCTATATTGTTCATTTTTGGGTGGAGTTTTTGAAACTCCTCTTCAAAACCAAATGGCCATGGTTGCACAGGGAACATCATATAGGGCTCCTGTTGGTGTTACAACACACTTGGGCTGCTGTTCAATGTACCTGTGAGGCTGGGGTGACCAGCTCTGCTCCTGCACCTTGTAGGATGCTGTGGTGTGTGCCCAGGAGGAAGGAAGACCTACCTTCCATCTCATTACAGATACTTTAAACATAGAAAGCTTGTGTATCTCCTGGCACCAAGCTCTAGCGGGGTAATGATGCTGCAGAAGATTTCAGAGGTCTAACACAAGCACAGAAAACTTCCTTTACAATGAATATCTTTGCTTTGGAAGTGCTGGCCAGGGGAAAGATGGGCATTTGGCTTGGCATCTCTGTCCTTCTGATGGCTTTTTTCATCCTCCTTTCTCACAGACAGTTCTGAAAAGAGCTGTCACATCACAGCTGCCTGTTTCACACGTCTCTGAGTGAGCAAGGACAAGGGCAGTGGAGCCAAGCACTAATCCCTGGCTGTCATCCAGACAGCCTATGTGCAAGTTCTCAAACCCTCCACCACCGCTCCCCACCATCCCACATTTAACAGAGTTCATTTCTGAGCTCTCCAGGATGTCTTTTTCTTTGCAACCACTGTAGAATCATCAGTCTGGATTCATGTTCCATAACTTCATGCATGTAACTGAAAAACCTGGTAAGCATCTCATCCCCATCATCACCTCTCTTTGTGGTCACTGGAAGGCCAGAGACAGGCACTTCCAGGTGAGCTATGAGGTGGGATGTAGTGGTCTGACATGAATCTGGGCTGCAACTCCCTTTCTCTGAGTCCACAGCACCTGGTGAAAAGGTGCTGAAGCTGAGGTATGGATGTTTCAAATTGTCACCAAAGTGATTTCTGAGTTGAAGTGTTTTCAGCGAAATGTCTGAGGCATGATGGAGACTTTATATCAATCTGTCGGGAGGATTTTGTCTGCTGTTATGAAACTCTTCCCAAATGCAACTTAATTGCTTATCCTGGTAATAAATTGTATATTCCCTGACTTTTCAGAGAAGAAAATGTGTTCCTTCCTGTGGCTGCCACAGGAACAGACACATTGATATCTCATTTAACTAAAAGTGATGTTGTCTTTCTCAGAACACAGGTAACATAAGAAAAAGATTTGTAAAGTAACTTCTGAAAGGCTACTTCAAAACCATCTAGACTCAATAAAACAGAGTGAGAGCTTCAAATAGCTGTCTTTGCTGACTTAGCTCATAGAAACACGAAGGTTTAAGCAAAGGAAAGGTTCCAGTGAAGTCAATGGGCTTAAAGCTAAGGACAGACTAGCAGGATCTACACGTACACAGGGCTAAAAGTAGGCTGACTTTGGCAGGGTGAAGCCCTGCTGTCAGGCTCACTGCGGTGACCCAATTTCTTTGCAGGTCTCTGCAGGGGAAATTCTCACTCCTGCAGTTCATCCCCTTCCTTCAGTGTAATTAGTTCTTATCCTTCCTTGTCAAACTTTGCAGAGGAAGGATTTTGCTGCACTGCTGAGTGTCTGGGAAACGGCACCTCATTTTTGCTTTGTTGTTTAGGAGAGGCTTGTTTGATTCTATCAAAAAAGCTCACCCTGAGTTTTCCCATGCAATTTAAGGACTGGAAGGGAGACGGAGCCCTGCTTTGTCCCTTCTCAATCAGTGAGCAACTTCTTTGCTGTGAAGTTTCAGATAACTGTCCCACAGGGAGGTGGCAGCTTCAGCAGGAGTAAAACTGTCCCTTTTCATTCCCTCAAGTAAAGCTTGAGGCTTAAATCACTGGACAACAGAGACATGAGGACCCACCTCCACAGACTAAGCAGGTGTGGGGCAACAGCTAGGTCTGGTACAGAGGAGGAAAATGGTTTGGTAGCTGCTTTGAGCTGCCAGCTGTCTGAAGACAAGATTAGGTTTCAGATATCTTGGCCTGTATCCAGCACGGCCTTTCTTATGCAAATATCTGTACGTTATTTGATTTTCATTTTCCACAACATCCCCCTCAGTAACTTGTAGTTAATATTTATATATCTACTTAGCTAATGCACAGTTTATATGTACACACTTCACTGTAGTTCTGCAGATTGGTTAACCAAACTCTGTCTAGATTCTGCCCTGTCTACAGATTTGTATGGGTGCAAACAGGTTCACAATTTATCTGGTGCAAAGTCCTCGAGCAGCAACAAAGAAATCGAATTTTACAAGCATAGTATTCAGTGCTAAATAAAATGTATCAATTTTTTGTACATTGTACATTACTTTAGCGAAGGAGATGCCATAAAATAAAACATCATGGAGCAAGGACACTCCTGAAGAGCAAGCACTTGAGAAGCAGGTAAGGACAGGTCCCATGTCCCCCATCGTGTCTTTGTCAATGACATTGTTTGCGTCGTAACATTCATTCAATCGGCTCAATATCATGCAAGGAGGTACTTAAGCAAAATTCAGTGCTTGATAAGGAACCACGCCCAGCTAAGCCACAGCGTAATTCTTGATAGGAAACAAGGCTACCTGATTCTGTCATGATCATTTTTGATGCAGATAAGGGGGTTGTAGAGTCTCCGTTTTACCACCAGAGGTCATAAGCAAAACACCTCAGTCCCTCAGTCACTCTCCGGGAGGGAAGGAAGTGGGAGAGTCAGCAGAAATATTGCTACATTCTTGCTAAGTAAAATGCAGGCGGTATCCATAAGGATCCCCATCAATTGGGAGGGAAGATGCCCGGGTTAGCCGTGCAGCCATCAGTGTGCCAACACGGGAGCTGGGAGACAGGTGGAGAGGCTCTACTCGCACACTGCTGGGTGTGACACAGATTTGTTGGAATATCTTGCCCTTTTGTATTTGCTGATTCATGAACACGAATGCGGGACACTTCTTGGGTCTTGCAAGAGGTAAGCAGGATCTAAAATCCCTGTTGAAATCTGTATGAATATTCAAAAAAGGCACTTGCAGCTTTCCTCAAAATGAACTTTTATTATTTGCGGACACATTTCAGGAATACTAGAAAACCATCTGAGCATAATCAGAAACCATCTGAGCATAATCAAGAGAGGGAATTTTTCCTGACCATAAAGCCTGGATCAGCTTGTGGACAAGAAATACGACCACATGATTTCTCTGACCACCCATAAGATGTGAAAATTGGAAAGGCTGCAGAAAGCTTAGGAAGAAAATCAGCTGAAGTATATCCAAGCTGTAAAACTTTAAACAGTTAATAAAGTCATGGACTGTAAACAGTGTGCACATCATTTGCAAAGGAAATGTGCTTTCAGACAAATTATTTACAACAAATACCTTCATGTCTTCTCCCTGCACCTTTCAGCACAGCTGTGAACAATTTACATTGGAAGGAAAGGACTGAGGATGGCAAATAAAAATTGACATTTTTTTTAATTCAGAAAATGTCAAGACAAGCAACTGTGTCCTGCTGTAAAGCACTATTATGTCCCATCTAGAGCTCTGTGCACTCCTGGTTGCTGGTGGCTCAGGAAAAGCACACATGAGGAAAGAGAAATGGCATGAGGCAGAAATAATGGTACTGATGAGCCAGGATTTCCCAGTTTTCTCCACAGTTTTACAACTCTATAGCACACATATTTCCACTATAAGCAAAAACGAGAAATTATATTCCTATTAAAAGAACCCTACCCTGTTGCTCTGGGAAAGTCTCACAGTCTGTTTTTACTGAGCGATAAGGCTCTTGAAAAAGATGAGATTTCTCAAAATTGGTACAACACGTTTCTGAGCAATGACTAAAAGTAAGCTTCATTTTGCAGTGAGTTATTACTCACAACTGTGACAGAGAAGTTTATTAC
This sequence comes from Orthonyx spaldingii, assembly GCA_013397795.1. Classification (NCBI taxonomy): domain Eukaryota; kingdom Metazoa; phylum Chordata; class Aves; order Passeriformes; family Orthonychidae; genus Orthonyx; species Orthonyx spaldingii. Next base: position 284,461 of record VZTJ01004576.1, read on the forward strand.
AGAAGTCTTGACAGCTCATTAGCTACCTTACTGAAGAACAGTCGTGCTATAATAAAACCACCATCACTCCACCTTTGCAGCAAGAGAAAAAATGAACAGGGCATTTACATGCTGTGTTCAATCAACAGCCGCAGAAACACAAGCCTCCAAGTCTCAAGTGAGCTCCTTGGTGGGGTTTCAGTGGGCTGTGGGAAATGTCTGTCTCCTGCAGAGGAAGATCACCAGACCAGGACTCCTCCTCAGCTCCCCCTTGCCCAGCCCATTCAAGAGATTCTCAGCCACTTCCTCAATTAGGGTTTCTTTCTGCTTTCCTGTAGTAGGGGGATGTTGTGGAGAGCAATGGTTTCTGAGGCAGTTTTGTCATTTCTAGCACCTCCCCACAGAAAAGCTGTGGGTCCACCTTCTATTGCTCTGATGCTGTATTTACCATCCCTTTTTGTTGAACCTGTTCACAAAAATCTCTCATAAAAGGCTCCAGGATTTAAATACATCTCACTGATGCAAATCAAGCCAATTATATTGTGTACTGCCCTTAGCAGACAGAGGAAGTTTGATCTCTCTCCCTCTCATTATAATCTGATAAGCTGGAGGGCTTGTATGGGTTCCTGCGCTCCCTTCCCGTTTACCCTTTGGGTCTTCCCCACAGTAAACACAGCAAAATTCTTGAATTTATACAGAAATAATATTTTGTAGCCCTCCTGTCATACTTATTTTTCTCCTTCACACTCTCTGCAGCTTGGCATGTCTTTCTTTAAAGTGTGGTTATCAGGCCTAGGACAGAGTAACACTCTAGCAGGAAACTTATCATTATGGATCAGAGCACGTTAAATGCTTCTGGTGTCTTGCACATGACACTGCTGCCAGTGAATCCAAGAATGGGAGTTGTCTTTTCTGCAGCACCATCACACATGCATTTTTAGCTTGTGAATCACAGCAACTGCTGAATTATTTTCCACTCTAATAGTGACTTACTGTTAGTTCTCCATTGTGCATTTCTGTATTCATATCTTATGACTAAAGGAAACTTTTTGAATTTCTTTTTACTGAACATCCTGCAGACCTTGGGTCACTTCTGCAGCTTGTCAAAATAATTTAAAATGTTATCCTTGTCCCCCAAAGTACTTGCATCCCTTCCCAGTTAGCTGTCATCGATGAATGGCAGAAAAAATTATTTTTCAGTTCTATTCTACAGGTTGTTTAACATGATCAAATTTATGGTACATCCCTACTGAACATTATTTGAAACACATCCATATTTGGCAAAACCAAAACCAACTCTAAGCATGTTTTTCCCTCAGTGTTCATTTCCATAGCCAGATATCTAAGCTGCTGTTACAGTGGGTGGAGGTTGGAGAGCTCTTTGGCTCATCCTCAAGTGGGCGATGAGTGGCCAGGTGAATTTATTGTCTGAACTGTACAGTGGTGCCCTCAGGGCAGCATACAAGGCTGGCAGATCTAACACAAAGATTACTTTGGAGATTGGTTTGACATGATTCTTCTCAATAACTCCAGGATTGCTGGGTTTCAATCACTATATTATCCTTTGGGTGCCTCAGTGGTGTTTCCTTTATAAGTTTGCTTAATAACTTGTTCTACACACCGAAGTTATATTCCTTGAGCTCCAGCTCCTCAGACAGTTCTCCACCTTCTAAAAATGTATGCCATATTGCCATTTTACACTTCTCTAAGGCACCCCATAACCTCTTGAAGACATTTGATAGAGAAACACAAATTGCTTCAGCAAGATCTGCAAGTTTGCCAGCGTGTGTTTCATTGGGTGCTACCAATTTGAATGATTCTACTTATCTAAATGTTGTTTACACTGTTCTTTGAAAGTGCAGCCTGCATTTCTAATCTCTTATTAAAACAGTGATAAATATCTAGTCTTAATTAACCTCGTTTAGTGATGAGTGAGGCTGTTGAATGTTTCGATCCTAGATCCTTGTTGCTCTTCACCGTTGTGAGTTGCTGGAACTCTGATTTTGTTTGTTCTCCTCTAGCTTTCCCTGTATTCCTCAAGTCCTCCTTGCTCTTTGTAAGGCATTTTACAGCTTGGCCATTCTGAATTTAATATTGCATATTGTGGATGTGAGGCTTAGTGGAGAAAGATTGTTTTTCCTTCCTGTGGACCAGACGTTGGATTCAGTTACTATTAATATGATCTTACAACAGTATTGAAAACCAATGATGTCAGGTTTTGGCTTTAGTGTATCAGTGCTATATTGCTGCTTGATTACTTCAGCCTATACATGAAATGGTGTATGATTGCTTTTTTGCAGGTTGTTTTGAATATGTAACAACAGATGATATGAGGCAAAACTTGAAGGATACAGGCAATACCCCTTATATAATCATATTTAGTTTTACATCTTTGCTTCCAGCATGTGCTTTCAGGTCACTGAGATCATTTTACTATCATGTTTTCTCTTGTACTCACCTCAAATAGGAATGTAGACATTAAGGATAGCTATTAAACAAGGTCATTTAAGAAAAATTATTTGGTTTTGTTGTGGGGTTTTGTTGTTGTTGTTGTTGTTGTTTGGGGCTTTTTATTATTTTTTATTAATTCCAAATGTTTATTAAAATTATAAAATTTCTGGACTCATTGAGAATGTTGAGCAGCAAAGGGGAGACATTTGCTAATGGCAAGTAGCCCATCATTCAGCGTGGTTGTAATTAAAGCTTAAAATGGTCTTGGATGCAATCTTTTGAACTCCAAACTATGTCTCACATGACAGATTGATTCAGAAAAGGTTTACACTTCATTATGCTGTAAGATGATGGATAAGCTTGCAACTGCATTTGATCAGTGAAGTGTAGGAACAGGTCAGATGAAGTAGCAGATGGAGCAGGTTGAGAAATGAGGATAGAAAGTTAATTGTGGCCAAGATTAATTTCCTTTATTTGACTATGTGGGAGATGGGTTTGAAATTGTTTCAAAGGTGTTTCTAATTTCAGAAGACAATGAAAGTATTTAGCACTACACGTGACTTTAGGCACTAAATTTAATCTATAGATTTCAAAGCACTTCACAAACACAGCTGTTAATCTTGCTTGCATCTAGAAGGAGAGGCACAGACAATTTAGTGATCTGTCACTCCACCCCAACTTTTCCACAGCAGGTTCAATGCAGAGTCTGCTGTCCCTGGTTAACCCATCCTCAGACCTCAGACTATGCATAGAAAGCCAGCTTCTCTCTTAAGGTCCTTGGAGAAAATTGTAAATGGGACCTGTTCTCCTGGAATATCCTTTTGAGTCCCAAGTGAATAGACAGGGTTGCAACCTGTGCCTAGGAATATTAGCTAAGTGGAAATTTGTTTATATAACAACACTTGGAGCATGCAGAGTTCCCATGAATTAATCAAAGAGTGAAATCTGCATCCAAATGGAGAGACACAGGAGTATCTTTGACACACACAGCTTAATGCTGAGCCAGGATGACACGCTAATACTTAACAGCTAAATGCTCCTAGTGGCACCTTCCAACCAGGGGCCCAGTCTGGACAGCTGCTTTGTCAGGATCTTAGAGGTGTACACGTGCACGTGGCAGGCAATTGTCTTTGTGCATCTGCTGCATGCAGAACATATAGTCATTTGCACAAAAGCACAGTGGAAAAAAAATATTAATATTTCCCATTAGGTATGTGGAAACTGGATAATTTCTGTGCTTTTTTCCTAAGTTATGTATTGCCTTCTTCTTGCTCTTATACATTTCAAGGTATCCCACATCACTAAAGTTTTCCATGCTCTGTCCCATAACTGCACATGCTATGTCCAGTCATCCCAAGAGTAGTTTTTAGTCCTCTGTAGCTTGTGATCTTCTACACCCCTTAGAAATCACTGACTGATTTCTCACCCATTGAAATCAAATGCCGAACTCCTGTAGACTTCAGTGACGTCAATGTTTTTTCCCTCTGTCTCTGAGATTGTTAAGCAGAAGCCATTTGATGTTAGATACTGGGTGTGTCATCATTCTGAATAAGCTGCCAAAATGAACAGTTTTGCAATCATTTTAGTTCTTCGGCAAATCTGGAGCTGTACACAGACCTCTCACTTTTCTCAGTATGTGTCCTGTCAGTTTGCCTCCTTTTGAGAGAGTCCAATCTCATATGTGTCACAGTCATAGTATAAAACAGCCATTTCACAAAATAACTAATTTCACAATGTGATTGAAACATATTAAAAATACCATTTGCTGTATTTACAAATCCTGACAGCTAACAGGGGCACTCACAAAGCAGATGGGAATCTCTTCAACTAGTGTTTACCAATTTGGGGTACTTCACTGAATAAGAGATTTTTGTAAAGGAATTTTTTTATGTAGGGGTAGCTGTGTACTGATGTTAAGTAGGAGGATAGCTTTTCTTGAGCAACACAGTCAGAAGTAGTCCTAATCATGACAACTAAATAGCACATCTCCTGACACTTAGCAGCGATGCAAAAATGGCAGGTAGTACTTATTACATCAAAGGAACTGGAATTGGTGTGGGGCACAGATCCTGCAGAGGTTACATAGGCAAGATGGCAGTGAAATAAATAGGAATTTTGGCTGAGCTATGCCTCTTACCATCACTTGGCTTTGAAATCTGAAAGTCTAAGGCTTGAGTCCAATCATTCACACTCATGCTCAGAATGGGAAAATAAGTGAACACTTAAATAATGGTATCATCTAATGGTATCTTCTCATATAATCCTGACTCCTCCGTACACTTTAGGTTTTGTCCATTTAAACAAAATAAAGTGAAAAAAATATTCAGAGTATTACTAAGCCCAAATTTTAAAAAATTATTGAAGGTATAGTTATTGTTGTAGTAGCATCATATAGCAACATTTTTGACAATATTGTTATTATAAAATGTTACTACATCACAGAACAACAGAGTAACCTGTATGATGTAACAATACATTACTGACTTGTTCTATAGCACTTTTCACCCAGATATCAGCACGCCTCACAAAGAAAAGCAGTATTAGCATTGCTGTTATAATTATTATTATCACTAGTCAACAAGAAATGTGCATATCTGCACAGTGCAGATGAACCCAATCAATGTATGTGTACAGAACAGAAACGCCTGTAAATATTAATCTGAAATATTATTTCAATAGCACATTTCATTGCATATCAACATAAATGAAGCTCTATTTAGAAGGGTGAGGGAAAATTCTTTTCTACCAGTTTATTCACTCGATACTGATGACTGAAGAAAAGGACAATGACCATGAAACTAGCATTAATCTTCACATATAATTGATGATTTAATTGTAGTAGTCTTTCATGAAGCAAAATAATCACTAGTTGATACAGAATTGTTCTCAAGATTTACAGAGTAAACACCCATCACATTTTAGACATCAAACAATAGCCCAAGCTGTAATTATCAGTTCATCATTAATATTGTTAAACATATCACGTAGACACTGGAAATCAATCCCAAAATACTAAAACCTCAAGCAGCATCCTAATTGATATAAAACAACCTTCATATTCAGGTTATTGACTGATTTAAAATTAGTGTATTTAGCCAGAACTCTTGTTCTGCATTTAAAGTAGAAACATGATCCAATATTTTGAGGTAAACGATCACGCTGATGTGAAGAAAAAACTGTCAAGATAATAAAACATGGGAAGTAACAGAGAGATGAACTCCAGCAGTGGTATTGCTAGAATACGTTATTAATTTTGGATTAGGTGTGAGTGATGGGTTTAACATTTGCACTAGAGATCAGGGTGGAAGGGTTCCTTCCAGTCCTTCTTTATCAAAAAATGGCCCCCTTTATGACCTCTCTGAAGAGCAATATGTGAACAATTTATAACTAAACTATACGACGCTGCTAAAGCTCAGGCAAATAACAAAGGCTGTTGACAATGATAAGTTGCAGCATGCCATAGAGAAATCTTCTTCTTTGTCAGGAGTTTACCATCATTTTTCAAAAAGGGTGGAAAAATCTTTATTGAAATGGAGAATATATTTGAGAGCAGAGCAAGTGATTACCTTGTTTAGCCAATATCTTGCCCATAGTGCAGTTGGTAACCATCTGCCTTTGTACTATTTGTCTGTGGCTCTGGCTGTGCCTGACCTACATGTGACACTTCTGAGCAGATGTGCATTAGGATACAACAGATGAGAGGATGCCAGCCCCTGCCAAAAGGACTCCACACATATTGGGAAGGATGAATACCAATAAATCAGGATCAGATGGGATGCATTGTATGACTTTTTCAGAGTAGAGAAAAAGTTGAATTGTTCTATCTATTAAATTAATTGATAAAGGGTTTAATAGTAGTATGTCTTCCTGATGTATTTGTCTTAAGTGGTAACACAACATTTGTGTCCATCCAGGACCTTTTATTTTCAGGGCATTAGAGACTGAAACACAGGTTTGATGTCTGGAAATCGAGATCCCCCAAAACAACATTAATTCCATCCTATTACCTTCCACTTACCTTATATTCATACTTCATTTAATTTGTATGACTGATCGAGGCATATTATCAGAGTTCACAGGCTCAGAGTATATATTTAAGATATTAGAGGAAGTGGATGGGGGGAGAGAGGGAAGAGGATATTTCAAAGGATTCAACAGAGATGAATTGAATGCAAGTATGTTGGAAGAGGGGCTCATGGAATTTACGCAACAGCCAAGGCAGGAAAAGTGCTGTGCTGTCAACAGGCATCCTGCAGAAATGGAGATAACCATGTGCTCAGTTAGTGTCCCATATCTGCCTGACACAAAGCAGCCTGGAACCCTTCATTTAAATTGCAGGAAATGGTATTTTGTGCTAGGCACTTGTCATTTGGAAGATGTGTTCAATTGGTTAGCCAAGGAGAGTTCATCGTGAGGATTTTTTAAGGGACAGACTCATTGGTGTTGAGAACACCAGGGCAATGTATGGGACTGAAACTTCAATTTTACCATCTTTTCAGCATTAGCTTTACAGTTCTGCTACGTTCTTCTCAACATAGTAAGGTCTTTAATTACTACAGTATCTTTTAATGAAGCCTCATCTAAAGATCCATTTAAAACCAGACAATGCCTGTTAAAAATACTTTGTATAGTGACTTTTTTATACAAAGAATGAAAATAGTTTTCTTATCTAATATTTGCATGTCATCCATTATCAGTGGATATCACAGGCAATTTATAAGCATTTGTAACAATGCAGTGAACTACATGATTGAAATGCCAGAATTTTTCTTTAAAAAGAACAAATGGGCAAAAATAAGAAGCAAAATTGATGAGAAAACAGAATACATTTGATTTAATAAGGGCGCATGCATCTTTTCAAAGACAGATGAATAAATTTAGAACAGAGGTATTTGTGCCTTTTTGTGTTATGATGATTATTCATATCAATACTATTAATTTAGCTCTATATTATTTTAATCCCAATACATTTTCAGAACCAGAGATAAGTTTTTGATGTCCTTGAATGTACACTAAAGCTGCATATTTAGCGATAACATCTTCCCTAGTACTGACTTCCTCACAATATACTCTTAGAGATCTCTTTGTTTCCTACTCCCATTTCAGTTTTGCACCTGTTGTAGACAATGCTGAGAGCCACAAATCGAAATGCTGCAATCTGAATGGTGACTATTTCAATAAATTATGTTACATTATAGTAAGCTGAATTAGGACTCTTGCCCCTAGGCATACTCTTTCCAGGGCCACAAGGTTTGTGTGTGCTCTCAGAGTCCTTCCTCAGTGACGCATGGGAACTGAAGAGCAGTGTTTCTCTCCATGCATATGTTCAAAGAGCAGAAAGGCTTTGCAAATTATGCTGTTCGGATCACACCCTGTTTTTCTCTCTGAGTGCTGGCTGGTCATGCAGTTCTGGTTTAACCTTTCTGTTAACGGGTGACTAATACGCAGTTAATACTTGAGTAACACCACAGGTACCTGATCCCAGTAGTGCAAGTGACTATCTCCCAGAGGTTTAGCTTTTATAAAGGGATAAAACCAGGCCCTCTAGAGATAAGCCTAGGGTGGAACACTGATGTTTGAGTGACTGTGCACTGGAGATGTCCTTTGGTCTGCCATCCCAGTGGAGGTAGGGGATGAAGATTCATGTGGCAGCAAAGACACAAGGGATATTGATGTGTTAGAAACCACAGAAATGCTTGAGAATGGTCATGTAAGAAGCACGGCTTCTTCCCCACAAAAGGGAAGAACAGGATCAATAGTCCAAATGAAGTGCATTTACACCAATGCACACAGCATGGGCAACAAACAGGAGGAGCTGGAAGCCATTGCCCCTCATGGCGACATGGTGAATGACTCACCCAGCTGAAGTGCTGGATGTCTATAAACTGTTCAGAAGGGACAGGCAAGGAAGAGGAGGTGGTGGAATAGCCCTGTGTGTTAGGGAGTGGTTTGACTGTCTGGAGCTTAATGATGGCGATGACAGAGTTGAGTGTTTGTGGTTAAGAATCAGGGGAAAGGCCAACAGGGCAGACATCCTGGTGGGAGTCTGTTATAAACCACCCAGCCAGGGTGAAGAGGCAGATGAAATATTCTACAAGCAGCTGGGAGCCATCTCATGATTGCTGGCCCTTGTTCTAATAGTGGACTTCACCTTACCAGATGTCTGCTGGAAATACAACACAGCAGAGAGGAAACAGTTCAGAAGGTTCCTGGAGTGTGTGGAAGTTTGTAACTTCCTGACACAGCATGTGAAGGGCCCAGCTAAGAAAGGTGCCCTGTTGGAGCTGCTGTTCATGAACAGAGAAGGACTCGGGAGTGTTGTGATGGCTGGAGGCCGTCTTGGGCAAAGCAAAGGAGGGCACCCTCAGTCAGTTTACAGGTGACAAAAAATGAATGAATTTTACCTTTTCGGAGAAGTAAGGAGGGGGGCAGCAGAACTTCCACCATGGTCTTCTGGAGTGGCAGACTTTGGCCTCTTTAGGAGATGGTTGAGAGAGTTCCTTGGGAGGCAGTTCTGAGGGGCAAAGGAGTCCAGGAAGGTTGCACATTTTTCAAGAAAGAAATCTTAAGGCACCAGAGAGCCCATTCCGCTCTGTCAAAAGACAAGCTGGCAGGGAAGAAAACTGGCCTGTTTGAACAGAGAGGTTTGACTGGAACTCAGAAAAAAAAGGAGAGGGGTGTTTATGGCTGTTGGAAGAAGAAGCAGGCAAAGGAGAGGGGTGTTTATGGCTGTTGGAAGAAGCAGCAGGCAACTCAGGAAGATTGCAAAAATGTCATGAAGTTATGCAGGGAGAAAAGTCAGAAGGGCCAAAGCCCAACTAGAATTTAATCTGGCTACTGCCATAAAGGACAATAAAATACGTATCTATAAATACATCAACAACACAAGGAGGGCTAAGGAGAACCTCCATTCTCTGCTGAATGGAGAGAGAAACATAGTGACAAAGGATAAGGAAAAGGCTGAGATGCCCAATGCCTTCTTTGCTTCAGACTTTAATAGCAAAACCAATTGTTCTTCAGGCACCCAGCCCCCTGAACTGGAAGACACAGACAGGGACCAGAAAGAAGCTCCCATAATCCAAGGTGAAAATTCAGAGTCCTGATACACCACCTAGACAAACACATAAGCCTACGAGACCAGATGGGATGCACACATGGATACTTAGGGAGCTGGTGGAAATGCTCACCGAGACACTTTCCTTCATTTATCAGCAGTCCTGGCTAACTGGGGAGGTTCCAGGTTTTTGGAAGTTGGCAAGTATGTTGTCCATCTACAAGAAGGGCTGGAAGGAGGATCTGGTTAACTACAGGCCTGTCAACCTGGCCTGCGTGCTGGGGAAGGTCATGGAGCACATCATCTTGAGTCCTGTCATGCAGCACGTACAGGACAGCCAGGGGATCAGGTGCGGCCAGCACAAACATGGATCTGTGAAACGCAGATCCTGCTGGACCTGCCTGGTCTCCTCCCATGACAAGGTGACCCTTTTAGTGGATGAGGGAAAGGTTGTGCATGTTGTCTGACTGAAGTTCAGTAAAGCCTTTGACACTGTCTCACACAGAATTCTCCTGGAAAAACTGGTTGCTCATGGCTTGGACAGATGCTCTGCTTTTAGGGTAAAAAACCAGCTGGATGTCTGGGCCCAGAGAGTGGGTGGTGGATGGAGTTAAATTCAGCTGGCTGTCAGATGCCAGTGGTATTTTCTAGAACTCAATACTGGGGCCAGTTCTGCTCAGTAACTCTATTGATGGTCTGGATGAGGGGAATGAGTGCACCCTCAGTAAGTTCACAGATGACACCAAGTTGGGTAGGAGTGTTCATCTGCTGGAGGGCAGGAAGGCTCTGCAGAGAGATCTGGATAGGCTGGATCAATGGGCCAGGGCCAGTTGTATGAGGGTTAACAAGGTCAAGTGTCAGGTCCTGCACTTAGGTCACAACAATTCCAGGCAGTGCTACAGGCTCAAGGAAGACTGGCTAGAAAGCTGCCTGACAGAAAAAGACCTGAGGGTGCTGGTCAACAGCTGCTGAACAAGAAGGCCAATGGCTTCCTGGCCTGTATCAGACATAGTGTGGCCAGCAGGACCAGGACAGTGATTGCTACCCTGTACTCAGCACTGGTGAGGTCTCACCTCAAATACTGTGTTCAGTTTTGGACCCCTCACTACAGGACATTGAGGTGCTGGAGTCCAAGAGTGAGTACAGAGAAGGACAATGGAACTGATGAAGGTTCTGGGGCACAAGTCCTATGAGGAGCAGCTGAAGGAGATGAGGGTGTTTAACTGGGAGAAAAGGAGGTTCAGGGGTGACCTTATCACTTTCTACAACCACCTATCCCAAGTAACAAGTGATAGAACAGCAGAAAATTACCTGGAGTTACACCAGAGGATATCTAGATATTAGGATAAATTTCTTCACCAAAGGGACAGTCAAACATTAGAACAGGCTGCCCAGGAAAGTGGCTGCATCACCATCTCTGCAGATTTTTAAAAGAGATGTAGATGTGGCCCTTAGGGACACGGTTTAGTGCTGGACTTGGTAGTGCCATGTTAACAGTTGGGCTTGATGATCACAAAGGTCTTTTCCAACCTAAATGATTCTAAGATTCAATGATTCTAAAAGGTGAGGCAAGCGGAATTACAGTGTCACATTCAAAATTCCCAGGCACTTTGCAGCTGAGACAGGATGTCCCATCAATATTTTAATCCTGCATTTTTCACAAAAGCTACAAGGTCTCCTAGTTAACTTGATTTTTAAAGTAAGTAGCAGCAATTTGTAGAACCCAGTAATATAATTAAATTAAAATGACAGTCTTTAAGACCTAGCAAGGAAAAATTATAATGCTTTCTTCTGCACTAATGATTTGAGATGTATAGCTAGACTTTCGGGAATAAGGCTACAGAAATTAATTTTTTGTGTGGTTTTTATTGGTGCAATCTTCTTGTGGGTTTTCATTATAGCTTTTAAGCTGCAAGATTTCCTTTAAAATCGCAAAACAATAGATTAACTTCAGCACTAAGGAAATAACCCTTTTTTTCCTGAAAGTTTTTTTAATAGGCTAACTTTTGTCCTGTTAGGAGTAATACACACAGAGAAAACAAAGCCTTGCCCTGACAGAAAATCTTTGACAGAATTCCAGCAACAACGGTCAAACTGTCTAAATGATCTCAGAAAAGTGGGTAGTCCTTGAGATTTTATGGAATTATTGCCAGACACTAATTCTTGTTCTTTCAGAGGCTGCAATTCCTCTCACCTAAGCATAGGCATCTACAAAAGAGATGTCTCCATCTGAGCTATTTTTTCTTATCAGCAGAGAGAAATGAGCTCTTCTCCCTTGTGATTCATCTTGTCCTGAGGTAATCTTCCAAACCAGATCAGATGACTCATGAACTAGAAATGCATGTTTCTGTCCATTAGTCTAGGAAGGGAACCCTGGTCTAGCTCAAGTGGAGACATCTACCTGGCAGATGCCTCGGGTTAGGCGAGATGAATGCTATCAAGTGTCTCTCCAGCCTTTCTGTGTCCTTGGTAGAGTAGACAGGAATAATTTGTCATAAAATTATTCAAAAGAAGTATTCAAAACAGGATCCTTCCATGTAATAGTTTGCTACAGGGCATGGTCCCTTTCTGGAAGGGAGAGCTGAAATAAGGCAGTTTCCCTGGAAGTGATAAAACATAAAAAGCAGAAGTTGTCTCCATAAAAATTTAGGGAAGCAATGAAATTGCACTTTGCTGCTCTAACAAATGATCCCTCTTTCTGAATTCCAGAAATAAGTGAAAGGCAGCACCATAGACAACAAGGATCCTCTATATTCTTCTCAACACTCTGCTCATTTACGGGGTGGGGAGTGGCAGGTGTGTCATCAAGGATTGTGTTATTAGAGGGATCAGGAGGAAAAGAAAGAATAATAAGACATTTAAAACTGATTAATAAATTCCAGGTGTATCTTTGAAGAATACTAATACACTCTATTTCCTTTTGTTTGCAGTACATATCTTATTCTAAAATAGGTCTGATGGGAAAAACAGAGCATAACTCCATATTTATTGCATTTCTGGAAATGTGCCTGTATTTATTACTGGCATCTGCTGTTAGTGACAGATCTTGAGAAGAATCCAGAAGTCCTGAATAACACTTGGCTTTCTTTATTATGGTAAAAAAAATTGCTCTTGCAGGCTCACTGCAATTAGCAAAGATTGTATTTTGTTCTGCATGCCCTTTACTAGCAGTAAGCCAATATTGAATTGCCTCAGAGGGTCTCAGCAATAACTGGGTCAAACTCTCTCATAACTCTTTCCACCTGACCTGGAATATTGACACTTCTGCAGGAGTGCACAGTATATAGGTATATGGTCAAAACACCACATGTATTTCAATCTTGCACTCAGTTCTTCATTTATTCACCTTCCTTTAATGATTTATTTGATGTTTGTCCATATCTCAAATTTCTTCACAACCTGTTTAGCCTCTAGATAAAGACCACTTAGCTGCTAGCAGGAGCAAAATTCATCTTCACACAGCATTTATACTGAGCATGTTCTAATTAAGTCAGTTAAAGCAGCTATCTGCAATTCAGCATGTCTGAGCACCTCTCTATTCATCAGTGATCTCCTGTAAACACTTAGGACATCTTGACCTTGACTAGTTGTGAGCGTAGAAAATGAAACATGACTTGAGTTTCACAGGCTGCTTCTTGGCAGTAGGGTAGCAGCATTTTAAGCTGCTTCTCCAAGTTGTTCCTATTCATGAGTGCAAAGAACCAGGAGGAACAGTGGCAATTCATGGAGACCACGCTGAGGTCCCATGGTAGGTATGCAGGGTGCCAGGAGGGGGAAATCTCTTGGTAGGGTCAGAGACATGATGTGATGTGATGTAGATTCCCTGTCTAATACTCACCCAAGAAACTGGGTAAACCATATTTTTCTCCAATGTGAATGAAATACATTCTTACTCGATTTTGCAGAAATCCAGTGTGTTAAAATTAGGCCCAGATTCAACTGACATAAACTTTCCCCACCTACACCTGCTTTTTTTCCTTTTAGCTGACTCTCAGAAGCTGGTGCAGATATTATCAAGGTTGCCTCATTACCATGGTCTGAATGTTTCACTAATTCTGTGTATGACACCCATAAATATTTTCCATCTTGGAAACTCCATATGTAAAGTTAACATTTTAGTAAATGTTAATATCTAGGCTTTTGAACCAGCAGAGCAGGTTATTCTGAAAAATGTGTAGTTTGCATGTATGAAACCAGGACAGAGAAGTATTGCCACTCATGTTCCTGCATTTTGCCCAAAATCCAAAGATTAAAGCAACCCCCAGGATATGTGAAATCCAGTTCTTTTTCCTGTCATAACCAAAGTGGATCTGAGTCCACACTTACCTCCCCAGAGTGCCTAAGCACCAGGCTATGTAATATAAGGATCTCCTGTCACTGCCACTCCTCTTCATATCTGAAAGGTTGTTGGGGTAGGAGCAGGTTCCTTGATATTGCAAGTCCTGAATGAATGCCCTGACCTCCACTCCATTTGTCTTTCTCTCCTGCCTTTGGCTCAATTTATATTTAACCACTAAGCCTTTGTATAAAACAAGCACTACATTCTTTACTTCCTTCCCTGCATTTTGAATGCCGTCTGTACTTTGCACTTCATTTCATGAGGGACTAAAATGCTTGAAATAGATTTGATATGTTTTCCTTCAGCCTGAAGTGATAATTGATATAATTTTCTTCTACAAGAGGAATTTTTTAAAGTTTTAATCTTGGCTCAGGTTTCATAGTTCCTGTTTTTAACTTTTTTCAGTTTGAGGGATGAGCTGAAGAATCAAGTTTTTTTGGAAAAACCCAGTTTCTCTTTGTTCTGTTCATTATACTATCTGCTGTCAACTGCCTTGAGGTTTTGGTAAGGTTTCAGACACTGAATGTCTTTGCCAGTGGAGACTAAGCTTAATAATTTAACAGCATTTTCAGTGTTCAAAGCCGGGAGAGTTTGAGCTGTTAAGCCTGCTAGTTGCTGTTGCTCAAAGTCCTATTACACAGTATAAAATGCTCATAATTTTCAATATATTAAACTAGTCTCATTGCATTTTGCTTTTATTCTCCAATGTTAAAAAAAAATGTGCTAATTAAGCAAAATGAGTGCAACTCCTGTTTTATTTAAAGGAATTTTGCTTAAATTCTCTTAAATAAATTTTCTTAAACTACCCCAGACAAAAACTTTGGAGGTGAGGTAAAGTAAGATAAATTTTAACTCATAAGGAATGGATAAAGATATAATCAGGAGCTTATTATTACCTAGATATTTTTGGCATTCATGTATAGATAGCAGATAGGTTTCCTGCATGTCATCCCTCCAGCAAAAGAGAGTTGAAGACAGGTGGATTTTATAATCCTTTCCTTACTCCACTCCCGGAAAGCTAAGGATCTCAGTGAACGAAACATATTTTTCCCGCAGAGAAATCACAGTAAGATACTTCCTCTAGCAGCATGCTTTGCCTCTCCTCAATTGGCTAAGGATACATCTCCCCCTCAAGGGGTGAGGTTAGGAAACAATGGGGATCCAAAGAGAGGTAGCAGCTTCAGGCTCTTCTACAAAGAAGCCCTGATGAACATCCTGTGCTTTGACTATTTTTATCTCCATTGTGCTCAAAAATGTCATAAAAGCCCCTATCAAACTTCAGCATAAGAGCAGCTCTATGCAGGAACTGAAGGTTTGATGACATTAGGCTGAAGTTGTGACCATCCTGGTGAGGTGTCGTGACCCGGATAAAAAGTGAGCCTTATATATAATTTATAAGCAACACACATACATATGAAGTCAAAAACCCCTCACTGGCAACTATTTGCATAAGTGGGGAGTTTTTAAAAGAAAGAAGTGACGTGATTATGTTTTTGATCTCACTGACGAGTAAAGGCTTTGAATAGCATCCCCTAAATGCAGTAAGAAAGTAGAAAAACACCACCAAACAAACAGAAGATACAGGCCTGGATGAAGAAGACATGATGCTACCTAGAAGCATGTTGCTGCTGAAGGTGATATTTTCTGCTGCCTGTGTGCCTGAGACCATACTCAGGGCACGACCACTGGCTACTAAGAAATTGATGCCCTGGCATGTACACCAGGGGTTTTTTGCCATCTGAGAAACCTTGAGACCCCCAGCATCTCCAACTGCTGTGGTATCTCCCAGCCCCACATTTTCTATCCATACACACAATTCCAACAGTGTTAGACACTTGCATTCAGTAGTAGAATTCTAGAGAGGCCCAGACTGCCACTGGCTGCAATGGTACCTGCATTTAGCCAGCCACCTACATGGAGACCCCACAATGGAGTGGTCCTCAGGAGTAGTCCAAACCTACTACAACCCTTAATCAATTCTGATGAAGCTAACAAAGAACAGCAAGATGTTAAGGGAGCTAATGCTGATTATAAATTAAAGGGAATCCTATTTGACAACTAAATCCTATTAAAGTAAGGAGGTGGATTACAAACAGCATGGTTGATAATGAAATGGGCATGTGGAAAATGTTTTGTAGGCTAAAAACAAGAGAACACAGAACAAGTCAACACAGGATGAGTGTCAAAGTTTATTAACAGTTCACTTCAGTTATTGCGATGGCTGGTGGTGTACATGATCATACTGGAGAAATGACATGGCAGACAAAGCAACCAGTCCTTGTATATGCTTTTATATGCTTTGTGATGGCAGGAGCCTGCCCATTAGTCACCAAATGTAAGACTCATCAAATGCCCATGCCACAGACACTCATGTGTGATCTGGTCACCCTGTCAATAAACTGACATGTCAAGGACACAAGTTCCCTTACTTGTTTTAGATATTCCTCTCAGGGTGGAAAGAAAGAGGCCTGTCCCCCTTCAGCACTTATATGGGGTGGTCTGTTAAGGTAGGCAAAGAGGTCCCACCTAGAGCTACGTGTATGCTGCACAATGTCGCTGGCCGCTTGACCGCCCGGCTGGTCAATGGCCGACAGTGTCCTCGTGTGCCCGGATCTCGCGTGGCACAAGCGCATGTGCAGCGGCACGGCAATGCTTTTAGCCTTCGCGCGACAGCTCCGAGGCTGGTTGATATTTCCAAAGCCCAGGCTGGGGCTAGCAGCAGCTGATGATGAGAATGCGATGCAGAGACAGCAAAAAGATCAAGGAGGACCCGCCCGTGGTGTAAATCCAAGAGTTTATTCCATGCCCTGGAGGGGGCAGGGGAACTCGCAGCAAGGACGGGAACCACAAAACGAGCCCCAAAATAACCGTTGCACCAGGTTTTAAGGGGGGGGGGGAAAAGGGGAGGAACAAGGGACAGGACAAATGAGGTACATGAAGGGAGATGACAGTATCCAATAAGCAGCAAACGTAGGAGGGACATATTTAAATGAGCCAATGGGAAGAACAGAACTTTAGAACCTTCCAGTTTTGTATGAATATTACACTGACTATATGAATATCTAAACCATCTATGAGGAGAAAGGGGAGGGGACTGTACCTAGCTGGACAGCAGCCCACGGCGGGAGACTGCCTCAACCTGCCTACTTCTCAGGGCTCACTGTCCCAAGAGGTGTCATCTACCCAATCTGCAATCCCCACTGAAAAGGCAGGCTGAGCTGCAGCCTCGAACGCCACGGGTGACTCAGCCGGTGGCTCCCCCACCGGCTGGGTGACCGCAACAGCACAACATGGCACGCTCTTACACTGGCAAACACCAAATCCAACAGAACTGTAAAAGCTGGAGAACTGATCCTTTATGATAAAAAGAGGGATCTCACAAAATTTTGAGCTTATGGTCTATGCATTTTGGGCTTCTGGCTCACAAGAACTGGCTATGCTAGGTAAGCAGATCTGCAGAAGTGTTCACTGAACCTACTTTGATCAACCAGTTTGGGCTGTGAGCATACAGCTGAGGTTTGTGGTACTATGACCATCATATTTCATGTTGCTGGAGGCATTGTCACTGAGGAGCAGTGTGGGCTGTCCTGTGCTGAAGACCTGAACATGTGCCACCTTCCTGGGCTCTGTGGTGTGGTGAGTACACACTGGTTTTCTGAGTGATACCACACTCTCACAAGCTTTACAGACACCATCTGCCACAAACTACACCCTACCACTGCATAAAAACCAAATGCCACCTCCAAGTCATCAGAAAAAAAGAATCAAACCCAAACCCCAGCAACCTGACCTTTTCACAACAACTCCACATAAAAGCATGCAGCAGTAGACGAAAGGCAGGCTCAGTTACTGGTATTAAAGCAAAGGGACATTAGCAATGCAGTGGGAAAGGAAGACAGATGGGATGTCTCACTGTGAAAGGGCCCTGCTATGACAGTACACAGCCATTTCACCGAGACAGACATCAGATGCTGAGGAGGAGGAGTTGCAGTCAGTGAAAGGGAAGTTGCTTGGCGTGCTAGAAGATATTTGTTATATTATTTCCTGACTCTGTTTGCACAGAAAGCAATGTTATGGGAGAAATTCATTCTTTCAGATTATCTACTTTTCAAACCAACAGAGATTTAACAAAGATGGAAATAAATCCATAATATGTGTACTAGGTATCTATGTTCCAATCAATATTGGAGATGGGCTACCAGTGTGAAAAGCCAGAGATCCAGGCCAGAGATGCATGCAGTATTACAGGGACAGAGAGAAATCTATATGCTCAGTGTATTTCTCTACATTCTATGCCAATATTCAAGCTAGTTTACTCATGTGAAAAATTAGTGCTCCATAGTTAGAGGGGGAGAACACGTCAATAGTTGTACTGTGGAAACGTGTGTTAAATAACAAAGATCGCCTTTATGCCATGCCTATCTAGTGCATCTATATTGTGCAGAGAAATTCTACAGCCCCCCAAAATATTTAAGTTAAGCAGCCTTTTTTGAAAGAAAGGTGTTTATTCTTTCCTGTTAATTTTCTTCTGAACTTCATCAGGTGCTGTGAAAAGTTACTCTCTCCACCTTGGTGTTTTGTACAGCACTCCTCACAGTAGTCAGTGGCCTTGCTGAGTCTGAGGAGTGCAGCACTGAAGTGTCTGTCTCCACAGGGACCAGACCTTCCCTCTGTGTCTTGCTTCCCTCCCCTGTGATCAGCAGTGGCTTCCTCTTTCCACACTCCACTGCTTGCCCTGCCTTTGCTCCATTTTACGCAGAACCGTTGAGCTTTGCAGTTTTGCGGCACATGAAAAGGAGAGGCAGGTGAAGTCTGATTCACCATATCCAGTTCTCTGGGATTTGGTTGTTTACTACTAAGACCTGCTTCTTTTGCCAGCAGTCACAGCAGCATAGCTGGCACAGAGTAGGCACAGGGAAAAAAAAGGTCTTCTCCCTACAGAAGGCTTGCCCGGTCCCAGGTTTCCTTATCTCTGACCCTTGCACCCCTCACACACACGCCGATTTATTGCCACTCACACAAAGGCTGCCTTCTGCGAGCACCAGGCCTGCACAAGCTGCCCTGCCCTGCTGTTCCCTTTTATCCCTCCTCTGCCTTTGCAGACGTTTTCTTCCTTTTTAGCTTATCAACACCAGGAGGGGCTGGCTGATCTGAGCCCTTACTCTTTTCTATGGCTGTGGTCTCACCCCCATCAACACCTGTCTCTTTCATAAATTAATCCAAAATCAGTCAATAACCCCATTAAATAAGCCATGTCCCTTCTTTTGCACACACTTTTATCTTGCTCTGATTAATATCCCAACAATGAGTCACCAGCTGTTTAGCCTAATTTTGGGCACTCTACAATAGACCAGCCTGTTCTGGAGCTCACTGTTTATTTTCCATGTCAACAAAAGAGTCATTTCTTTAGAAAAGAAGAATGCCCCAATGCCCCACTCACCACATTTAGGTCCTGATGAATAATTGCCCCAAGTAAGGCCCTTCCTTGTTAAAATAACATATAATATGAGCATTTGAGGGCTGCTTATGAGCTTACCTTGCAATCTTGTGCAATATCAATAAAGTGCAACAAATCTGTAAGGAAGACATATTCAAGCAGCCTTAGGAAATGTTTCACATATATTTTGTTGGGTGTCTGATCTGGGCCTACTCCTGAACTTGGCACCTGATAAAACTTGCTAAAGATTCAGGTAAGACTCTCCCTAATTTGCCCCAAAAATATTCTTATGCCTGTAACAACTAATATGCAAATGAAGGCAATCAAACCCCACGGTCTACATGGCTCCTCTAAATCCTTCTTACAATTAATTTCTTCCTGAGAGGACTGTCAGCTCTGTTGGCTGGTAATATTGCATCTGTGAAGCCAGGAAAACTGATTTCAAAACTCCAGAAGAACAGACTCTGTATTTATGAGTGTGGGAAGATGTGATAATTTTTGTCAAGAGCTATATGTAACAGACAGGTAGCAGTTCATATTTTCTGCCATATTTCAGGCGTTGCAAGTAATGATGGAGAGAAGTGGGATTTTGGAAAGTTCCAGACTCATGTATTACGCTATCGGAAATATGGTGATGAAGAAAACATACACCACTTACATTTGGGCAACATCTTTTTGTTTGAAGTACGTCTTCTGATTTCTGCCTTATCTGACCATATATATCAGAAGACAGCTCAAATTTGGCTTTGTTTGGAAAGCATATGATGGGTGCAGGCACTGGCCTGAGATCTGAACTCCTGGAGAACAATATCATGTCAGATTCTCATACCTGGTACCTCTGTGGCTTTGGGCGTGCCTGATCCTACAGGGTACTCAACATTGTGCAAGATCCAGGTCCCAGTCCACCAAAGATCTTAAACATATGATTAATTTTTAGTCCTTTTGACTTCACCAACTAAACTGCTTATCTGGATTCACTCCTAGGCACTTAATCTTCCCACTTGAATTTCAGTATTAGCAAAATGAGGATAATTCTTTCTTTAACATAGATAGGTACAGTAAGCATTAATTAGTTAATATATGTGGAGTGCTTTGGAGATACAAGGGCTATCTACATGTTAATTTATGCAGATATTGGAAGAAGTAGAGGGAAATAATTGCTGTCTCTCACCTGTGCAGGGTTTCAGAACAGCATTCATTCCCTCACCCGCTGTAGAACAGAAACTAAATGCTGAGACAAGCCCATGCTTAGGAGACACTCAGAGCACACTTATCAGATTTAACACACTTTCCCATTTAAGGGAATGCAATCAGCTCTGTATTTGCATCTCCCTTGCAAATGAGCCTCACTGGCTCCTTAGGCTGGCTTTGCACTAGCTGCTTCTCGTGTCTCAGTGTCATGGTAGTCAACTGCCTCAGCACTGTAACATGCTTTCATCTAGCCTGTGTCTGTACTTAATAATGAACCTGGCAAGGAGGCTCCAGCATTGGCAATTGGCAGATTCTCACCCATTCTTGTTTTGAGACACTGAGTTTGGGTCATGTGAGATCTTGGCTTGGCCAAGTGCTTACCTTGGATCTATAGATAAATAAATAAAACACATAAAAGAGATGGGTTTATCTGACTTCATTCTTTAAGTTGTTCATGTAAGGTTTTTTCCTACCAAACTCTGTAAAGTGGTTTTGGTGAAGATGCCCTTGATGAGGACGTCTGTGGATAGTATCGTTATCTCTCCAGAATTGAAAAGCCTCAGCAGTCCCTAGTTCCCTTTCCCACCTGACACAAGTAATAAACCACTGTTAACCATAGATCCAAGCCTCTTCTCTTACCAGCTGGAACAAAGCTGAATAGCAGAGACTCTGGAGTTTCCACTGAGTCTTGGTCCTGGGATTTCTGCCTGGTGTTTCAAGCCCACCCCCTCTGGCTGTGTTGAGGATTTGGTTGTGTTTCCACTGAGAAACTATTTCCCCAGCTAAAAATGGAGAGTGAACATAAATGCAAGGCTTTATACTCAGCTCTTCATCTGCTTGTGGACCTGAGGAAAGTAGGAAGAGTCCTAGACAGGGCTAAATAAACTATAAGAGAAAAAATACTCTGGGTAAATCCCTTGGAGATAAAAATCTCAAGAAACTCTTTCTAATCCTGATGGAGTTAAGCCCGAGAGTACCTGCTGCCTGTCAGCTGGGAAACAGCTTGAGATGTGAGGTTGGGGTATCAGGTCTGTCCCATCCATCCTGTGGGATCCCATTACTCAGCAGGGGTCCTGGAACCCAGAGCTACGACAAACATGAGAGGGGTCTGTCTGGGGGGGCACAGGCTACAGTGAGAGCCCTTCATACATCTCTGGGCAATGTGACAGCCCTCCTGAGTGCTGAAATAATTTTAAAATTCACCTTAAATAAAGCTGCTACTGCCTGGAAAACGTTCCTGATAGGTCAGAACAATATTACATAAAATCTCAACAGCAACTGTTGGTATGCATATGCTCTGATTTATATCTTCTCTTTCCCTAATCAAGTTTTCTTGCTGGGAAGCTTGTTGACAATAGAAAACAAACACTCTGGGCAAAAATTAAGAGAGTACATTTTTCTCTTTTTCTTCTCCCTTGTTTACCAATGCACATTAAGTTCCAAATAAACTTTTACTCATTTCTAAGGTGAATGCCAGCTATTATAAATTACATCAATCATGTAGAAAATTACATCAATAATGCAGAAAATACATGAAACTTCTGACTGATACCTTGTGGCTTTCTGGAAACTTGGACCTTGCCAGGAAAAGGGCTGTCACCCATGAGGCAATTGGTATCCAGCTCATGGAGATAACAGCCACATGTCTGGGATTATTGCTAACACAAGAATTTTACCTGCAGACAGCTCTGCTGACTGTTAACAAAATCAAGTTTTCAGCCCATGTGCATAGGACTTTATTCAAATTCTTAAATGCAGCAGACAGAGCCTACAACTTTAAACACATCATGCAAAAATCAATATAGCAACACCATAAGAAACTGCCAGTTAGTGTTTGCTCCACAGCCAACCCATTACACAGTTACAATGAGCCAGATTTTCTTAAAATTTACTACTGTCTTATCAGAAGCAAAGCACTTCAGAATTGTTTATATTTTTTTTTAACACAGAAGCTTTCAAAAACAGAGCTGTGTATTTTGGTTTTGTTATGGTATCATCCATAGACTCTGCTTGAGGTTGCTGGGTACAGTACAAACAGAAACAAATCAAATCAGAGACAATCAAATCCAGACAGAGTGAAATCAGAAATCAGAGGCTGTCTGTACCTTGCAGAGTTTATAGTCTCAGCAGGTGAGGCAGATAGAGGAGAGAGAAAGAGAGGGTAGTGCTGGAGAGAGGAAATCCATGTAATGATGGAGAGGCAGTGGCGCAGAGAGATGAATTGACTCTGACCAAGGTTATGTGAGAATCCTGAGCAGAGCCAGGAAATGAGGCCAGAGCTCCCGAGACCCTCAGCCACAAGATAGTCCTTTCCACTCTGTGCATCTTTCTCTTCCTCTCTTTTAAGGTAGAAAATGTTTTGGCTGCACATCTGCAGTTTCTCAAATTCCTTCTAGTGTTTGCCAGTCTGGGATTTTGAAGCCAAGCAACCCCCTCTTTATCTGGGCACACCCTCACGTAGTCTGCCTGTGTTTGACAGGTTTATTTTCAGGCGCTGTCCTGATGATAATAATCATGACAGTGAGCTTTTCAAAGCAAGGATGAGAGAATGACAATTTATTTGGCTCAGTTTCTCTGCCTAAACTAGTAAACAAATATTATCATTGCAGATGTGAGTAGGAACGGGATAGTCTCCTGTTATGCAGCATGTGAATCCCCACCACAGAGACTCGTGGCTTTTGCAGCCTTCATGATTTCTAAATTCCAATTTAAATGTCCATCACTGGGCCAGGTGACAGCAAAAAGCAGCTAGTACACTGGGTGGTGGGGGAAATGCACCATCCAGCAGAGGAGGGATATTTCCATCTCTGTTCATCCCTGAGGTCTCGCTCTGCTCTGAGGCACAGCCCAGGCACAGATAAGCAGCCTCTAGCAGAGCAAAGACATCCAGTTCTGGTTGACAAGCCAAGCAGTGCCCGTGCTGTGGTGCAAATGAAAGAGGCAAGCAGCCACAGCTGGGCAGCCTGGAAGTGGGACCAGCTGAGTGAGGCTGACAGGTCTGGGGCTGTCTGGGAGCAAACCTGCACTACCACCTGATGCACAGCAGTGATGTGGGAGCAAGATGTCACCCAACCCAAACCATCTTGTAGATGGCTTCTCAGCTTCTCTAAGCAGTTCAGAGGGAGCAATAGTCCAATGTAATTACAGTGATTCTGGGATCAAAGCTGCGTTGCACCACTGACACATATCAGCCTGTAGCCGGGAGAGCTCCAGCATGGCACTGGATAAAGCAATCCCTGTCTTGCAGAAATACATATGTATGCATGCATAGTAGATGATGCTGTGGAGCAAACCTGGTGAGTACCATACACGTAGCCAACACAGCTCTGGATCCCAGGCCATGCAGGTGGTGCGGTCATGTTGCAACATTCACTTTTGGGATAATTAAAGGCACCAAGCGTTTCAGCAACTTGCAAGTGGCTGCAGACAAAGCCTTTAGGATTCATGTTACTCATCTGTTCTAAATGCAAAGGGATGTGGAGGATCAGCTCAACTAGAAAAGCAAGGCATTTCGGGGCGGGGAGGGGAGGGGGGAGGGAAGATATTCTAAATACGGCTAGATAATATACAAGAGCAGAAAAAATATGTTTACATTAAATAACAACTTACAACCATGTTAAGGAAGAAAAGGAGCTTACTTCTAAATGCCATATTAGCAAACCTCTCTGAGCAGTGCTGTGTACAGGTTGGTTATTGATATTTCCAGTACAGATGCTGAAGGATGTCAAAGCAAGGACACCTATTGATCTAATATTGAAAACCAGTGGAAATGAGGATGAGTAAAGAGACCACAGTTCTTGGCTCCAATTACTTTTGGATTTCATCTTTTACCAGCAAGTCGGTGTGTGTGTCTGTATCCAGTGATGCCTCTGCCAATCTGTCTAAGCACTTGTGAATGGAAAAGGGGAAGGCATTCAGTATTGCCAGTAAAAGATTTGGGACAGTCTGGTTGAACAAACCAGCCTAAAAGAATGTAATGTCTTAGGAATGTAGATGTTCATTTGCCTCGTTGTAGTGTAGGTGTGTCATTATGAAGACCTCTTGGGTTAGTAAATGTGACTACTTGGGTCCAACTTTATACATAGTACTCTTGATAGAAACCTGAAATCACTGAGGCCTCAAACCATCAGATGAAGTCCTTGCACAAAATTACAGTCAACAGGGGCAGGAAGGGAACATGACCATGTGTTGAACAAGGTTGTTTGCACTTCCTCGGTGAATCACCTGAGCATCCACAGCTTTGCACACAAGCAGTCATTCTAACGAAATCTCACACTTCAGAAGTTCACAGGTAGCCCCAGTAGACTGCAGTTAATTAATGCATTACTGTCAGCATTACTATCATTTTGACTTCCCCTGAAATATGAGAAGATGACTTGCTCAAAACAAGGGTGGTGAGCCATTCACAGGAAGTTTCTGTATGAGCTCAGAGTCAACCAGTGGTCACAACTCTGCAGCCTGTTCTATGGGGCTGGTGCACGCTGCCAAACTTTCAGAATGACTCTTTCACAAATGAACTGTATGCAACTTTGCAAACACCTGCTCTGCACAGAAGGGATTATTTTGATACCAAATTTGAAGCTTCAAAAGTCAGGATGCGTTTACATAAACAGGTGTGGATGAATGCGTGTGCTTTGCATATTCTCAAAAGCAGGTGCAAGAGGAGCACATCTGCCTGCACACAGCTGGGCTACTTATTCTTAGATGTGTTCAAACCAACCCCTTTCTCTTTTGCCCTCCAAAGAAGGCTGATCAAATCACTCAGTCAGTGCTAGGTAAGTGGTTTGCTCAGTTTATTTACTATTTCACCCTCTTTTACCTCAAAAACAGCAATGGGTTTATATTTTTTCCTTAAAGCCTCCCTAAAACCAAAATCAATTTTCAGATTAATTTTCAGGCCTTTAAGGGAATATAACTGCAGGTGTTTGTTACACGTACAAAAATGGGAAGTTGTCTGCCGATTCTTTTGGCAACCTTGCATTTTTACTGTACGACACAGTAAATAATGAGACAGCTGGTGAACTGTGGGGAATCTGTGGCTGACAAAACTTTGGTGCAAGAAAGCTGATTAAGTGATATTCACGGTGCTTCTAAACTTGACAGTGGCTGAAGCACAGCAGCAGGCTCAGCTTGGAGCATGAGCCTCCTGTCAGTCCTTTCTGGACCGGTTATTGCCCTGTACTGTATGAGCAACACAGACAGGGGATCTGAAAGTGACTATTTGGTTTCCTTGGTCAGATAAACTTGTGAGGAAATTATGCTCATTTTCAATTCGATAGGTGTGAGAAGTGCACTATTATATGCTGACTAGACCTATCCTATCTTTCAGGCAAAGAAACTTCACCTTAAAAAGTGAGACAGGTTCTATTAACAAACCACAGTGAGAGAGAGGACAGAGAGGGAAAGATGGATAAAGGCAGGAGAATGTCATGCTTCAGACCAGTGCAATAGACTGTGCTTTCTAACAGCTTACAGTTTTGGAGCAGGCTATATTTTGAGGTCTTTAGTTCAGACTACCCATTAACATGGAGGACTAAAAATCACATCCTGCTTTATACACAAGGCACAAGGAGAAGCTAGGAAAATCCCATGTGAAAGGTAGGATTTTGCTCCCAGGCTGCTTTTACTCCTGGGTTGATTTTACTCTGCCATTTCTCTGAAAGAAGGACGGGGTACTGTGTTTCAATTCTGCTGCTGCTGAACTCTTTAATTCAGTTCACATAACACAACACTCGGACATATAACACGGTGCACAAAAGAGGGTTCTCACACCGTCTAAACTGGATGAGGGTGGCAGCCTCCTCAGATTGAAAACTTCAGTTTTGAAACGAGAATATGGTTTGAATGAGAGAAGCAGGACCTAATCCAGAGAAAATAGATTCACACCTCCTCACCACTGTTTCTGAATACCCAAAGGTAGACTGGAGCAACCTCTTCTCTCAGTGAGCTATTACTGCAAGGGGCCAGATGAGCTTTCCTTGAACCGAAGTACTACACAGTCTAAGTAAAAACTGCAAAATTTACACTGCCTCTCTGAGTGCTGGCCAGTTAGGTACATTCCCAAAAGGTATGGAAAGTATAAAATCAGTCAAGTTTCATTATGAATGGGTGTACTAATTTAGCAGACTATGGTTGAAAACTTTCCAGACTAATGTAATAGCTCCTCCTTGTCAAATTCTTAAATGTATAAAAGCAGTGATTTAGAAATAAAAAGTCTATTCAGCAAGACTACAACCTACTGTGCTTCTAGCTAGTAAAGGTAGGGAAAACATGGACACCTTGTGAAAAAGGATTGCCTAACAGAACTATGGCCAATGAAATCCCTGTGTAGATGCAAAATAATGCTGAGTGCTTGGAGGCAAAAACTGAGTGGAGGACAAATACAGGGCTATTGCATGGCATGGACTGCCCATTTGCACGTTCACACCACTTCTTGAATCACAGCAGCACCCTTGGGGGTTAAACTAACAAATATGTCTATGTGAGCTCAGTTGGCACTTTAGAGCACCTCTGCAAGCTTGCTTCCAACCCAAACTCATAGATATTGGATACTGAAGCCTGTCACATTAAATGTGTCTCTGGATGTTCTGTCCACAACATGACCTGAAGCATTTTCTTCAGAGCACCTGATACATTTCAACTCAGTGCTGCAGTGCGCGGTGCCATACTTGATTGAACAACTTGTCTCCACTATTAAAATGCAGAGAGAACTTAGACAAGCTTTTAGAAGCTTTGTCATTAAATAGTTTTCTTGTCAATTGATCTATCTTGTAGGGGAGAGACGACTACTAGATCCATCAATTGCCAGCAAAAAAACTAGGAACAGGTCTTAGTCAATTAAGTGGGCAAGTACGGCTTGACAGCTCCCTTAGGGAGATGGTCCATTTGGGGCCTGACTATTCAGCAGGATTAGCAACTTTGAGCACTGAAAAGCTGACCTTAACTGAAGATGAGCTCGCATCTGCCATGTGTCAGTGGAGCAGCACTATGCAAAGGAGCAGCACAAACTTCTCTCTGCTCCCCTGCTGAGGACTGTAAAATCTCTTTTTTATTCCCTTTTTTCTTCCCCCAAGGGTTTCACACAGCTTTTAAGTGGTATAATTTTTTCTGAAGCCCCAGTCTTTTCCCTTTCTGTTGATTTTTTATTGTCACACATTTTGTGACTTGAGCTGTTCATCTCAAGCCCTGGTAGCTCTTGCTCCTCCCTGGGTGCCATACTTTGAACAAGCAGCAGCACATGTGGTCAGAGGGTGCACTGAGATGGAATTGGGCACAGACAGACAGCTCACTGAGTCAAAATCACTCTTCTCATGGATGAATGGTCAAAAATGACCACACAAGGAGTGCAAGGGGAGCACCTTACCTACAGCTGTATCACACGAGGGCATCTCATTAAGCCATTCCCTGCCATTCCCACTCCTGATATGAGATTTAAGCTTTCACTGTACACTGATATTTTTTTGCTTAGAGTCTTGGGTGTTCCAGATGTCCCAGGACACCTCTGTGTCAGAAAAGCCTGGAGTGGTTGTCACAGACACATCCCTGTCACTGCTCCTTGGGAAGCTGTTTCCATCTCCTTCAGCATTAGAAATCTCTTGCCCTGACCTTTTCTAATGGTTGCTGCTAGCAATGCTGCTCACAACCCCTACTCAGCAAAGCCTCCTGGCTTGAGACAGGAGCAAATATCTTTCACTCATTTTACAAATAAAACTCCCTAAAAGTTTCTCTGTCTCTTCACTGAGAAAACTTGGTTTCTTCATAGGATTAGCTTGTGCAGGTTTGTGCAGAATGTGCTCAGAAAAAGCCAAGTGCTGAGCAGGACTTGTTGATGCATAAATACTCGTAATATTGTCAGCCCTGTCATCACTTTGCAGAGCTTGCCAAATCTGTTTTGCTTCTACTGCGTGAAAGTAGAGTAACTCTCCCTTCCTGCCTGAGCTATGCCCCAAATGCTCTCAATGCACCACTACACTAATTATTACTCTTAGAAGTAAGGCAGCAGAGAGTCAGATACTGTACTTCAGGCAAAAATCCCTGTTGAGATTCAACCACTGCATGACAACATAGCAAAATTTAAAATGTTCCAAATTTTTCAAAGCTACAAATTAATGCAAAAACTCAGATGAAGATCATGCCTGTTTAGAGATGTTAAAGATTGATAAATGATATTTGCCATCCTTGCAATCAGTTTGAGTTTCAATTTAAGTAGAACTGAATCACCCAAGCATTTATTCCCATTACAGATGAGTGGATTCAGGCTGTAAGGTTTACATGTCCAGATTTATTTTCCTCGTATTCTGCACCAATTCATTCTCCAGACTAATAAAAGTTGCAGAAAATAGTAATCACAGTGGATGTGCTTCAAAAAATTTGAAGCTCTGATGTCAATGAATACAACCAAATAATTTGGAAAAGAGATTTTCTATGTCCTAATTTAAAACTAGATTGGTGACAAAAGTTCATCTGTCTTTCACTTAATGATGTCATCACAGATACCAAGGGACATGCTCAGCTACTAATTACAAACATCGAGTTTACAAGGAATCTGTGTGGAGCTGAGAAATGCAATGGCCACCCGATGGAAGGAATCATTGCTTGTTTTCCTATTTCATTTATAGAAAGTGATGCCAATAAATGAAGCAAAATGCAGATTGTTTCACTGCAATCAGCCCTTTAGATAGTAACAGTTGCAATAAATCACCTTTCATCCAGGGTAGCATCTTTTGATGTGTGTTTACCTCTTGCCCAGCACAGTGTGCCCATGATCCAGCAGTGGGACTCCTTCAGCAATACCTGGAAGGGAGCAGCAGCTGCCAGGTGGCTGTAGTACAAGGGAGAACTTGGCTCCCTCCCACTCTGCACCCGGGGTGCTGCCAGAGGGATACTACCCACCCCTAGGGGCACACCAGACTGCCCAGCATGAAAAGTTTTGCTGTACCTCTGCTGAGGACTACTTTTCAGAAAACCTCTGGAGGTTTCTTGGGAGTTGTTTTTTTGTTTTTGTTTGTTTGTTTGTTTGTTTTTTGTTGGGTTTTGTTATTTGGGATTTTTTGTAACAGAAAAGGAAAGCTCAGTAGTTCTGCAGTCCACAGTCAGGAGCTCTGTGGAATATGATTGCATTCTCTGCTCAGGCATGCCCAGGAGCCCAGTCACTGAATCCCGTTGGAGGGAGAAGATAGCCAGGCTGGGCTCAAGATCTGAACTAAAGCCACTGATGCCCCATTTTCTGCTGTCCTGCAGCTGGGATGTGGATGAAAGGTGGGTTGCCACCTTTCCACCCATGGGGAGAAGTCCCCAGAGTGAACCTGAGAGAGGCAGCACCCCAGTGAGACACTGGCTGTCAAAACCACTTCAGCCCTCAAGACCCATCTCCCGGGAGCTGCACATCCTGGTTGCTGGCAACAGAGGACCCCCAGGGAGGTTCAGTCACAGAAACAGAAATGTTCCTGCTTCTCATTCAATGTAAAATAATTGCCTGAATCCATGTGAGGAAATCCTCTCCCTGAAGCAGCTTTGGGGATATGACAGAAGGCATGCTCCACTTCTGGCAGAGATAAAGCAATTTATCCTTCTTTTTGCTGTAGAAAGCCCTGAATTTCTTTCAAGACATGACAGTGGTGTATATTAGTACATGATGAGGAAAGAAATTGCAAGAAATTGTCTGGGGTGGTTTGGTGGATTTTTTTTTTTTTTGGGCCACCATGGGGCATTTTCTATCTACAGAGTTGTGTCAGCGATTTCTGTAAGTTTATCCCCACTCTGCCGTTGTTGATGTTGTTGGTGCTATAAATCTGCCTGTAAGGCACTGCTTGCAAAAGCAGCATGTAAAGCAGGAATTTGTCCTTTGTATTTTGAGCAAACTAGAGGCAGAAATTACATAAGCTGGCTCCCCAGTTCTGTCAGACAGTCAGAGGCCTGCTTCACTGGTCTCCTCTCCTTGCTAAAGTTTTGGGGTTGAGATGGTATTTATATACCCCATATATGTAGACTCATATATGTGCATTGATACAAGCACATATGAAAATACAGATATATACATATATGTGTGTGTATGCAGATAGATAGAGATAGAGATAGAGATAGAGATAGAGATAGAGATAGAGATAGAGATAGAGATAGAGATAGAGATAGAGATAGAGATAGAGATATATGCCTCTGTGTATACATTTATATATTTATGAGACAGAGGTTTCAGATGTAGGAATGTGTATCTGTAACTGTTTAGTCTCTTTTGGTGAAACTTATTGTACACATCTTTATTACAGAGAAAATGACTGAATGTGTATTTTACATCTTCTTTTCTCCTCCTTAATACGTCTTGTTTTATTTTTGTATTTTGTTCCTTCTTTTCCTCTCTGTTTTTTTTTTTTTCTCCTTTCTGTCTAAATGTCTTGGATAATTAATAGAGTCTAAAATCAGCTTTGCAGCAATAGTTTTGTGAAGTCTACTTAGGGAGGACAAAATCTTTTGAAAAATTGTGTGTAATGAAGATGCATTTGAATACATACTCTGTATGTCTCACCAGCAATGCTCATCCCATGTCTGTAACTTAATGTAAAGATACCACTGTGCTTACATGATGTGTTATGGCAGAGTGGTATGTAAGCACATATAGAACCATACACTTGAAAAGAATGATGAAAATAATATAAATATTTGTTAGCATATTTAAAATGAATGCCTACATCTCAACACCAGCATGCTTTTGTATGGGTACATGTGCTTTGTTTCTGTATGTATCAGTCAGCCTTCCTATGAGTGCATATGCGTGGGAGGAAAGGATATGATTATGGATTTGCATAACATCCTGCATAAATGTAGACTGAAACTGAAAACATGGAGGAAATTATAGAATCTATTTTTAAAGTCTGCATTACTGCAAATGTTGCTTCGTCAAGCTCTTATCATTGCTAATTAATTATTTAGAATGAATGAAGAGTTCTAGCCTTATCTTCCATCTCTGCATTGGAGAAGAAATTTAAGCAGGGTGTTTTGGAACACCCATAAAGAGGTGTTTCAGCAGACAGTGAAGTACCATAACCTGACTTTTTTGTCCCCTGGACATTCCACAGTTACTGGTGTCTCTCCTCATGCATGAGATTATTGATCTCCATGGTAGTAATGAAAGACAAAAAGGTCAATTCTTAAATGTGAACAGTAGGGACCACTTGCTACTACAATGGCTGATGTAGGAAATGTGTGTCCTTGCCTTTTGTGAAGATCTCCCTTATATCACCAATACTGATCTACTGTGGGAAAATCTTGCTTTCCTATCTTTTTGTCTTCATACCACTTCTGCCCAGCATTTTCAGAATGAAACCTTTTATAGTTTTGATAGCTCCCTGCTTCCTAATTTTCTTCTTTTCCAGCATGATAGGCACTTGTCTAAAGCCACCTGAAGCACAGCTCTTGGCTGTGATGATGCTTTCCTGATGACTGCTGGATGTGGTGACCCACCTGGAGGGAACCTTGCCCACTACAGCACCCCAGCCTCTCCTTGCAGCCCCTGGTGATGCCAGAGGGTGCCAGCACGGGAGAGAGCCCCTATGGGTGTTCTCATAGGTGGGCAGTGCAGCTGTCGGCTGTGCGGATCCAGGCACTGCCAGGGCATACAGATGAGGATAAAGAGCACTAATGTAGTTTGGTGCAATCAGATAAGGAAAAAGAAGAGCAGGATATAGGGAGTTAGGTTGTTATATTTTATTATTTAAGGAAACTGAAGAATGGATACCAGGGATGAGAGCCCAGCAAGAGAATCTGAGCAATCCCAGGACTGACAGCCCCACAGCTTGGGAGTACAGGGACCAGGGAGCACCCCAGCCTGATATCTGTGGTATGACAGTTACAGCTACTGCAAATATCAAGCCATTTCTAAGCTGCAGAGACAGCTGCATCATGGTTCAGATAATAGAGCGCTTCAGTATTGTCATTCATTTTAACTTCCTTCCTTCCTTCCTTCCTTCCTTCCTTCCTTCCTTCCATCCTCTCACTTTCTCTCTCC
>VZTJ01004576.1:320104-340974 GCA_013397795.1 Orthonyx spaldingii
TTTGCACTAGGAAGTAAATAAAGTTCAGAAGTTTCCCTTGACAGGAAGCATAAGTTTATCTTCAAATGGTTTTGGACTATAATGCAGTACTTGTAAATGAAACTTGGGAGTTCCAGTAGTTATCTGGCAAGTGACACAGACTAGGGTTAAGAATGTGACCATCCACTATGAATAGTTCCCACTTACATCTTTAGTCTGTGTATTTATAGAACTACTTATTTTATGCTTAATGTATTTAGTGGTGGGATCACTGGAATTTGTTCCTGGGCCCACTTTCCTTTCAGAAAGCAGTCCAGACTGCTGTCTGCTTGGGGTTTGACAAGAGATGGTATTTAACATTTATCCTGTTTACACCTACAAATGAGGAAAGAGCGAGCCTGGTATGTATAGATCTAAGCATTTGCCTGTCCATTTGCTAGCTGAATATTCAATCACAGAAGTTGCACAGACAAATTAGGCACACAGCTATACAAACCTAGTTTGAAAAATTGGGCCATGCGTGGGTGTGTGCATCTAAATATTTTACAAGCGGAACAATCATCCTGGAGTATTTTAGGTTAGAGATAGATAAATGATATGTCCATCCAAATTTCCATCTAAGCAAAGATTCAAAGATGAATATACATTAAACCTTTCAATTATCAGGTTTTCAGGCGCTATGGGTGTCCTTCCTTCAAAGCACTGCTGGGCAGAGCTCTGTGCTTTTGCAATTTGGTTATGTGACACAAAAGTAGCAATAAGGCTACTGCCAGAGTCCAGGTTCACTAAAAATATTTCCAATAATCTATTTCATTGCTCCAGTACAGCAGATGTTAACAGGGACACAAGCACCCAAACAGGTAAACCTATGGAGTGACTGTGAGAGGGGATGCCCAGCGCTGCCACTCAGCCATGGTGGGGAAGGCTCACTGACAGGTTCAGGAGTTTGGGGGGATTTTCCTGTCTCTCCACAGCATTACTTCAGTTCAGACCACATGCAGTGCCTGGAGCCTAGTGATATGGGGCTTCCTGTGGATGGGCAGTCTGGACTCTTGCCTTTCTATCTCAAATCTCCTGGGAGCAGGCAGCAACATCTGCTCCATGGTATCATCCACATCACAGCATGGCTGGACTTTGTCCTCTCTCAATGACTTCACCTCCTCCTTGGTGAGGGCACAGCTCCAGCAAGAACAGTGATAAGACTTACCCTCCTGAAATTACCCTGATGAACTATTTTCTTTTCTGAATCCAGGACTTTTTTTATATATTTCATGTTGTAATCACAGAATCTGAGCTCCTCGCCCATGAAGTGGTCCGTGAAAGGCAAGCCTATGGCTAAGTCATGAGCAGAATTCAGGAATGGATTTGGAAACAGGCACTGGCTTAGACCAAAGGACATTATTTGTTTTCCAGTGTCTTAGTCTCACTGTTCAGGGGTGCTCCCAGGATTTCCCAGGTGACTAACGTTACCAGCACCACAGGCTTCCCTGCTGTATTCAGTCCAGGCTCATATCCCATTTCCATTTAAGTTAATTATTACTTGTATTGAAACACTCCCTGTTAATTAATGGGAGAGTTGATGATCTCATATGTTTATCTGTTAGTAGTTTTGTTACTTTTTCATAACTAGAACTCTAGAATGACACAAACCCACCGCATCAAATTATGGTGGCTGATTGTCACCTCAAATGGTAGATAGGGCTGTGGTTTGGGGAAAACCCTGCTATTCAGGGCCACATTCTTCACGTGGTGTTTGGTGTACACCACCAGCTAACAACCATTCTGAGAGGTCCAGCAAGTCTCTTTGAAGGACAGGCAATAGAAGGGGAAAAAGCAAGTCAACAACAGTAAAGTAGCAGCCTTTTACGTGACACACCTACAACTGAGCAGTCCTCATTCCTAAGAGGCTGGCAGATTAACACAGTGATTCTTGCAGCTGGCTGATCTGTCAAAAATTATGATTTTCTCTTCTTTTCTTCAGTGAAGATCTTTTTATTTTGTCTGCTGACTTGAAGAAGTACCCCAGAAACGTTTTCATTTCAGTTTCTGCTCATCAGGATGGGGATACAAGTGAGGGGAAAGGAAATAAAAGGCAAAAAACTCCCCAAGTGTGTTTCCTGTTAGTGTTGCCTGAACTGTCCATGTCAAGCCCAGAAATACAGAAGACAGAGCACACCAGAACTGCCTACAAACTATCATGTTTACCACTTTTCCAGCAGCACTGTCAACATTACATTTCTCTGCCCAGAATGTTCCTGAACCACCAAGACTGGGAAAGCCTGTGGGAAAAGTAAAGAAAGCCCAAGCTACCTTATTTGCTCACAGCAGTCCCTATGGGCAACACCTATGTGTGTACCTCTCCTCCCCCTTCCCCTGCCCTGAGATGCTGAGGGTTGGCACCCATGGTTCTGCAGAGATCAACTGAATTGTCACTGAAGGGAATGCTAAGCCCACTTCTGGGTGTGGGACAAATGCAGACTGTCCAGAGAACATCCCTCCTGGTACAGATTTCAGAAAGTATGTTTTCTTCATCAGTAAACAAACAATGAGTCATTGGCTGTCACATGGGAGAAAATGAGATTACAAAGGATGTATAAGTAAATAAATTAGTTCCCATTAGTCATGGCAACAGCTCAGTGTTTCCACCCAAATGTTTTATTCCAATTCATCTTTCTGTCTTTATTTTTGTAATATTGTTACTCTTTTACTTTGGGGAATGAAATTCTAATAAGATTCTCTTGGAAATACAGCTTTAAAAATGCAATTCTTGTGTTAGACTACTTTTGAAGACACAGTCTTTATTTTTTGACATTTGTGTTCAGGGAAGGAGCTGTGGGGGAAGAAATGAAGCTGTACCCTCTTCTGCTCTGATGGTGCTGCAGGTCTTGCATGTGGCATTTGTCACTTGACTTGCAAAAGGAGTTTTTACCATACAGGCATCTATTGCTCAGCTCCCTGCCCAAACGGGGGTGCATTACACTCTATCTGTTTTACAGATGCCATCCAATAGAGCTCTGGAGGTTTGCTGACCCCTGTCCCCAGGCACTGATGTCAGAATATAGTGATCCAAAGAACTGTGTCTCTCTGGGAAAATGTCTATTTTAAAACATGCTTCTGCTCTAGTCCTTTCCTTTACATCTGCATCTCACAGTAGTTGAAAACTTTTTGTGTTTTCCCCAGATCCTGCAGAGATGGAAATCTTGCAGAAGAGCTGTGCTTTCATTCTTGGTTTTAATTATTTTTTTTTCAAAGACCTTGTTTTGCTGTAGATGCTAAATAGTCTACAAATTAATTATATAACATGTTTTAAATATGTGTATTTATTACAACTCCTATAATCTCAGTTCATACCAAAATCGTGCCCTCCAAAAGTAGGGGAAGTTGGAAATTGTCAGGGTCATATCTTGACTTAAATGTCACAGTTCTCATCTATAGGCAAAAGTGGTTGTTGCTGTTTTCACTAAGATATGGAAAAGAGTTCAGAAACTATTCCAGAGAACTGAATTAAAGTATTACCATTATTCACAGATTTGCCCAAAACTATTTTCCAACTGGTTCTGTCCCTTATTATAAGATGTAGGAGGAATTTAGGGAGATGCCTTTTATGACACATTCTTCAATATGTGCAACAAAGAAAACCACTTCTTTTAAAATAATATTAAAAAGCATCTCCCTCCCTCTCTGTATACAACTGTTTTTATACCTGCAGATGCTGTTAAATATATCTGTTCTATTTGTAAAATTCACTTCAAGCTATAAAGGTGATGGCATTTTCTTGGGGCAGCTGTTCAGGAGGGACTCTGGAGCAACTCAGAAGGACCACAAAAGTATGTTCCCAGCCAGAATTAGCAATATAAATCTCCTCATACTATAAATGGATCAGTTTGACTTGGTTTAAATTTTTAGGTCAATGGACCAAAAATGTCCTTGGACCTTTAGTTCCACTGTATTTCCTGTAACTTCAATGACAATACTTTATTGAGACTATTCTCTTTAGTCACACAGCAGAGGTGATGACTGAGGGAAGGAGAGGGTGAAAAAGCACTGTAGAAGGGACTTTAGTCCCTGT
The DNA here is from genome assembly GCA_013397795.1 of Orthonyx spaldingii. Taxonomy (NCBI): domain Eukaryota; kingdom Metazoa; phylum Chordata; class Aves; order Passeriformes; family Orthonychidae; genus Orthonyx; species Orthonyx spaldingii. Next base: position 324,153 of record VZTJ01004576.1, read on the forward strand.
GTGCACCAACAGTTCCTGCAATGGTTGTGAATCCATCAAGAAGCCTGGAGCCGTCTCTTCCCTGCTATTTATACAAGGACTCTTTTCCCTGGTCTTGCAAACAGGTTTAGGGTGCAATAAATTGAAACTTCCCTGTCAAATTCTCAAGGCTCTCAAAACTTGGAGGTAATGTTAGTAAAAATTTAAAATAGGGGACTTCACAGATTATTCATGCAGTCAACTTAAAAGGTTGTGGGATTTCTTCCAGCACAGCCGAGAATTTTTTCATTATTGGTGGTAGTAATAATCATAAGCTGAGGCTTGTGATTCAGTTTATGGTGGTCTTAATTTATGATGGAAGACTTCATTTTTAACAACAAAAGTGAGGGGATAGCAAAATTCTGTTAAAGGTAATTAACTCCACAGATGCAGGGCTGAAGGCTGCTCTAAAGAGTGAAAAAAACCCCAAACAAATCTATATGGGTGATGGGTTTTATCCTCTTTCTTTCCAGCAGGTTAACTTCAAAGTAGCTTTTTTTCAATTGACACTCTTAATGAAACAATTTAAATACTACAAAACTATGTTTAGTTCCGCTTATTGCTGTTGTCAAGGACATTTCTACACGAAACCTGAACAAGAACAGATCAGGTGGAGCAATGTGTGGGTGAAAGCACTTCCTCTACACAAAGTAGAGCAAGACAGATTGTATGTAAACAAGTACTGATTCATGGTCTTGTCTTTGAATGAAAGGGACAAATTTGTTTCTAAATTCTCCACTTCTGACTGAACTGATTCTCTGATGCTGGTCTGTATAAATCACAGCTTGTGTTCTGCTATTTTGATTTTTACTTTTATTTAGAGGGTTTTTTTCTTTCAAGAATGGGAAGCAAATATATGAGCCTCACAGCGAAAAAATAAATTAATTTCTTTCAAGGCAATCCATCTGATTTGAGTTGTTCATTTAACAGAGGAAAGCGAGGTTGAAAACCAACTCTCCAAAGGCCAGTTCTGACAGAGCAAGAAGGTAAGAATTTACCCATCTCAACCTGTCAAGAGCTGATGTTATTAATCCCTATGCTGCTGCATAACAAATATGTAAGGTTAACAATTAAAGGATGGATATTTTCATGTGTTTAGATTATGGGTAAAGTAAGAAATCGAGTGCTGGGTTTATTTCTTTTTCAGTACTTTTGAGACATCAAAAACACTTGAAGCAAAATAATTTCAATTCTTACTTTATGAATGTAAAAGTATTTGTATTTTCTTGTTGAGACAGTGGGTGGGAGCAGTGGAATAAGGAGCTTTGTGTTGAATTTCATCTCTGATAATGAATTCCTTTTTGATCAAAGGCAAGTCTCCTAACAGCTGCATGTTATAATTTCTTTGTCCTAAATGTAGCTGTATATAAAGTATACCTGCCTCATGGGATATTCCAGCAATGAATAGAACTGTAAATGTTGCAAGTACTACATAATGCCACTATAGCTGATATTTAGGTTGATGCTTTACAGCCTAGGTGCCCTAAACATTTTTCTCATTACCTCATTATTTTCTTTACTGCTTATATGTGGGCTGTCCAGGCAGAACCAATTAGGCAGTGACAAGGAAAGAGGCAGAGATGTTTATAGCCAAGTCACCAAAAAGTCCAGAGATTTTTTTCTTTATATATTTGAAATATTTGCAGCTAGAGCTGGAGTGGGGAGGAGGGGAGGTTGGAGTTTGGAGTTTGGGAGTTTTGTTTGGGTTTTTTTAAGACTCTAGTATTTAAAAACATTTGGAAGGATTTTGTGGTTCCCAAGTGTTGCCTAGCTGAAGATTATACATTATATGTAAATGTACCAGTTATTTTCTGAGATTCTTGGGAAGTCACAACAGAGACAAAGGTTACCATCAGAGTCACACTGGAGATGTTAAAACTTGTGCCCCCCAGAGTATTTATTTAGGTAAGAAAAATTTATGCAGCTTATGGAAGAATTACTCTGTGAGGAAATTCAATTTCAGTAGCTTTTTTATCTCATTTCCTCAGTTCCTCTGTCATCCCCCAAGCTCAACCCTTTCTTTAGAAGCCCTGAGTGAGCAGGGAAAAATATATTGAATTTAATGGTTGGCTTGGGAACTCTTCCCCAAAGGTCTGTTTGTCCATTATAACTGGCTGTCTGCTGCACTTATTTTGTTTTACTGGCTATAAGGACATGAGTACTTACATTTGCTCTCTTTCTCAAAATATTGTGGTTTGGCTGAGTGGTTTAGACTAAACTGAAGAGATATATCAGTACTAGAGAAGGTGGTTTATTTTGGTCTTTTTACCTGTGTGTTTTCAGACTCCATCTGTACTGTGAGCACCGGGCTGTGTGTGGGAGTGGTGCTGCGGCAGGCGGATGCGCAGGAGCCCTCATCGCCCATTCCTGCACACACAGACACAGAGGAGTGTTTTCCCCTAATGCTCTGCTCTGTTGTAGAGGAGAATTTGGAGGTGGGAGCAAGACCAGGGACCTCTGCACAGAAAAGCTCAGTGTGCTGGGGAAAGGCAGATTTCACAGAGACTTAGTAGCATGTCCCTCACAAGCACTGTGCAATTTAGCTGTAGGCAAGGCAGGGTTGACCACACTGTGACTTGCATTAATGACACCATTCAGACTGAGCCAGAGGACAGACTGCAGTCAAGGTCAACCAGGGCTGTCCTTGCAGTCACCCTGACCTCACCCATGGCACAGAGGACATGCTGAAGCCACTCAGCGCCCCTTCAGCTCAGCTGGGGTGCACTGCTGTTCCTCGAGAACCCCACACCTTTTCAGCTGCGCTGCCTGGCTGTGCTGCTTTTTCTGCTGAACAAAGGGACACCTAGATTTCACCAGAATCAGCTTTGATAAAACGTTTCTTCAGAGGGAAAGTCAATATGCCCGGGCCCTCGCAGCTTCCCAATGGCTTGGCCTCCGCCTCCAGGACATGTTCTCTGGCAGCCTGTCTCCTGCAGCCCTGGTGCCAGGCTGCCTGCTCGCCCACGGGCAGCTGAGCTTGGCGCCTGAAGAAACCTGTTCACGCTCTAGCTGCAACGAGTCCAGCAGCCTATTGCTTGCTCCTTCTCTGGGAAAGACTACACTTAAAGAGACCAGCAAAGCAGCACTGAGCACGCTTCAGTCACGTGCAGAAAGGATTTGGATTACAGCCCTCCATCTGCATGCGCAGCCCAAGCATCCTGGCCTTGTGCAAATGCAGTGGACTTTGCCTATTGATCTATTTTTTCCTCTCCAAGAGGACTTTCATGAGAGACAGTTGTTGAGAAATTAATTTGTGCTGCACTAGTGATTGTATTATTATTGCTCCCATGCTGTTACGGATATAGATGATATTTTACAGGAAATCATGAAGAAAAGACTATTGCTTTGAGCAAGGCTGTAATTTAAAGTTATCCAGACACCATGACCCATGCTTATATTCTCATCTCTATGGCATTGCAGTGGTACAATACCAGCTCTAGTCCAGGTGATGTTCTGACCTAAGTTTTCAACATGACCATGTTTATTCTAATTGATAGGTTTAACATTTTAGACCTGGTTTATCAGCCTAAAGTATGAACTAGTGAGTACTTAAACCTGAGGCAAAATTTTCTTGTGTATGAATAAGAGATACAGGAGTCCAGTATATGTATTCAGTGTAGAAATGCCTTCTCTCTTTTCTTGCCTAGGATGTATGAGATGTGTCTGCAGTTCATGTTTTATTTTATAGAATGTATATTGTATTATCTCAGCCTTCATGAAAATGAAAAAATCAGTGATCATATTCAATTAATCTAAATAGCATCCCTTCATCATTTGTAATAGGAGACAAAATAACCTCAAAATACGTCCAAGTAAATTGCTTGCATACATACTATTTCTTTTATGTTGTCCTAGTGTGAACATCCCCCTTGAACACTTTCCTCTATTGGACATACTGATTACACTGTTCATTTAGCAAGCAGAAAATGAATGGAAGTGCTATTAAATACCAAATCATTTGGATCAGAATATACCCACTTCCTTGAGAAATGAAGGTTGAGAAGAGCATGTAGGAATAACAGCAAACACATAAATTTAGGAGGTGCAGTTCCATCTGGGAGCTGAAAGTGGAGGTGATGCTGCTGTGTCTGGCTCTGCCTGGGCTGGCAGCAGCCGCAGGGCAGGGTGAGCCAGGGCTTCTGCTCTCTGGGGCCAGGAGTATTAACTGGGAGTAAAAGAAACCGGGTGGAGGGGATAGGATTACTGCCTGCTGTCTCACCCTAGCAGAATGAGGGTCATTCATGTTCCACCGATTTATTTGTGGGAGAGGAGTTAGAGGAATTAATTTACTAGTCCTACACCCAGCCTCTCTCCTCCCTGACTGCAGTCTTTCACTACTTTCCCAATATAGACTGTCTCTCTCTCTGCAGCTGTTTGTTATTTGTAATTTTTAATTAGAAAGTTCTATTTCCTAAGACTTGGAGACTTTTATTTCTTCATCAAATCCACTTCCAACTAATGTACATACAGGATTTGTTCCTAATACATGAAAATCTGTAAACTAAGCCATTTCTGGTAGATTTTTTTCTTGTCTAAATACATCTATCAATTTAATCTGAAGAAATTAGACACCTGCTTTAACCGTAAATGAATGTTCAGGAAAATTAGGGAGAATTGGAAGGCTGATTCTTCAATCACTTACAAATAACGAACATACACTTTTTGAGTAGCCCTGAAATAGCTTGCAAGAGTAATCTTTAGGTGGCTGAGGATGGCTCACTGCACTCCTGTAGTTGTTCAGGAGAGACAACGCGGGGGCAGAGACTCTACATGACATTGCTTCAGCTTCCTGATTGTATGACTGCAACTTAATGAGCTGCTTAGGGCTTGACCCAATGAAAAGTTTAAGTGACTAAAAAAGGGCTTATGTATTATTAAGATTCCTGTACTCAACATTGTAAATCCATACCTTCCTGTTTGATTTCACAAGTCTCTAAATGCTGCCAGTTCTGCACCTGCACGTGCCTGGGACTGTCCCTGACACTCTTGTCATGTCTGGGTGTGATTGCAACCCAAAAATATATCACCTGTTTGCCTTAAGGGCCTGTCACAGTAGTCTCGGCACACAACCATAGGAGGCAGCAGTGGTTATGGTGCAGCTTTGACTACTAATACGCTCCACCTCTGTTTTTGAAGGTAAAGGCAAATCTTTGGGGCTGGAGAAAGGGTGTGTAGTGCCACTGTGTAATATGTCAAGTACTTACATGGAAAGGAGGGAGTCAGTAAAATCCAGAGATCTCTATCTCCTAGTCAGCAAAGCAAGTTCAGCATCCCTTCATCCTGGCCAGAGGAACAGGGGTGGGATCTCTAAGACGAGCTCATGTACCATGTATCTTGGTGCCAGGTTGCTCCCTGCAGAAGGTGCTGGCTGAGAATATTCATATTCTGACCCCTTTTCCCCAAGGATTTGGTATCGTAAATCTCAGGGAGTCAACTAACCACTTTCAGACCCCAAAACCAGAGTTCCCACCCATCTCTCACACCCTTGCCACCACAGAGTTTCTCTCTGTAACTCATGGTGACACCAGCACTCATGTGTTGGCTTTGTACTTGAGTCACCTCAGTTCAACAACCTGGAAGAAAACAAACACGAACAAATGCTACATAGCTTTATGCCACACTAGTGAGTCAAAGGGAGGGTCCAGTCAGGGCCAGAGCTCATATAAGCAGGATGCAGGACTGGGAAAGGAGGAGAGGCACAGATTGCCTCTCTTCTTTGTCCTTAGCTGAACACTTTGGTACCTGCATCCACAGGCTCCATGTATGCTCTACAAGGAACACACTGCCAAGCTCTGGGTTTGGGCCCTGCTTGCTCGTAGTGACCACTTCTGCTGGTGAAAATATTAGCAAAGATCTGAGAAAGAAGGCCAGTAAAAATTCATTAGAAAAAGTTTAAGTAGAATAAGCATAGGCGCCTGTACAAATAGTCACATACAGCTCAAATGGTGGCTGCTGGGGATATGTTTGTTTTAGATACATGCCCTCCTAGCTTTGAATAAATGTTTTCTCTCAGAGCATAAACATTTATGATTTAATCTAGGAATTAGCCTTAGAGACACCACAAATGTCTAGGGTAATATTAACCTTTGTCTCAGATAATCAGTTGTTGGTCAGCAAATAATTCATCTGATCTAAGGAGTTCTTAGGTGACACTGGTCAAACCCACACACTTCTGCACTGCTGCAGGCAAAGAACTGCGACCAAAACACAGTTCTGAATGGGACAGGTTGTTTCATCCTTGGCACTAGCTCAGCTGATCTATGTAGGCAGCAGAGATCAGGTTTTCCAAGACCCTTCTGCCAACCTTGCCCTTTAGAAGGCAAGGAACTGCCAGATGAGGGCCCATGAGTAGATCACAGTTTGACCTAGAGATACATAAAACCAGTACTGCATTCATCTAACTGAGAGAAACTAAGTGGTGGATATATTCCTCAAGCTGCTTTATTCTGCTTATGTAGAATGCTACATTGATTGAAGACATAAGCAGGAAGTACCTGGGGAATGACAACTGTCTTTGCTATATGTCTTAATTTTACATTATAGCAAAAAAGACATACAAGCCTATTTAAGATTGAAACTCATTTTTTAATATGTATATTATTAATGAGAAAGAAAAAGCGAGAAAGAAGAAATTAAGAGGAAAAAAGGAAAATAGGAAAAGGAGGAAAGAAAATGTCTTCTGAGAGTTAATTCTTCAGCCATTTTCCTCTGTTTTTGAGCTGGCTCTCCATGACAACATTTCCATTATATGCTGTCTCTGGTGTATTGCTATCAAAGCATACAGGACTTTTCCATTGAGTGGAAAATTGGCGAGGCTTTCTTGTTTACAACTGCAAAGGTAACAACTCTGATAAAATAATGGACATAATTATGACACTTCTAGCCAAATTGTGGGAAAAATAACTCTACATTGCCTTAGCCTAGCCATTGCACCTGAATGTGTTATTCTTAAAATTAACACCAATGTTGCTTGTTAACAGCATCCCTGCTCAGAGAGGGCTGTGTGCACTCGGTGACCTCCTGGCTTCAACAAATCATAGTGAAAACACTCTCCCTGCAAGTGTCACTTAAGGATTTTCACAGCGATTGGTGCTCTCAATAGGCTCAGCTTTGGAAGAAGAGTGTGAGATTGACTTCTAGAGGCAGCAAGTGAAGCTCTGGGCTAGAAGGGGACTGGGCAGTTGTATCCATCTCAGCAGAGTCCCTCTGCAGTCCTTCCAGGCCCTGCTGTGTACTGCTGCTTCTTCCCAGCTGCCCTTGAAAGATCAAGTCCCATCTAAAACTGAAATATAAATGGGTAGATTCTGCACTGCTGTAGGGGCCATGACATCCCCGTTATAAAAATTCACAGGCAAAGCAGTGTAGTGTAAACCTCGTTAAGAAAAACACTCTGAATGCAGTGTAAAGTAGATCTAGGCTGTTTAGAAGCACTTAAAAAACCCAGGAGTACTATTCTTTCAATGCTTTCCCTCTGTGGTTTTCAAAGTGCTTTATGAACATTCATCAAGCTTATGTTATCACACCTGCAAGGTGTTACAACATTGCTACTTTCCCAAGGGTGGATAATGCAATTTTTGGGCACCCACATGGAGATGTGTGAAAGTTTCAGAGATACAAAACACTCAGAACTACCAGATTCTGGTACACATAAATTTTGACCCCAAATACGCACCATTAAAAATGCAATGGTGGGCTTGCTTTTATTTACCTCCTAGTAAAAAAGAGTCTGGAAGCAAAAATATTTTCAAGAGTGTGTCCACAGCTTTGAGAGCAAGAAACTTTTTATTTGCTCACACTTTTTTGCCTGAAGGAAGCTGAGACAACTTAACTAAAGATGCAATTCAGGCAGTTTGGTCTGTAAGTAAAACAAAGTACACACCATATTGGATGACTCACACTGAAATTGCAAGAGCAGATGAAATCAGTGGGAGCCACACGCTTTTCCGTAAACAATTTCAAAGTTACTGACACCAAAGCACAAGGCAGTGCAGTGTTAAGCACCTGTTAGGGGAAGATACAATTAAAATACAGGGCATTGTAAGGAGATATGTTGAACAGGCAAAGAGCAGTGTGGGGACCAGCACAAAGCAGGGCTTGTAACATCTTTAGACCAACATGAACAACAACATGTCAACATAAAGGCACATTTGATTCCCTCTGGCTTGGATGCTTCTCAGGAATTCCCCTCCCTGGGGTATTTCGGTGGAGAGGGCCCAATGACTAGGAGGTTTGGGACAGGAATGGGGAGAATGCAACCACTCCCCGTTATCATTTTTCCCACCCACCCTCCCACGGTGAGGAGCTTTTCTCCCTCCCTACGCTTTCACAGGAGCTCTGAAGCAGCTGGCAAGGGCAGGCATGCCAGCTACAGCTCTGCTGGCAGGGGCCCTTAAGGGGGCTGCAAGGCAACAGACCTCAAGCTCTGACCCTCTGCAGAGTTCCCTGTGGTCTGCTGGGAAACTCTTAAGGAAAATGAAACTGTTCTTTGGGGTGAGGGCAGAGGAAATGATCTTTTCCTGAGTGATCTGCAAAAGGACTATCACGACCTACCAGTATCAACACAAAGTAAATGAGCTGTGATTAAGTTTGCCTACACAAATTTGCTCTGTCAGCTAGGGACCTCACCCATCAAATTTTAAATCCTATGAGAGTAGGTTACTGCAGTGTTGAGTTCTACACAAAGTCAAAGTGCAGATAATTTCAAACCTAGAACAGACCTGATTGCTAGTATTAGGTCAAATAACTCATTGATTGGACCGCTACATTTTCATATGGCAGCTGAACAGCACTGTGCCTCCTGCCTGGCGTGCGTTCACAGCTATGGCAAGCAATCTCCATTCAGCAGAGGTTTGGCATTGAAAGAGCTGCAATATTTTAAATTGGGAATTTGGGGAACCATACAGACCTTTGGTCTGGAATAGACTATTTCCCGTTGAGAGTAGAAATTGGTCCTATATTTGGCAGATGACACTGACTCAAATGTTCATCCAGAGTGCTCTGATGCATATGTCCATGTATGTTCACAGACTACAGATAAACATGTAGTGACTTAGGTTAGTGTGACAAACGTGTTTGGCTAATGAGTGTCAAAACTACAAACACAGTTGATCCTCCCAAAATCTGTTGAAAAAATAGCACTTGATATAGTTCAGTTGAGTGCAGGATTTTTCAGCTAAATCAGGACTGATTTTGCTGCTGCAAGCTGTACCGCTAAAATATACCCTCTTGTATAGGATGCCGTGTAGATGTAGTGTTTTACATCTACAAGTTATCCCTCCATTATCCCAGTCAACTATTACTGTAATCATATAAAATCCAGGAATACTAAACTATCAAAGCTTTACTGACTAAGCCAAAGCTATATAGCACTTGGGTGATAGTGACAGTTGGAAAACAAAGACCAGGAACACTGATTTCTGAATTATTTTTCCTATCTCTAGACAATTCTCGTATGTAATAGAGATCAGGCAAAAGAATGGCAGTGAAGCAGATCTGAGTTTACATATGCTTAGCCATTTGCTATTGCCATGTTTCTGTCTTTGAAAAGCAGCTTAAAAAGTGATTGCTTTAAAAATCCCCACCACAAACCATGACACTCCTAACTGTATTTTGAAATGATTATTTTTTCATAGCACTTTTGTCACTACTAAAAAGTTTGTTACTTAATTAATTGTGATACAATCAATATTTAAAATAAATTTTACTTCATTTCAGTTAACCCATAGTTATGATTTTGTATAGTTAAAATTTTCTCCATGTCTGATTTAAGAATTCAGTGTTTCCAGATTTTTTAATGTAATATTTGTATTTGACCACTGATTTTTATAATGCTGTTGGGTATTCAGTTTTTCTGTTATATATAATCATTCAGCAATTTCAATTGTAATTGATGGAGTCAGGAAAATTTCACTTTCAACCATATTAGTTCTTCACACTATTTTTCTCTCAGCTAATTCTAATTTTAATTAGATTGAGCAACAATTGATTGTACTGATGTACTATTCAATTCATTCCAAGGCAACGACTGAGGTTATTTGCTGAGTGACAGCAAAATACCAGAGTACACCAAATTTTACAATAATTATGTACCAGTTCTACTGGAAACAGTGGTCCATCATCTAGTATACTCAAATGCTGATTTTAAAGTCACACCTATTTAGATATTTTTTAACTTATTTCCCAGTAGAAAACAAGGATGTCTTCATTTGTTAAGTGTAGAGATTGTAAGCTCTGTAACATTAAGAAGGAACTTTAAAAACTGACCACACGAAACATCTCGAATTTAAATTTTTCATCAGAGACAGGTGGGGTCTTGGTTTGTTGTTGTGTGCTCATTGTTTTTTGTCTCCCCTTATTGCAGATCATGTAGGTACAGGGAAAATCATCTAGTGATCACACTAATCCTATTGTCTTTTTTCTTTTAATTCTGGATTGAAAAGTAAAATACAGACTACACTTCTGTATTTTCTGAACAAAAAAAGGTCAGATTAGACTAGGATCATTGTAGATGATGTTTGATCTGCATGGATTGTACATCTGTCTAGACTGTAGACTAAAACCTTGTGCACTGATCAGTAAGTCTGCATACCCATTCAAACAGGAAATGTTGCATGAAGGTAAAATTCATGCCAGCATATAATAGCAGAAAATGACTTACACTGTCTGACCTAATTCAGAATCATCAACCTCAAACATTCAAAAATTCAATCACAACACTAATCATGAAACTAATGTAAAATCCTGATTTAAAAGCACATTGATTTTTCTTTTATCTACAGGTTTCTAAGTTCACAGACAGCAGTTCCAGACTTTCCCTGGCAGTCATGAAGGATGAAAACACTGTTTTGAAGGTTCCACTTTCTGCATAATCTTATGCTTCTTGGGATCAGTGCTCTGAGAGATACAAAACATTTTGTATAACAATTACAATAATTGGCAAAACAATTTTCAATGGCAGGGCCTATGATTAGTCACCAGTTATTAGAAAATAATTGGGAAGGCTAATGAGGAGCATTTGTCTCCTTCTCTGCAGTTAACTACAGTATTGTCAGTTTGTGAAACCGACACCAGTCAGACCTCTAAAGGGTGAAGTCAGCTCTTTGATATGAAGTTGATAATTAAGGCTGTAGATGCATAGTAGAGAGCCAAGTAGGAACTTAAACCCAAGCCAGCATGCTGTCACAGGATTGTTGCGCTGCCTTCATTCACAACCTGCAGTTGCTTTTTCAACCTCTTGGCCCAACTCAGTGACACCATCTCTCTGCTCCGTTTTCCCAGGCTCCTGGGGTGATGTGGTCCAGTAATGTATCTATGGATCTGCAGCACATCACTTTGTCACTTTTTCAGACCATGGCTGCTGTACAAAGCTGGGATGGGCCAGAGAACAAGTCCTGTCCAGGCACACAAATGCTGCAAGCTTGTAGCTGTGCGTCCTCAAGGAAGCTGCCATGGAGCTTGGCCCATGGAGTTTGAGGGCCCATGGGACGAGCTTCCCTGCATTAGTAAACAACTACGTACTTGGAAAATGTTCCTTCCAAGCAAAGAAAGCACTGATTCCTGGGCTTACACAACTTGTAAATTGGTCATGCAGCCTACTGGATCTCCTAGTAAGATAACCTCCTCTGTTTCTCTTCTGTTGCCTCTCCCTACACATTTCTCCCCATGAGAGGGGAGTATCAGCTTGCAGTCCTGAGCAAAGTCCAGCATGGGCAATTACATTTTGCTGACATAACCTACCACAGCAGGAATGCTATATCCTGCACCACTGGCTCTGAACTGTTGCACGGCTCTGGCACACGTCAGGGGATTGTGCTCCTTCCTTGAAATGGCTGCACCTCATGGCTGAAAGATGTGATGCCCGTGTCTCTGCACTATGCAGAACAGCCAGCTCTGGACAGAATTTGGTATTTAAGTGCAAAATGGAGATTACACAGCAGACTCAAAATATTTAACAGCAGTATTTTGAATTTCAAAACTGTATGAAAGATCAGTTTTAACCTTTGAATAGAGTTCAAAAGATGTCCCTCAGCACACTTCCACTTTTAAATAAACAGGAGAATCAAGGGCCCTGACATTTCCAAAGCCCAAAACACCGGTTTGTTTTCCTTACATAAATACTTTGAATCTCAGCAACTGTCTACAAAAGATAACGATAGAATTTGTCATAGTAAAATATGATCTGCTGATAGATTTAGCTTGCAGTTTTACAGCACCTTTGGGGAGCTTTGGTCCATTGAATAGAAGAATTTGGATGTATTGTGAGCTCTAAGGACATGTTCTTCCCCTCAATGTTTTTCATAAATATCATTGAAGATGCAGCAGCCATGCAGTAAGTGAGAAAAGCAGCTGCCTTACCATCAGGCTGAATTAGAATCATAGTGCAAATACACTTAAGTGACTCAGCAGTAACTAAGTGAGTATTTGGGACCTATTCTGCCCTGGTAGTGGTCATGTAAATCCCCTTCATCTACATGGGAATTGAGCATATGTTTTAAGCAGAAAATAAATGTGTAGTGATGTAAACCGTTCAAGAAGGAGGTTTTTTCTTGAAAGAAAAGACACTGACAGAAGTTTTCTGTTATCTTCTGTTATTCTGTTATTTGTGTTATTAAAATGAGCATTTTTTTCCAGGTTAGAGAGATTAAAATTCCCCAGAGTGCCCAGGGGTTTTTTACCTTTCCATTTGTTAGTGATACAGTATTAACAACCCACATGTATAAACGGACTTGATTAGACTACTGATACCTTTAAAAGGTAGTTTTGAAAATCAGGAGTAGTGGTATTTGAAAGAGGTTAATCACAGAATCATAGAATAAATTAAGCTTGGGAAAGACTTCTCAGATCATGGAGTCCAACCTATATTAACTTAGATTTAGTGTATTTTCTCCCCAATGGACTAACATGGAGTGACCAAACACCTTTGCTGTTCACCTTTGAACTGGACAATATTGTTTTCCAGATTTTCAACTTACCAGTCCCTCTTTCTCACATCCCTGCCAAACTGTCTCCCTAGGGGAGTGGGTATTAGCTCATGCTCTAGATAGAGCAGCTGGTGAGAAAAACTGATGCATCTGGAGAAAAGATCAGGTATTTGTGCAGAAGACAGAAAGAGCCACCTCTGGGAGGTGGTTGCTGTATCCTTCCACAACAGGTGTAAATACATTAGTGTAGTTTGGATCTTTATGGCTGGGATCCATACTGTCGCATGCCCATCCTGTGGAAGCAATCGCTCTGCCAGGCAGGTGGTAAAGAACAAACAGCATCACATAGGGGACAGGAAACGGGTAGTCATGAAAAAAGAAAGGAAAAAAAAAAAAAAAGATCTATAAGCCAAAAGACACACTAACCTTTTTTTAGCCTCTTGTGCAAGACATGAACATCAAGATGAATTGATTGCCATTATGTAATTGCGAAATAGATCTATCACACAACCTCTAGGTTTGGGGTTTGCATGTAGCCCTGTTTGAAGTAGCAGCATGAGGCATACCGTTTCTTTGCCAAAGACATAGATACATATTTCTGTTGCTTAACCATTTTTTTCTTTTTTTTTTTTTTGGTTTTTTTTTTTGGCCTTTTTTTTTTTTTAACGAGTTAAGAACAAANCCCTTTTTTTTTTTTTTTTTTTTTGGTCTATAGTTATGGCGTTAGGCTGGGAAAATACTCATGCTCATCTCTCCTGTGTATATATTTTCTAAGGACAGCACCACTCTTATGCATATGCAAAAGTGCATGCTTTACATATTTACTTTCTTTATACAAAACAGTGTGCCTGCCACATCATGTTCTGCTTTCACTTCTGTGCGTATTCCCCCAAATTTATCATCTTCTCATATTTAGAATGTAATTCTCACTCAAATCACAAGCAGACAGCTCTTCTTAATAACAGTTATTCCAGAGATAACAGCTAATTATGACATTTCAAAAGGCGTACATTAATATTTCAGTAGGCTCAATGTTTTGAAATACTACTCAGGGCAACATCTTGGTTGTTTTTGCAGGGAAACCTAAGGATCCATTCAGCAAATAGGCAGTTAAAACATCCTTCAACACACAAACCCTTGCAAACACTTTCTACAGTGTCTTCTGTTCATCATAAGCCACAGCTTGGAAAAAAATAGCTTTAATGGATCGTTTCTTAACGTAATTAAGTATACTTAACAACAGTATGCTTCAGAGTCCTGAAATTAGTCCTTTGCCTCAAGACAATGTATTCATCCAAATCCCTCCCTAAAACACTTTTATTCTGTAAATCCTATTAGCATTAATCTGCTAAAGTTAGGTGTGCTTTATCATTTTTTTTCAGATACCTGGAAAGCTTTGAGAGCTACTGCTCATTCAGCAGCTTATGGTTCCAAACACTTCTGGAGGTCTAACTTAGCCTGGAAACCTTGAAGGGTTCATGCCAGCTTGCCTTGGACATCCTCAACTCAGCAGTGTTATAGGGAAAAGAACAAAGTGGAGGATTTACTATGGGATGGCATCAGCAAGGGTGTGGTAAGAAGGGACAGAAAACTGAGACCACAACCTAACTGTGTATGATAAATGCAAAGGAGAGATGGGATAATTCACCTCTCTTTTATCACTTCCACAGTGCATTTTGTTCCAAAAGCAACAGAGATTTTATCTTAAAGTCCTTGGATGACTGACCCCATTTAAATTCAGCCTAAGCCTCTGCAGGCTGGAGTGAGGCCTGACTATGCTGTGAGGTGGAGGCAGCAGGGACCCGAAATATTTTCCAGCTCTAAAAAAGCATGGCCAGATTATTGTTTCAAAACGAAGATTAACACCTCTCTGAATTGAAGTCAAATGCATGCACGAAAAACCAAGAAAGGGGCTTTCTGTTTCTCCCTGAGGTGCATGCAAAGTCTTTCTTGGAAGAAAGAAGTGGCCACGTTTTCCTTTCAGGTTTATCTCACAGGCACGCGAAAGGCACTTGAGGCTTCCAAACCATCAATTAAACACTGTGAGAATTTGTAAAAGTTAACAAGGGGAAGAGGGAATTATTTGAGGATTTCTAAATTATTTTCAGCAGGAACATGGAAAGATTGCTGAGGATACATTTTTAAATCACCATATTTCACGCATTTAAAATTTTTGTCCCAAGATCTCACTGCTAGATTAAGCTTGGTCACAGAAAACAACACAGCAGGGCTGCTGACTTTAATTTGGACTCAGAAATAGTGGTGTTGCCAAGCCTTGCCTCCCAAGCCAGGAAATGTCTCCTGAGGAGAACCAGTATGGCTAACATTCCAGCCTCCTCTCCCTTGAAGCTGCCACGTTGTAAAGGGTTTACAGTGTTTTAGAGGGGCTTCCCTTTCCCCCCTGCCCACTCGGAGGGATGATCTTTTACCATAGCCCAGGAACACTACTGGGGGAAGTATGCCAAGGGGAAGGCACTAGGGCTAGCAGGTTGGCTATTCCCACTAGAGACCAAGGCCACCACGGAGGGCTTCTGTCCTCTGCCTTTAACGTCTTAACTGCCGTGGACGTCTTTCCCGTGAGTGGAGGGACACAGCAGCTGGCATGGACTGGACATACACCCAGCTACGGGGCTCTGCTTTGGAATAGGCTTACCCAAAGGACTGGCCTGGAGTTGTGTCAGGGGAGGTTTAGCTTGGCTATTAGGAAAAGATGCTTCACACAGAGGGTAGCTGGGCACCGAAATGGCGTCCCCAGAGAAGTGGTCACAGCACCAAGCCTGACAGAGATCAAGAAGCATTTGGACAACGCTCTCAGCACATGGTGGAATTCTTGGAGTGTCCCGTGCCTGGTAAAGAGTTGGACTCGATGATCCTTGTGGGTCCCTTCCAACACAGGATACTCTGTGATTCTGTGGCTTGGGGTGGCTGCCGTGCCCACCACCCTCTCCCGAGGGCGCAACACCGACGCAGGTACACACCGAGTCCCCTAATACCCATCACCGCACGACCCGGCGCGCATCAACGCGGGGCGCTGCGGCTGAGACGTCGCCCCAGGCCGGCAGCGAAGAGAAGAGCCGGGCACAGCTGGGGCCAACGGGCGGCGGCGGAGGCACCCCGAGACCGCGGCTGGAAATTCCCCGGCGGCAGCGGCCCCGCGCTCCCGGCCCGTGCAGCAGCCCCGGGGCGAACCGCGGCGCGTCCCCCGGCCCGGCCCCGCAGCGCGCCCATCTCCTCATCCCCGGGTCTTCCAGCGTTCGCCAGGACTTTTCCCGGGCGCTTGCACTCCCAGCGGGGCAGCTTCTCCGGGAGCGCCGGGTCTCACGGGGCGGAAGCGGGACCAGGGAGGGAGCGGGAAGTGTCAGAGCGCTCCTGCCGGGCAGAGCCCCCCTCGCCACGCCCCGCGGTCCCGGAGAGGTCCTCCCGCAAAGGGGAGGGAGCCGCCCAGGCTGTCCCTGCCCGTCCTTCCTGCGCTGGGGCGGGGGAGCAGCGGCCCTCCCGGCGGGCAAGGGGGAGCCCGGGGAGCTCCTCCCGCGCGATCCCGGCAGCGGCAGCGGCAGGAAGGGCAGGGCGGGGGCGGGGGCTGTGCCTGTGCCGGGGGGGCGGTTCGCGGAGGAGGGGCCGCCGCCGCCGGGCGCAGCAGGCAGAGGGAAGGCAGGGAGCGGAGCTGCCGCCGCCGTTGCCGCTACCGAGGGCCGGGGCCTTGGACGCGTCCGGCGAAGAGCGCGGAGGAGAAGGAAGGGGAAGGGGGGGAGCCAGCCGGCCCCTCTCGGAGGACGCGGCCCGCATCCGCCCGGGGAAGGGCAGAGGGAAGCGGAGGGGGGGCGAGCGGGCGCAGCCGCCGCCGAGGAGACAAAGAAGCGGAGCCCGCCTGGGCTGGGAGCCTC
>VZTJ01004576.1:341099-374785 GCA_013397795.1 Orthonyx spaldingii
GGGCGGCCGAGGCTCCGCGGCCGCCCCGCGTGGGGGGGCCGGTACCTGCCGGGGGCGGCACGGGGGGCCCGGAGCGGGAGGAGTGCCACGTCCAGTTGCGGGGCGGGGGGGTTCGGGGGCGGCTCCTCCTCATCCTCCCGAGTTGCCGCTCGTGTTTGTGTGTGCGTGTGACAGCCGCTGCTTTGTGCCGCCCGGCCGGGGGGCAGCGCCGGGCCGGGACACCACCCCCCCAGCCCTCGCGGGGCTCCGGTGAACGGAGGCGGCGTATCCGGCAGCCGCGGGGCAGCGCCTCCCGGCCGGAGCGCGGCGCAGCCCGAAAGTTTCCCAGGCGGGAGCGGGGGCGCCTCCACCCCGCACGGGGACCGGCGGGCACACCGGGCTGCGACGGGGACACGGCCCTCGGCCCGCTCGGCTCTTTCTTCTTTCCGTCACCGACTTTCGACTTCAGTAGGGCTGAGGCCGGGGGTTTTCACGAGGAGCGCGGTGCACTGTGGCCCCGGTCGATGCCAGTGTAGGTAAAGGACGTAAACGTAAAATTACACCTCATGTACTGAGTGTTCAGCGAAGCGCATCCCTGCGTGTTTTGGGAAGAAAATGACTAAAGTTTATAAGTCTTCTCGCCCTGTTTTTAATTAAAAATGTGCCCAGGTTAACAGCTACCCCTTGCTGGCGTGGTAGGCACTTTGGCCTATCTCAGATCAGGTTGTCAGATCGGGATTCAGGTTTGTAATTCAGGTCGGACCTGCAGCTGGCTGATCATGAGTGCTTTCGACTCTAGTTCCTATGTTAATATCTTCCACTGTTTTTTAGCAGTGAATGTAGCCTTATGTGTGCGTCAGGGTTATTTCATGAATTTCATGTAGTATTTCACTCGGAACTGTCATGTTTTTGTGAAACAAAGTGAAGCCTTTTTTTGTTTTAAAAGTTGAATGGTGACTGAAAGTCAACAAGAATTTAAAGCGTTCTTCAGCTTGAACATTAGCCCTTCCCATGAAGCATACTTGTTTCTGAGGAACGTACTGCTACTGTTCTAGCAGCTCAGCGTGGGAGAATTAGACTTTTCTTTCATGAAATGCGGTAGTGGCCTTTGTAAAAACAAATTTTCAGGGCCTAACCATGCGTAGTTTTTGTCATCGGGAGTTTGGACTGGTAACTTAATATGGAGGAATTTGAAAGGACTTGCTGGGTAGGAGATTATAAAGAATTTCTGTTTGAAAGTACTTGTTTTGCTGCTGCTTTTTAGGAATCTGAAGCAGTCAGCACCACATAGATGATGTTAATGGTACCGTGTTTTCATTTTTAGGATTAAATTTCTGACGTAATGTTGCTTCCCTGAAATACTGATTTCACAACTCTGGAAGTCGAAATCCTGTGTCTTGCCCAAGTCTGTTTAAGAAGTTAAGCAGATCGCTTTGTCTTTGTAACTGACTTTCTTCTTGTGACTTTGACAGAAGATGTCACTTTTGGGAACAGTGAATAAATGTAGCAATAGACGGCACCTGTACTATGAAGATCAAGGCTGTAATTAGCAAATATTTTTATATAGGCCATGAAACAGATACAGATTCATTCATATAGCTCTTGTTGCTGTTGTTCTGTCATTGCAACATTAGCTGTTGCTTTTGCCTCCTACTTCTACCAGATTACATTTCTGATTGCTTTTGTGGAAAAAAAATGATACACAAAATCTCTTGCTGTATTTTCCCTAAACTAACAGCAGAGTTAGCCATTGATAGTCTGGATGATCCTTTTTATTACATCCTGGCTGCTGAACCTATGATAAATTCAGAGCTTCAGCCTTTGCCTCGTTGCTGCACAGAAAGGAAACTTATCTTCCTTTCCTCTCTTGCCTTCTCTAGTTTCCTGGCTAGCTGTCTGGAAGCTTAAGGGAAGGTGTTTGCTCTCTTCTGTGTCACCTTGCATCTTCTGTTAGCTAAAGAAGAGGGACAAGGTCAGGGGTGTCTGCTGCTTTTCCAGCCTTTGTTTTTTTGTGCCTTTTGTTTCTGTTGGTATGTTAATCCTTTGCAGTGCTCATGGCTTTCCTCAGTAGAAACTATAACAGTAGCGACTCGAAAAGTGATACCCAGATAGCTCTGTTTGCTGGTTGTGGTCTTGAGCAGCAGCAAAACTACCCAGAGTACCTGCATTTTTCATGCTCCTCGAGCATAAAAGCTGCTTCCAGACTCATGGAGACAGGTGCTATATCAATTTACTTGCCGCAGGTTTGAAATCAAAACCAAGGCGTCTTTGAATGCAAAGCGTCTGTTCTAGAAAAATATTTTCTGTTTGCATTGAGGGACTGATGGTTTCTAAGCCGTGGGTATTCCTGACACCCCACTCGCACTGTTGTTTTGAGGAAGGAGGATTGCTGATGTGGATTTATTAGAGGTGTTTGAGGGATTTTTTAGATCGCTGAAAACTGTGGAACCAGATGTTGCCGTGTTTCAGTTAGTTTAGTCAGACTAGGGTGAGGTGCTGGGTGCTCGTCTCTGGGCACCCTGCTCCCCCAAAGTAGGTCATCGGGCATGTTGGAGAGGCGGAGAGTTGAGGTACTCTGCAGGAGAGCTGCTTTCTGCTTCTAATGAAATAATAAACTTAAAGGCAGTATGCCTTGTCCTTGTATTTACTAGGTATACAAAAATGTTGTAGAACAATAGTTTCCAGGGAGTGAAAGTCAAGAATTCTTATTAGTTCCTAAAGTGAACAACATTCAGAGAGAGCTGGGGTGGTGTTTGTAATGTGGGAAATAGCATTGATTCTTCCTCCTGAGGTGGGAAGTGAGGCCTGCATTAATCATTTTACCTGTGCACCATTGTCCAATCTTTTGAAAAAGTTACTACGTGAGGTCCTGGTACACCTTTTGAAAAACGACTTTTCTGTTTGTTTTCCTTTGCAGATTTATGCATGTTGGCCCAGGAATCCAAAAATTATTTTGGTTTTAGATAGTTCCAATTTAAATTTTTCTTGCAAATTAATTAGGCCCATTAGTTTTCTCATAATAATGTAGTCATTGGTGTTCTGCCCAATTAAACTGTTGTTCTGTTCAGTGGTGGGTAAAGTAATTCTTCCAAATGTTAAGTTTTTGTTGTTTTGTTCTTTTTTCCCCCCATCATAAGGATTCTTAATTGTTTCATGAATTCTAATGACATGAGTACGTTGAAAGTGCATTGAAATATGAAATATATATTTTTATATTCAATTAAGTGTATGTGACACAACAAATTAATTTGTTTCTTGCCATTAATGAAGTTCATATTTTAAACCCAGCATAAATAATAACTGTGTGCAGTGAGGTGGCCTGACAGTGTACATGTTTAAGCTTTAATAGAGTATTGCAAATTTTAAGAATTCAGGTGCAGAGGAATAAATCTTGATTAGAGAATAGCAACCCATTGCATTGTAAATTACTGCAGCTATACACAAAACTCTGGTGTCAGTAAAGTTTTAGAAATACTCATGCTAAGAAAAATATCTGATAGAGTGGAAACACAGGCATGCTGGTACAGCCTGTATTTGTTCACAGTTGTAGAAACAAACTTTGTGGCTTGGAGGCTTTTTCGCACTGTAGGTTTCCTATGCTGGTTTTGGTGCTGATCTCCTTAGCCGGTATTAATATGGTGACATGTAACTACTGCTGATTATTAGGTGGAGCAGAGTGAGGTGAACATGGCACACTTGGCAGATCCCTGAATTCTCAAAAGTGTTGCTTCTCTCTTACAATCGTGACAAAATACAGGTACAAAATCAAATGCTATGCAGGTGTGTTTTTACCTTAGCCAGTTTTCCTCAACTCATATCAGTTACTGTCTGCAGCTTACACACAAGCACAGAAACAGATGTGAAAATAGGTAGTGAGATATACCACAGATAGAATATAGCTGAAATTTTATTGGGCAAAAAATGATAGATAGAGTATGTTTACAGAATCAGGTAGCAATTGTCTTAGGCAACCTCCTTTTCTAAATTTTTTTTAAATTAATGATGTGAAATACAAGCTTTGTTTCAAATAAGATGTTTAATCAGAAAAAGAAATACAGTTAGGTGGGCTGTTGTATTTCAGCAGTTGTGCTGTTTGGATAGGTGAGGCACTGGTTTCTTCTGTCACTTCAGAGATGTCTATTGCATGGTGCTTGGAGGTGACGTATATGATATTTGCAGTGCCAGGGCTGATTAGCCAAGATGGATCAATAACCAAAACTAAATGAACAGGCCTTCAGTTTATTGCCTGTTTGATAGAAAGGCAGATTTTAGCCTTCTGAGCTGTTTAAAGTTTCTACAGTCCGGAAGTTATCGGAATATTTATGAGGGCCTTAATAAAGAGAAGTGACACATGTACGGAAGCAGGTACTGAAGTTTATGGAGAAGCTAGAGGCTGTGGATCTTCCTGATGCAGAGTCACGTCTTCTTACAGAGTGAGAAGCTGCTTTTAGCTGAGTGCTGTCGATTGCCTGTCTTTCCCAATGGGTTACCCTGGATCAGCTCTGTGCAAATACAGAGGAGCGATCAGACCCTATAGGAGAACGGCAAGAGGGTTAACAAAAGCAGGTGCTTTTTGCTCATGCTGGGGTGGAATTGTTAGTTCTGCTAGCAGTGAATTGTTTAAAAAGCATGTGTTTTGTTTTTAAGAAAATAGAAGCAAGCTCTTGGAAAAAATGTGTCCATTTATCTTTGCATTTAACTATATTGTGCTTATTTATATTTTCAAGAAGTCACTGAACGCTGTTTTAGAACCTTTCCTTCAAAATAAGATTAGATCCTTGCAAGGGTGGGAAGGTTTAGAAAGAAATGATGGTATTCATTAAGCATATAAACTATAAATGAAACATAGTGGGATTTTCTAACTTGTCAAATTTAAGTTGGCCGAAATAATCCTTTTTGTATACCAATTAAGTATTAGTTAACTATATAGTAAAATAAAACACTTAATTCCTTCAGTCCTTTCACAGATTTGGGAGAGAAGAGGAACGCTATGTCTTGTTAAAACTTACTCTGTATATGGAGAGTTAAACTGGTGTTTTACTCTAAATTTTTTTAATCCATTCTAGACTAATAAACACTTCAAGGAACAGCAATTAATTAAGTCTCCTGTTTAGCAAAACCTGGCATAGATACCAAAGAAGAGTCCCAAGCATTGATCATACTAATCTCTTGGTTTTAACGCAGTAAGAACACCCTCAGCGTACCAGGGCTGCAAGGTTTTTCCTTCTTGTTCTCACAGTAACAGTGTATCTATCACACTTGTTTTCTCCCACATCCGTTGTGTGTTGGACTTGGCTTCCAGTGCCATCCTGGGCCACTGCTGTTTCAGTGGAGCTGACTTTGTGGTAGACATCCTAATGATGTTTCAGATGACGACAAGGAAAGTATTTCTCAACCTTTTAATGCAGAAGGAGAGATACGTGGCTCTATGATATGCTCTCGGGCTGAATTTTGATAGCTGTCATGACAACAAATGACACGTTCACTTCCCTGAATGGCTGGTGTCCTTTCAGACACACACAGAGTGTTATCAAATCTGACAGGTCTTGAATGATGGCACGTCAAGGATTCTGGATTCCACCACAGGAGACTTGGGCTGCTGCAAATGCACACTGCCACCTGGCTTAGCAAAACTTACTGTAGGCTTTTTCTGGGGTTTGAGTTCAGGGTTTTTTTAGTTTGTTTTTACAAGTATCCTCTGAGTTTTCATTCTGAATAGATTTAATGTTGGTTGAGAATTTAATACGTAATTTTAGATTGGAAGTTTGTTTGCTAAATACTAGAACAGGAAAAAAAGGTAGTTGGACTTCATCCAGTCACTTTAAAGATGCATGTGTTTTAGATGCCTTCAGTATTTTTAGTAAAAATTTCAGCAAAACCAGAAGGATAGGTTTTGAGTATTAGTTAGGTTGGAAGCGAGCTTTGTTCACTGATTTTTTTGATTTTGTGTTAGTGCTGTCAGTCAGTGATAGTACAAACACTCGATGGTAGTTCAGCTGTAGAGTGCAGGGCTGGGAGCTGACACCTGTGTAGATGGGCTGCAAACAGGGGCAGTCAGTGGCACAGATGGCTTATTTGGTTTATTTATAGGCTTGGCTGTTGTTTATTTGTAAGGTTGCAATCTCAGTTGGCCAGGTGTTTCTGGTTTAATCAGACTGAAGAAGTCCTGTAAATTGGGTAAAACCCTATAAAATGTTGGGTTTTGTGTGTTTTGTATTGGAATATTAAGCTGGATTACGGTCTGTCAGTATCTAATGATCTGGTAACTGACTCAAATGATCTGCAAACAGCAGTTTTTCATGTGTGTTGGTGTGTTCATTTATTTATAGTTATGAATTACTTTTGTTAGCAATACTGTCTGGCTATACCTGTAATATAAGTGAATTGAAAACTGGTGCCCTTTTGGTGCTGGAAAGAAGGTACCACGTTTGTATATTTAATTAGTCCTTCCTACCAGAATTTGAAATTCTGTGTCTGTAGCGACTTTGGAAATGTAAGTTAAGACAGCATTTTTCTGAGTGAGTATTGAAATTTTGTGAAAGTCCCTGCTATTTTTTCAGCTTTGTGGTTTTAATTAAGAATGTTTTTGTTCCAGTCATAAAGAAGTTTGTTATGGTGTATCTTGTTTAAATGTGCTTTCCTTTAATCATTGCATGTTGAATGCAAAAATGTGTAGGTGGCATTTATAGGTATAAAGATGTGCATTTTTACGTCAAAAAAAGAGCGATGCCATTTAGAGTATAAACATCCTGAGTGTCACCTTTCCTGTCTTTCAGAAAAAAGATGAAAAGAAAACTGATGATCAGTCTCCTTACTTTACATTTTCAGGTCTGTAGACAGTCTTTCTGCTAGTGCTGCAGGGATAATATAGAAATAATTATATTGTGGACTCTTCATAAATTCACACTGTTTTGAATTCCATTTAATTCAAATAGAGAAAGAAATTAATGCTAATATCCCAAATAATTAATGCTATAATAAAGGATCTGCCTTCCACTTGACACTAAATGACTTATGTTCCGTTACATTAAAAGACTTAAATCATTTTGAGCATTCAATATTAAAATTCTAGTTCATGAATATTAGAAATTTAATCAGATATCTCAGTAAGAACTGTGTGGATTGTATTGAGTTTAAACACTGGTAATCACAAAGCTTGTGTTTAGCACAAGTATCTAAATATGACACATCATTTTTATGAGCTTTGAGTCTCTTAAGGGATGCATAGGGAATCATAATGAACTGAAATGTTATAGACTTCCTATGGCAGAAAACTGTTAAAGTCTGGGTAATGTCATTACTGTGACAATGTTTGTCTTCCTCTGTTTGTCTTGTCTTCTAACACTCTTGGTTGTATTCCTTTAGGATCTTTTCTGGTTTTACTGGCCAGAGATGTTTATTTTATTCAGATATTTCTTTCACCTCTCTGGAAGATGCAATGTCAAAACTTTGCCAAAGTTTCATTCTTTGTTTTATATCCCAACTTTACCCACCATTGCTGTGCCCCTGCGAAAATGCAAGCATGTGCTTAGTCCCACTAGTGGTCCTATTGGAGTGAATGTCTCTTATTTACAAAACGAAGCTGAGCCATAAGTACATCTTTTCCAAGACAAGAACCACAGTTACATTGCAGGTCAATTCTTTTTTAGTTACACATTCTTTACTTGTCACGACATGTATATTGAATTATATGTTGAACTTCTGCTGTAGTGTCACACAGCCAGCTTATTTTTAGAGATGGACTTTATGCCTATACATGGGGTATTACATTACTTTATCAGCAGTCCCATAAAGTCACTGTGGCTCTTAATAGTTTAGGATTGTTTAGTGAACGGTAATACTGAGCTGTTATAGATCAGGTGTGGATCAGGCAGTGCTTGACATAATGGCTGCTTAAGTTGATGGAAAAGGAAGTTAGTCCCTCAGAGGGGAAACAAGGAATTAGTTAGGTGTTTAATTTAAAACCATGAAAAGCTAGAATTTAAAATAGAAAACCAAAGTGTATGAAAACAGGAAAAAAAAAGTGTGAAAACTAAAATGTGATCCAAGAAAGTCTCTTAAATGCACTGAGGGTTGTAATTTCTGTTTTGGAGGAATCAAAGTGTGAAAATAAATATATTAATGCAGATCATGGAAATTCATAACTTTTAAAATGCTTTGCCACCCATGTTTTAAATGTATTAGATTGTTTAATGGTGCAACTAGACCTGATTTCAATGTTCTGTTATAAAAATCTTTTCAACTTGCCCTTGTGATTTGTCTGTTCTATTCTTTGATATTTTTTTCCTTCTTTCTGGATAGATAATTTTAGTGGTTAAGTAGTTGGTTATTTGGATTCCTTTGAGTTAATATAAGTGATATACTTGTGGTTAAAAGAAGATACCATACATAACTGCAATCTGAATTAATGACCATTGACTTACTCTTTTGCAGCAATGGCATACATACCATTACTGAGTGTACATAGCATTTGAAGCAACTTGGTATTTAGTAGATTATACTGTGCTTGCTAAGCAGGTAGTAAAATTTTAAATGCTTCATTTCTTCAAAAGCAGCAATCCTGAATCTGATGTCAGTGAGTCATGAATGCAGGTGAGTCAAGGTGGAGTTGTGCTAGAGAGGAAGTCGTTTTTCCAATGCCTCTCCCTGGTCAGCTCTGCCTGCCTGTTGCCCATGTGACTCATAGCAACCCTTGGATTTTGTTTCTGCACCATTTTCCTGCCACAGGCTTTTTGAATGTGAAGGATGTGCCTAGTTTGCAGGATGTTATGCCTGATGTTAAGCAGCTGGATTTCAGTGGATTTTAAAATTGCTGATACTGTTGTTCTAAAATTGTGGTGCCTACTGGATGTAAGAAGACACCCACAAAATGCAACAGCAATCAAAACTCCAAACCCCAGTATTAATACTTGCACCTGGTATCAATATAATTCATAGTTTTGCCAATTGTGTAAATGCACCTTTAGATTTTCTTAGGGAAGTACTATCTTATTTTATGAATCTGTAAATACTTAATTCAAGAAAAACTTTTATTTAGTTGGTGCATACCTTGATTGTTGTGCTGTCTAAACTGATGGTGATCACCTATGCCTTTGCTTTGTTAATCTTTCCCCCCCTCCTTTTCCATTGTGCAGTATTTCGTAGATAATTAGGATTGGGAATAGCTTTGATTGTGAGTGGACATGTTTTTAGGTTGTCTGTAATGCATTCATTTGGCAGAAATATTTAAGCAAAGAAAATAAATATTAGATAAAACTAAAAAAAATGTATCCTGTCTAACGTGATTGCAGACATTTGGGAATATTGCAGTTATGTGATGTGCAGAAGTAGAGTCGATGAGATTTCTGAAATGAGGATACAGTTGAACCATTGCTTACAAGATTTCTGTATAATTGTTTTTAACTTTCTTCTTCTATGAATATATTCTGGGATTGTTAGGGTGTTGGGGTGGACTCCCACATGTGTCAGTCAGTACATATCTTTCCCTAAATAAAAAGAAACATTTTTACCTTGAGGAATGTAATAAATAAATGTTTTGCATTGTTTTTTTAGAATTTTCAGTGGCATTGATTTAAAGTACTGTCAGTTTATGGAAGGCTAAAATGACTGTGTGGAACTCTTTTGTGAAATCTGTGTTCCTGCAGCTGATTGTCATATGTTGTCTTGCATCACGCAGCCCTTTGCTCTAATACCTCTTTCAAGGCATCCAAATCTGCCTCCATACCCCATCTCCCTTCTGCTCCCTTTGCAGTACCTGGGAGCACAGGTCACTGCCTCACAAATCCGCATCCTCTGGTTAATGCACTCTTTCCAAGCAGCACAGGGGCTGTCAGGTAGCTGAATGGCATCCAGCTGCTGTGTTACGAAGCCCTTTGTCTAACGATCTGCTGTTAAAGTTCCCGTGGAGGCTATTGCTCATGTATTCTTTATGCCAAAAGAGTCTTTCCATTAAATTAACAGCTGTGAATAGGATTTGGATGAAGATATTTTTGTTAGTGTTTTGTTGGCTCACTATTCTAAGCATGTAGTTGCGCACAGTCACAGAAATGAGGTTGTCTGCTTGTATCTGCTCAGGGTAGGAGTAAGTGTAAGGTGCTTTACAGGTTATTCTGTTGAATATCATGTTCTTGTCTTCTACCTTCTTATGTATATGCTTGCAGCTTGGTATGTGGGAATGATTAATTAAATCTGAACTTATTATGGTCCAAATTGAGGTAGGATTTACCAGTATGAACTGGCTTTGAACTAAGAGGAATTGTTTAAAAATAACACTCTACTTTCCTTCACTATACATCCTCCTCCTTCTGCTTGACCACTCTTTATAGAGTGGGAGAGCTGCTGTAGAGAATTGTGCAATGAGGTTCAGCACTAGATCCCAGTGTCATAAGGTGTTGGGGAAATGGTGGGAGCAATATTATTTCAGCTTTTCTGTTTTCCAATAGCTGGATATTCTCTTTTTTTGTAATATTTCTACAGAACATTGCTGTTCTGAAAAGTCTGTGTTGTTCTGTACTGATATGAAATGTAGCCTGGGGTTTTCAGCTTGTAGATGTTCTGTAATATACTTACTGACAGTTGCTGATTCTGAGGACTTTATATGCAACACTGGTCTGAAACTTATAAATTTTTAAGGGCAGGTAAAGGAAAGAGAGTTGGAAAACAGAAATCTTGCGTTCAGGAAGAGTTAGACAAAGGACATATGATTCAAAGTTAGTAGCCTTAAATGTATATGTACATTTCTAAAAGTTTCATTTCGGCATAGTTCCAAGATTGTTTTTTAAAGTAATTGTTTTGTGCATGTCGGCCTTTGCTGCAAAGTGGACATAATGCAGGTTGCTGAGTCATTGACCCTTGTAACCAACAATTTGTATATCTTCAACTTGTTCAGCTTCATACCAAGAAGCAGTAGAAAAGTGATTTTTATATAAAATCACTAGGTGAATAAACTTGTTCACGAAGGAAAGACTTAAATTTTCCTCTGGTATGTCTAATTTTTTATCATTATGTATGGACTTAGAGAATGTGCTCAGCTGAGATTGATCACTGGTGTGTGAAATGACCAAATTGTAACAATGGAGGGTTTTCTGAGGTGGGTAATATATTTTTCATATGTAGCTTCCAGCAATGACTTTAATACACTGAAGGCCACACTTTCAATGCTTCTGTTATTGAAATGTAGTGCTCTGATCGTTTTTCTGCTGAACTTCAATTTAGAACTTCATCTGGAAAACATCCAAGGTAAAAAGCATCAAAGCAAAATAATAAGAAGTGTCTCGGAATGCAGGAAGATATTTAAGTATAAAATTAAAATAGGTAGCAAGAGCTTGAAAAAGTGTACAGGACACCTTAAAGGCTAAATCTGTAAGTAAGAAAGGAAAAGACTGGCATGTACCTGGATGATGTAGTAGTTTGCTAACCTTGCATACAGGAAGTAAACTTTTGCATTCTTACTGTTTATAGCTTCATTCTCATCTTGAATCTTTTGGCTTTGCTTTACCTAAAGGATTGTTACCACTTTACTGATAGATCCTCAAGGAGTATATTGCCACTTGCAGAGCCCTGAATTGGTCCTCTGCTGCACTTCAAAGCCACCAGGTGAACTCTTCCAAATATTTAATCAACTGAGTTATGATACTCCAGCCACTTATGAATGTGTTTAGTTAACTTTTCTGAGGTTTGGATCTGGGACTTTGTAAAGAAAAGCACATATGGGAAGAAGAAAATAATGATTAAAAGAAGTGTATGCACAGTTGAGAATTGGTTCTGGCTCTTCAGCCTTTTAGGTGTGCCAGTGTGAGAACTGTTTTTCTAGATACTGTTATGTGTGTAGGATAGTTCTTCTGCCAGTGTAGTAATAGCTGTGGGAGGATGGTGGTGTGTGTGAGGCTTTGATAGCTGACAGCTTTTTTGTTTTCTACACCTACAATTAAAAATATCATAAAAGTTGAATTTCACACTGCTTTTACTGGAAGAATGATTAAAGAAGAAATGTAATCTGTATTATCCAGGAACACCTCTATATGTCATGCTGAAGTCATTCAGATTTTCTTTTCTTTACAGTAGGCCTGGACCTGTCAAACACAGGTGTTGGTGGTCTTTGAATTGTTCTGGCAGCATCAGCAGGTGTTTTCAATGCAATCTGCAAAATATATGGAAAGTTGTGTAAAGTGCAGATTTTCTAGGGTTTTTGTTTGGTTTTATTCTGCCTTGCAATGAATATTAAAATGTTCAGGAAATTTAGCATACTTTGCCTGCTGGGCACAGTAAAATTTTGCTGTAGTGTGTGGAAGCTGCTTTTCATCCCACCTGCAAGCTCAGTGTACCTCAAAAACCCAGTTACTGGCTGTGGAGTGTGTTGGAAGAGAGGTCAACCTGCTCTTCAACCTAAATCTTAGCAGACACGGGGATTTTCTTCACCTCTTATATTACAGAGGACTCTCCTGCTTGCTTTAGTTTCTACATTGTCTTTTCAGCTCAGCCCACGCATTTTTCTTGCTTTTCCGGGAATAGCTTCTCTAGATGGCAACACCAGCAGCTGGCAGCTCTGTGCTTGTTACGCCCGGGGAGAAAGCCCTGGCTTTCTCAAAACCCACTGCCTCTAGCAGCAGTGAGCAGATACACTCATCATTAGGAGATGTGTGTGGCAGGTATGTGGTAGTCTTGTCTCTGCATGGTTGAAACCCTCATCAGCTGGAGCAGCTGAATGGATCCTGGTCTCAGATGAATTTGATGGATTAGTGTAGTGGAAGAGTGTCTGTGCTATGTTACATATCCCCATTGATGCTGCCTTGAGTTGTTTTAGGTGCTTGCAAATATTCTCTCCCAGATATGGTGGAAACGCTCTTGATTTTCTTCTTTATTCGTAGGAATGTTGCAGTAGGTCTGGACTGGACTCTGATGATAGAATCACCTGTATTTCCTTGCCTTCTTTTTCCAAGTCACCTCTGCATACTGCATAAATAGCACACATAACACTGTCTCCAAAAAAAATACTTCTGTGGAATAGGCATGTGGGAAGTTTGTTACAGATTATAGGATCCACCCTCTGGAGTAAGATTATTTTCGTGATTTCTGCCTGTGTTTAAAAACATAGTATCATCCCAAAAGCAGGTCTTGTCAACAGAGTTACTGCTCCCTGTTAATTTTCGTCCTTGGGGTAAAAAGATATGTGTTAAGTTAGTTTCAAGATGCAATATGAGATTTAAAGAGAGGAACAGTGTCCCTGCAAAAAAGTGAATGATTCTCTGTTTCTCTGTATCTGCGTTTCCATCCTTTAAAGACAAAAGCAAGGAGGAAAGTCGTTCTGGTCGTGTAATGTTATTTGATTTCAGCTTGCTAGTCGTAGTTTTCTTCTCAGAAAAGAAAGATCATTTAATCACAGATTTCAAATAGTGGAAATTAGGCACTCCTGGAAAGTAGAAATGATGGTAGAAGGATGAATTAGTTGATTTCTACCTACAGCACAGGACTCGCTCATTTTGGCAACAGCAAGATGTTTAGTTCAGCTCCGCCAATTTTTTTTGAACTCTCACTCTAATTTGCTGAGCTTGGAGGCTGTGTGATTATTTCAGCCAGCAGGAGAGCCTTCTTTCTTTTGTCAGGTTTTTTTTTTTTTTAAATCTGTTTGCTAATTCTTCTGGGTTTTGTTTTGAGGGTTTTCGGTTTTGTTTAGTGTTTTGGTTTTTTTGCTTTTTTTTTTTTTTTTTTTTTTTTTTTTTTTCTTTTTCTTTTTTTNTGTTCATCATGTGCACCATTAAACATTTTATGCAGGAAT
Organism: Orthonyx spaldingii; assembly: GCA_013397795.1. Classification (NCBI taxonomy): domain Eukaryota; kingdom Metazoa; phylum Chordata; class Aves; order Passeriformes; family Orthonychidae; genus Orthonyx; species Orthonyx spaldingii. Next base: position 354,853 of record VZTJ01004576.1, read on the forward strand.
GAGAAGTAATTATTTCTTCTTCAGTTGGTTCACACTGGAATAGCCATAAAACCCTTGATCCTGATTCTCCACTGTTCTGCAGCTTGTAAATCATTTACTTTGTGCTCCAAGTGCAATGTGTTTGTATAAATCTACTATTGATGTTGATGTATCATTTCTACTTCAGTCTCACTTAAGGCCAAGTGTAAATAACTTTACAGAGCTGCAAAACAGTAGGGAAATAAGCCTCCACAAGCTAAGGCATCAGATTTATTTTCTGGGGCAAATGAAGAGGTTCTTTGAAGCCTGATCAAAGTCACGCTCTCCAGTTGTACGTAGTATAAAGCTGGTGGCGTTTGAGCAGAATTTGTTGGCTTCAGGAGTTTTGGTTTTGTTTTCTTTGGTTTTTTTTTTTTTTTTAATTGGAGCTTTATATCTCTGGAACCCATATTCAACATATTTCTGGAAATGACAAGTGTACTGCCATATGGCATACCAGATTTCAAGCCACTCTGAGGTGCATGTGTGAATTTTAGAGTGCCTGGAAGAAATGAATGAAAACCACATTCTCAATTTTATCTATTGCAGAGCTCTGTAGGCAGAGGAACGGGAAGGCTTTGAAGTAAATTCTGCTGGAGGGATTGTGTGCTTATTTCTGAGCCACCATCCTAATGCAGCAAGGTGTAGATGTAATTTATGTTTCAAAATATGCACTAATTTCAGCAGGGCTGTTGGTTTATGTGCTGCTGTGCTATTCTGGGAGATGGTAAGAAATACTGAGTATCCTTTTGCTACTGGCAACTGTTACCATGTTCAATTCTTGATTTCCAACCCTTTTTGTGCCTAAACCTCTCTTTCAGACTTCAATACCTGAACTTAATTCTTAAGTATTGTTGAACTGTTATTTTTGTATATGCTGTGCTTCCTTAAAAAGTTCTGTATTGATTGTACTTTGTGTGGATTTCTTAAGCTTTTGTTGGTTACTAAAGGTTAGAAGGCATTACTGAAGGTTTTTGTACCAGGGTTATTTTTAATCCTGGAGATTTTATGTAAACTTTTTAAATCCAGAAAAGATGTTTGGGGAAATTGTGTCAGGTTTTGGTTAGAAAAAGCATCTCCTCCTTGCAGAGGGCAAGCTGTTAAGGTAGTTTCTTAAGATCAGTTGTGTGATCAACTTACACAATTCTGTGAATTTTCTTCAGATTCAAAGGCAATTAATTTTGAAGGGTTTTTCATGTAGAAAGGGGAGAGAAACTTACTTGTGACATAGCTAATTTGAGTGATTAATATTTTGCCACAGTGGTTGCTTAGCTGGTAGAATTTGTTAAAATTAATTCTTTCTTCCTCTAACAATAAGAGTGTTCACAGGGGAAATCCTGTTATTCTGCTAAACGGTTTCTCCCAAATTTTTCTTTTAAAAAATATACCTTGATACAGTAATTGTTCATGACCACTTCTAATGCACAGCCTTATGCTCTTTGATTTGTGTGAAACCCCAAGGCTTTTCACAAGATTCCGAGTTTCCTTCATGTTAGGTCATCTCCATGATTTAATTTAACTTGCTGTGTGCGAGTTAATTGCTGTTTCTGACCTTGAATGAAAGAGTGTGTTGTGTGTTCCAGTTGTATCAAAAAGGTGACAGCAAAGGAATGATCTTGCAGTGATGTAAAGCAGCAGTTTTACATGTGTTTATAATTACCAAAATTTCTGATGTTTTCACACACACGGTGGAAAAATGTTTTCCTTCTTTGTAGCAAATACGGATTCGTTAGGTCTGTGTTATTTAATAAATCAGTCTGACGAGTTTGGGTGTCCTGATGAGTGGAGAAGCAGGAAGCTGTGGTTCTTGCCAGTGGCAGCAGGAGGGCCAGGAGCTGCGCTCGGGATCTGTGTGTGTGCGATCCTCCTGCGGCCCTTGGGACAGCTCTCCCTGGTTAGAGGTCACAGTCAGGAGCTGAACAGACACAGCGTGGGGGGTTCCTGACTCTGACAACATGTCCTCTTGTGGGTGACAGTTGGCACCTATTGGAAAATTCATGGAGTTTTTAAGGAGGAGAAAACGATATCCCTTCTTTCTCTCTGAATGTTTTTTGTTTGTGTTTTTTTTTTTTTTTCTTGGTGTGTGATATGTTTTCAAATTATCTTCCTCTTTCTGAGATAATGGATTTTTTTTTTTAATAATTTAAGTAGACCTTTCTTTTTAGTACAAAATCTTAGGTCATATCTATATTCCACTTAAAGACTTCTGGAGTATAGAGATCCCCACAACAATAATAAGTCATTGTTCTTTGCTTTTGAAATTCTGGGACATCATATGTAGCATCAAGTATGTATTCAATGTAATGTTTATTTGAAATAAAGAATATGGCATTTCTGAAATGCAATTTCTGTGTGTTTTGGTAGGAGTAAAATAAAGGACATTTTAGAGTTTTTAGCTTTACCTGTGTTACACATAAACAATTGTGAAACAAGGTTTTGTGTCAGAATGGCAATACACTTCTTAAATTGCCATCCATATAGAAACCAGTTTTGAAATGGTTTAAGAGGGTATTAGTACACTGTGGATTTATTTTATAGTTAGTCCTCTTTCTTCATACATTTGTGTCAAAACTTCTTCCAGCTTTTCTAGACATTCTGCATATATTCATATCTGTAAAGAAAGCTAGGTAAGAAATGCTTGGACAAAATCACAAAATGGAACATGCAGTCAGCCATTTAAAGAATCCCTGTATACTGAACCTTTTCATCATGTGTCTCTGACTCGGATCAGAATTAGCAACAAACATCTCCCCAGTTCTTCCCTTTCTGATAGACTGACTTGAATTCATTAGCATTTTATCTTTTAGGTTTAGAGTTTAAGCTGTCATATACAAAACCCTAGCTAAAACCTGAGCTCTTTTAGTGTAATATTGCAGATGATATGTTTCCTTTATTGTGTATAAATTTTCTTAAATGTATTATCTCTGAAATTTCAGTGTATCAAAAATGATGTTTGTTCCGAGGCTATTACCAGCCAACCCTTATTTTCTATCAAATTGTTCTGAATACTGTAATAATTGGTGGTTGCTTGTCATCAGTTTAAGTAAAACTAAGCTTTGCATAGTTCTTCTGTGTGTATTTTTCCTTCCCTGTCTGTGAAGGGAATTACTAATTGCTTAAAACCTTTCTGCATATCTTTCAATGTTCCTCTAACGTTTTGGCTGTTCTTGTCTTGTTTCTTCCTTTGCTTTTGCATTGCTTGACCTTCTCATGTGAGTTATCTTTACCAGCCACTTACTAAAAGACTACATCTGCTATCTATGCTCTTGTTTTTAAAACACCAGCAAAGAGCAATTCTGAAATAAAATTGTGATTGCATGCCCGTCCCAGCTTTATTGCTTGGTAGATATTGCAGGTAATGGCATTAAGGAAGATGTGATAGCATGCTTTAGCAATCAGAATATATCCCTGGTAGATTTGTATGCTTGTTTACATGTTGGTACTGTTTGGAGAAGATCTATAGACCTGAAGCAGAATTCTTGCTGTCCTTAGGCCATCAATTTACACATACTTCTAGTTCTGCAAGTTTTCTTTGAAATCATAGATTTGTGTGGTTGGCTTTTATTGTTTTGTTTTGGGTTGGGTTTTTTTAGAGAAGATGTCTTTCAGAACATTTGATGGTAATTAGCCTGAATTAGTCATTCAAGTTGGGGGGGAAATTCTGCACTGCTGAGAATCACAGAAGTCGTGTGATTCTGCTTTTTGAGGACCCCATCATCTCATTCCATTTTTCAGTAAAGCTTTTGTACACAAGATGCCATTCAAAGTTTGTGGATGTGTGTGTGTTAGTCTAATGGCTTATTCTTTAATTTGACATCATAAATTTGACTGATTAACATGTGCCCATAACTTTTTAAGCTGGTGCTTAAGTCAGGATTACCTACTCTTCTCCTCATCAGAAGTGTAAGTTGTCTTCAAGTAGCAGGTCCACACAGTCCTCTTGCCTCTCTGCTCCAGGGAGAGCATTGATAGGAAAGAGAAGTTTTTTTGCCTGTGTATACATTGAAAGGCTGGACAAAGAAACAATACCACCCTCCTTTGAGGTGATTGTTCCTTCAAGCTTTATTCAGACAGAAGGCATTTTTGCCCTGTGAAGCTTTGAGTTTGGTTCTCAGACCCAAAGTACTCATTTGAAGCTTCCATCAGGTTGTATTCTGCAGAAAAGAGGGGTCATGTTTCTGTGGTGAAGCCAGCCAGCTTTTTTAGGTGACAGAGCTAAAACTGGCTTCTGAAACACAAGCTAAGCAAAGTGTGTAACTATCTACTTCAAAATTTTGTTACTGATAGGTAATAGGCATAGAAAGCCATGCTAGAGATTTTGGTTGATATGTCCCCTGGAGGGTTACTCTTTTTTCTGTCCTCTGTTCCCTTTGTATCTCATGAAGTAGGGCAGTAATATGTCTTTAATAAAATGAAGTTGCCCCAAGTTGCTTTGTTTCGGGTATTTTTTGAAATGTTGAATATTGATTGACCCTTCTCGAGTTCATTAATGCCTGTCATCACTGGGAAACATAAGAATTTTGGTTGAAGGAAGTTTGAACATATGAAGTTACTACAAACTGCTAAAATGTAAGGTGAGAATAATTTTTTTTTGGCAAAGGAATGAGTGAATGGTGTACCCCATTTATGGGGTCAGAACCAGTACTAGATGATGCATCATGCTTGTTATCCTTGATATTGTTTTGTCATGGTAGGTTTATTTCTGGTTCTTGGAAGATCACCAAAATTTTGAATCCTGTTCACACAGGATGTCTGTTCCTGGGCTGATTTAATTTTTTTTTTTTTTATTTTTTTGTTTGCCACCATATGTCAAATGTGCTAAGAACATGAATCTTGTTCTACTGCTTTCTTAAGGTACCTAGTGCTTCTAAAAATACAGTAGCTGTAATTTGAGCACTTGATATGTTCATTGTATATGTTCATTGTAGGTTCTAGTTTTAAAAATAGTTAATTGTTACATGGAACTGCTACTTTGTATTTGTCAAGAAGAAAGCACTTGTGGCATCTGTGATACTGCTGATTTAAATGAAAGGTTGCTGTAACTTTTTTTAATGAAAAATTGTGGATATGCTTCAGCAATTAACAGTGAGTTTTTGAGGCTGTTGCTATTAGGCTTCATGGCAATAGTCTGTGTGTTCTGATGCATGTGGGATGTTTGTGCTCTTTTGCAGTCTTCCCTAAAAGACCTGTTCTTGTTATAGGATCCATATTTGCCATCATAGCCTACTGAAAGGAATTGTAAATTACAAAGAAAACCAATATAATTAAAATCGTGTGGAAAGGAGAGGAAATTGTTCTGCCTCCTTTAAAGTTCTCCAGAATTTTCAAAATTATGTAAGTATTCAAGTACAATTTAGTAGTTTTTTATTAGTTTTAAAAACTCAGAGATTATACTCTTGGCTTCATTTTTAGGCAGAGACATTCGGAGCACGAAGCCCATGTCTTCCTGTTTCTCTTAGCAAAGCTTCTGTTCCTTGAGGTCGATAAAGACATTTTAAAGCGTGTGCAGAAAACCCTATGGAAATACACGAGAAAAGCCCATGTGATTAATATGCGTGGCAAAATGCCTCCGCCTTTTGTTTCCTTTTGTCACAGAAAGGAAAAAAAAAACCAAATCCAAACCTCATGTTACTGCCTTTTAATCTCCCCTGCACTGAGAAAGCTCTGGCCCAAATCTTCCCATTTTAATTGTGGAATCGGAGTATGAACCTTGAAATTACTTAAGTACCCTCCCTCCCCCCACCAGCAGCCTCTCTCTCTCCATCTGGAATTTATTTGTTTGTCAGGTTGTCAGTAGGCATGTAAAGGGCAAAATTTAATAAAACTATAACTAGAATTGTGTAAGGAAATGACTGAAATATTTACAACTCCATTATGGAAGCTTTGAGCCTTTCTGTACTAGAACCAAAGTTTTTGGCATGTGTGTTTGAAAGCAGACAGCATATGTTTTCTTGGCTTTTGGTTTTTAACAACAGATCATGTGTTTAAATGGCATTATGACATTTTGATTTCTAGCCTGAGTGAGGAAGATGATTTAGTCAGGTTAGCTGTTGAGAAAGAGCTATTCAGCAAGGCTCTTGTGTACCCTTGAGAGACAGCTTTGACTGTTGTGACTGCCTACTACAAATGAGGGATTTTTAATTTGTTTTCTTTGGGTTTTTGTTCCCAAAAGAAAGGACAGACTTGGACATCTATAAACATTTGGTTTTTGGGTAGTTGGATGAGCTTGGGAAATACTGTATGAAGAGAGGGACACATGGTTATTATATATCCATAAATAAATTGCACTGAAGTGAGGAAGTATTCAGAACTTCTGAAAGTTATCTAAATTTACTTTGAAATATTTAGCAATGATAGTTTTTAAAATCCGCATAGGATAAGAGCTTATTTTTAAAAATTTCTTCATCTTTTCAGTACCCTTCAGATTGGTGAGGTGTTGTTTCGCTCTCCCCTCCCTGTTTTCCAATGTGATGTAACCCTGTGACTAAAGGTTCCTTACCCAGGAAATCTTTAGAAAACAACAAACAAACAAAATAAAATGATCCCTAACGGACAAGAAAATGAGACCTGGGACACCATTGGAGTAAATGTTGAATTCACCTGGTGGTGATTGTTATGGTTTACATATGTTTTGAGCATTGGGACCAGGACAAACTTCTGTGCCACAAGCAGAAAGAACAGTTGTTTGAGAAGTATGAAAGGGCAACTGGCTTCTTAAAGGGATGGTGGGTAGAAGAGGCATTTCCCAAGTCTTTCTGAAACGCCTGGCTGAGAAAGGTAGTTCTGCACTGCCTTTCTTGTAAATGAAATTTTATTAAGCTGTGATTGCCATCTATGTCATACTGTAAAGATGGTTGAAAAATGTGCTGATTCTCATTTCATTCAGTTTATTGTCATACCGTATGGGATTTAAATGAGACCTAATGGAGTAGTAATTGGATTTGATTGGATTTGCAGTGCCTGTGTGACATGAAGGAGGATTCATGATACTGTGCTCAGTCTGTTGTAGAGAGCAAATGCAAAAATTAAATCTCATATAAAACTGGAAGCAAATAGTTTGATTGAATATATCCTTAAACTTAAAAAAGAAAAAAAAAAAAAGGAAAAATTGTAGCTGAAGAATTTAATTTTAGGCTTTGTCAAAATTCTTCTGACAGGCTCATTGACTGTGTGATTCAGTTGGAAGATATTTTCAATTAACTGTATATTTTCATATATATTAACTGTACATTTTCAGTATTCAGACATCTATTTCCAAGGCAGCAATTGTGATTATTACCAGATGTTTTCTGCTGTTAAAGCATAACAGAGAATAGCAGACACAATAATTTTAACTAAACTTCTAAACATAATAACAACTTTATTGTATTTACTTACAATATACAGTTAATATACTGAAAATCAGGATTTTGAGACCAAGTGCCCTAAGAAAATGGTAGCTGCTCTTCATTGGCACTGCTTTTGAATTAAGGGTATCTTAAGTTCTGGAGTGCAACCCTGCATTTGTGTATTATGCGTCTTTGAATTTATGTTTGAATTAGCTCTATAGTCTAGAACGTACCTGATTTTGACCAAGAAAACTTCTTGTTTTCAGACTTTTCTGAGTATTGCAAATGACTGTATTCAGGAAAAAACCAATCAAACAGAAACAAAAAATACCCATCTCTAATTGTGTGCATCTTGGTGTAAGAAGCACAGGCTTGGAATATGCAGTCCTAAATAAAGCCACATTAATAATAAATGCTTTACTCTCTCCTGAGTATTGTCTTGATACCAGAAGCAATTGCAATATATACAAAGAGAGTTGTGTCCTTACCATTGAAAGTGTTCTGGACAGATCAGGATTAGAAACTTTGTCGAAACCAATCTGCTATTTTTGATCATCATTTACTTATATTTAAAGGTTTATTTATCTATTAATTATAGAGATAAGGGTTTTTAGGTAGAATGTATTTACTCCAGTTATTTGGCACGTGCAATTTTTTTCTTTAGTTTCATAGCAGTCTCCTGAGTAGTTTCATTTAAAAAACAGATAAACTTTTATTTTTAATATACCTGCAAAGAAGTAAAAAAAAATCCTTATATTTTTTCTTTGCTGATTTAAAGTATTGTTTCCCTTTCTCCTTGATCCTTATCTGTTTTAAAACAACAAATAAAAAGAATCCTGTTGCAGGTTTCAGCAAACTGAATTTGCCATAATTAAGCAGTAGCACAGACACTTCCAACAAAAAAGGGAAATCAGCAGTTAAAATGGTTTAAGAAAAGCAGTAAGAAGTCATACTTTTAAATTAAAATACCATTTATCAATGAATACCATTTGTCAAAATGAGGGAGAATATTATTTTCTTTTATGTAGACTTCAGATAAATTTATTTTGTGCTTCTAGGAAGTTGGCATGTTATACTGTTGTTGTTAAGGTTTGTTGGGAAAAAGAAGTTTTGGGAAAACCAAAATGGTAGTTGAGGATGTAGAGGTAAGCAGAAATCTTTGTAATTACTTGAGTCAATATGTCTTTTTTCAAAGAAAGGACCTGGAAGCTATTGTCTTGGGGGGCAAATTTGGACAAGGTAATTGGCTTTGACCTTTTGCCAGATGTCTAACAGTTCTTTTTCCCCTCTCCCTTGCATCCAGAGAAATGTCATGCCTTTAGGTTTTTGTTCCCTTGTTCTGGTTTCAAGAGTAGAGCTGCTTATGTAGCTAATTTGCACTTAAAATTATTTCCACTTCTAACCCCAGTAGGACTCTCTTTTGGGGTGTTCAGACAGAATTGACATAATTGGATTTCTGCCCAGATACTGTATTTAGATAGCTTTGGAGATGTCATTAATTTGACAGCTGCCATAGGAAATCTTTGTTTTGACTATTGTTACAGGGCCTGCAATGTTTCTATTGCATTTTCATTGGTAGTCTGCCACTGAATTGGTGTGATTAAAATGAGTAGAATAAGACACCATCAAATGTGTACAAGACATGAAAGGGAGAAAATCAGTGCTAAAAACCTCAGAAGGTAGGCTGTTGCCAAATTTTATTTGGGTATGATGAGATTCTGGAATACCTAGTTATCTTCCAAATACCAATAACAGCAGAGCCTGCGGCTAGAGCTGCTGTGTGCTGTGATGGAACCAAAGCTGTGTTAACATTTCTCTTGTTGCCAACCTAAAGCAAAGTCTCTGTGTGGTTCGGGCAAAAACTGCTTCAACTGCTTTTCTGACGGTTAACTTGGAAGAAAAAACAGACTTTTTGAAGGACCGTGTTCTTGGGAAGTAGCGATCCTGGCAACTCAGCCCTTATTTCCAAAAGGAAACATGGATCTAAGGATCTTTGTCCTGCACATTGAAGGTGGTGATTTTGGGGACTGCTGTTTTGCCGTATTCAAAGAGGATGGTCACTCTACCACCTATCAAGTCATGTAAGTGGCAAAACCACTTCGGAGTTCCATATGTTTGTCTTCCACTTCGCTTTGGGTCTTAGATGTGAACCTCTGGTTTTGGTAGTTTTGTACTTGAACCTTATGCAGGTTGTTGCAACTTGAACCTTGTTGTTTTTCATCAGTTGCTTCATCAGAAGAGACTCAGAAAAACTTCAAATCTGGAATACCATTTTTTCACAGCTTTTGATATACAAATAGACTTTGGCAAAAATATCTTACTCCTCCCAAGGAAAATAATTTTCATCAGTACCTTACTGAGTAGTAACACCAGATATTATCTGAACCTATTTGGGTGTCAGTAAAGGATTTTGTGTTGAGCGGTCTCCCCCTGCCTCAGATTTTACTATTGCATTGTAGTTTAGTGTCTGTTTATGTGACTTCTTCAGCCCTGTGCTTTTTGGCATTGTATATGAAATACTGAGTTTCAGTAAACAGTAGATCTCTGCTCTTTCTGATGGTGGTGGTTTAGAGAGGTTTCTTCAGCTTGCTCTGTCAGCTGAAGTCATTATAGATTTCTTCACCTGAGGGCCAGGATGCCTGGACTTCTTTCTGCTGTCCTGTCCATGTCAGGTGGCTCATGGATGCTGACAGTACTTCAGATGCAGTTTGCCTAAACAGAATAGGACAGAGCTTGCAAAATCTTTGGTGTGAGATACTCTGCTTGGACAGTCATGCCTAGAGCATCTTTATTCCTGGTGGCTGAGCATCTGGAGGAAGGGTAAAACCCAGACACCCTCAGCAAAAAGGCTCAGGTGTGGGGAGCGATGGCTGCAGCTGTTGGTGATGGCAGCTTTTGCTGGGGAGTGCCCAAATCAGGCCTTGTTCTGTCAGCATAAATCATCCACTTGCCACCTTGCAGTTTGAGTTATCAAGAAGTTTCTGACAGTGGTTTCCTTGAAGATATCAGTCACAGTCTGCTTTTTGCATTTCTCTAGTTCTTTGTATCTGCCTGGTGGCTTCAAAGACAAACAGACCTTGACCTATACCTCTTAAAATCACCATTGCCATATATTTTAGCACCAAGACAGGAGCGGCAATATTGTTTTAAATTCAGACAGTGCTGTGTTGAATGTACACACAGGAAAAATTTTCTTCAGACTAAGAAAGAATGAATAATTTACCAGAACAGAAACTCTAACAAGGATTTCAGTCAGCCTTTAACTTTGAATTACCGGAAGGCTTAAGTTTGCCTTGTCTCTCTGTAGCCCCTGGTACAGTCCATTTTCTGTTACGTCTCACCCCAAAGCAAATCTTCTCAAACTGTGTAACTGTGAGATTTATTTATTTTAAAAGTTAGTCATCTTAGCCATGAGTGGTAACCAGTTGTCTCTGTCTAGTGTTTCTCTGATACTGAGTTAATGTTACATCCTTCTATGGTAGCTAATTCATCGGAATATGTGGTTTTCAGTTCTCCAAAAGGCATCTGTGAATGTATTTTTCCAGTGGAGGTGTTAATTTTCAGTAATCTACATGTGCAGATTACTAGTTTACTATAAAGAGTGTATTAATATGCTGTTTGTAGTCATCTTCCACATTCCTGAAATCCACAAGTATTGAATTAAAAGCTCTGACTCTAGTAGAGAGGTTTGGAAGAACTGGTATAACTCAGTGGGTTGTATATGGCTTTGCCATTCAAATGTTTTACATAAAGGTGCAATAGGAAAAATAGATCTGTGAAGGAGCTGCTTGGGGCCGGTAAGTTGCTAACCACTGAGGTCATCCTCAAAGATTCTGAGGTGATTTTATATTTAATGGAAGACTGTAGATGTAGAGTTTTTACAAACAAAGCAATAAATTATTGATCAGAAAAAGGGTGAAGCTCAAATGGAAGCAGTTATTAAACTGTATGTACAAAGCACTAGTTTATGAAATTCTTACTAACTCTAGGTGCTAATATGTTTCTAAAAATTATATTTGTAATTTGAATAATAAAGCATCCTATTAAGGAAACCAAAATAATTATCTCATGCTCAAACCATGGCCCGAGAAGCTCACGTAGTGAAGTATTACCTAACGCTGAAGTTTAATCTGTTCCTTTCCCTAGAGATACTGTGAGACAGAGTTTAAGAACAGCCTTGGTACGTATAGTTCAGTTTCTGCTTATCTATTGGCAGTTATAATTGGAAATGCAGGTCTTTCAGCATACATTTGTAAGGGTTTTTGAAGTGTTTAGAGCTGTCCTAAGCATGAATCAAGACCTTCCTTGCTTCTCCTGTGTGGGCTTTAGGGGTATTTATCCATATACTTACAGAGACAACTTGTAGACCCTTAACGAAAGAAAGAAAGAAAGAAAGGCTGTGAGCTTTGTTTCCTTTTTGCAAATAAAGAAGAAAAAATAGGGGAATTGATATAAAATGGAGTTTGAATACTTCACCTTTCACTGATAGTTCTTGAATAGAAATGCTTAAAAAAACTGGAGCTATGATGGTGGCACAGCACCTTTGTTATGAGCTTGCTTCAGCTTGCAGAATGACTGGTCACAGCTTGCACTTATTGTGATGCTTGGTTATTGGTCTGAATAATGGATGTGTGGGGTTTGGGTCAGGAGTGTTATTTGGGATTGGTTTTGAGACTGCAATATTGTATGTCTTCTCGAAGAGTTCATAGCCTTCCTGTCGGGGAAGCTTTCTGGCCATCCATTCATGATTTTTCCACTGTGCTTTATGGGTTGTGTTTCTTTTTCTCATGCAGGGACTGCCATGAAAGTTTGCAGTTCAGCATAATCAAATATGAATTAGATCAATATCAGCAAGTATCAAGATGAAAAATCCTTCTTAATCCAGGAATTTAAAAAATTGCATATTACAATGAGTTTAGGTAGCAATTTGTTATCAGTGTTAGGGTTTTTTAATATCTCAGACTTTTGGGGGAGAGCTAGAGAGGGTAAAAAGCATGCGATTTCTCTTGAAATAATGTATATTTGTACAATATATATTGTAGAATTCTCAGCAGATGCAGCCACTAACAGATGTAACCCTCCTCACTTCTTTCCAGTTTAAAAATATGCCAGCCTTGCAAGTGATTGGAGGATATACATACAATACATAGGAAGCTTGCAATGGCAGTTAAGTTTTGGAAGACAATAGTTATTTTAAATACTGATATTATTTAAATAGCCAACTACTTGTGTGTCATGAGTAGATCATGAGTTGGTGGTTGTACAAATAGATGTAAAAAATATTCTTGTTTTTGAAAACATATCATGTATGTAGATATCAGTCTACAGAGAATATGCATGTGACTGCTGGAGTTAAATGAGAATACAAGTCAGCATAGCTTCTTTAATTCTACGTGATTAAAGTGTCAACTATGCATATTTTTTCTAGCTGCATTTCTTTTCCTATTCCCCCCAAGTATATGTTTATTTAAAAAAAAAAAAAGGTTGTTTAAAGGACCATTGATACATGTCTAACTGCTTCCTCTTTGATACAGACAGAGTGGCCAGAGGTGCATGACAGCTCTTGCATCCAGACAGGAGCACAGAGAAGATGCACAACCTCCTGCCTGTGTGCTGTTCAGTAGAGACATGAATTTCTTAGGATAACCTGTACAGCCTCTGGTGATGGCTCCAAACCTGGACTACTTTAAAAAGCCCATTTAAACACAGAAATTTGTCTTTGCTTCAAGGGCTAGTCCCATTTTTATAGCTGGCTTACAAGCTCAAATCTTTCCCAATATTTTAAGTATCTCAGTCTTTTCTGCATGCAAGGCAGTGAACCTATTCTTGTGCCTCATTTCACTTGCTTTCTTGCTGTTAGGGAATCATAGTCTTAAGAGAAGAAAAGTTTAGTCTATATAGCATTAAAGGATTTTAATGTATTTTTTTTGTTTTTAAAATGTTATACACGTTGTAATGCAAGGTTGTAATTTGCTGCCTTTTTGAAACCTTAAATATTATATAAATCCAGTTTTCCTTTTTCTTTTCTCCCTGTGTTTCATACTGGCTCTGAAAGTGTATTACTATTTTAATATAACAATTTTCTTAGCTGTAGGAGGAGGTAATATTTAGTTTTGAGAAGGATCTATATGACTCTCAAATATAAGAGGCTCTCCTATATATAGGAAATTTAAAATACTAAGCATATACTAGAGTATTAAAAAACTCTTTGGGTTTCTTTTCCCTTTAAGCAAATTCAGGCATTGGTCTTTTGAGTGCTTAGGCTGATCTGTCTGCTGCTCTGTGGAACTGGATTGTGCTTGCCCAATTGTCTGCATAGTTAAAATATTTTGAACATAGCCTATTTTAATGTAACTTCTTTTGAAAGATCTGCCTAATGGAGAAGTCTTAATGGAATAGTTTAATAGCCCAAAGTGGTTACCTGCAATTGCTGCTGTATTTCAGTCAATTACAAAGGAAGGCAATGTTTAATGTTGGAGTGAAGCTAGATGGTGTAATGAACTGGCAGATTGCCAACTTGATCTTCTCCACAGGAGAATTTGTATTAATGTGATGCTTTTCATTTGTTCTCCAGAAGGTCACCAGTAATATGTCAATTGGAGTTAAAATTCCCACTCTGTGCAGTACAGGTTTATGGTCAGATCATTCTTGTGTATTAGCATATTAAGTATCAAAGAGATTATTTTAGCTATTTCATGTCAGAATTTAAATAGGAGGTGGCTGGGTATTGGGAAGAGAGCCTGAGAGAATTGTCATTGAAATTGTTGCTGTAAGGCTGAATCTTGAGTTTAGCCATGGAGATAAAGAAAATGGGGTGCATTAGAGCTATTAGTGAAAGAAGAGGTGGTTAATAACTGTGGATATTACTTGTAATCATTACAAGACCACTAATTTATTCTGTGAGGTAGTAACTTTTATAATAAGGTGCTTATTATATTAGATGTTACTGATATTTACCTTCTGATGCTCGTTTGCAAGCATCAAGCTCGAACTTGGCCCTGGCTATTGACAGGGCCTTTTTACAGTGGAACTTTTATAGTCCTTGTGTTTGGAAGACCTTGGTTTAGAAAGCAAATGAGTGACAAACGTTAATATTGAAGAGTAAATAAATTTGTCTTTTTGCCTTGTGTGTTTGTAATCATGTGTTCATCCTGTTCCTATACTCTGCCATCCCTATTCCTTGTTATAGTCCTCTGAAGAGCGTCATGAGTGGTGAGGAGCTGTGGCTGTTTTACATGTGGCAGGGCTGACGTTACTCCAGCAGTAGATGCATTGAGTGAGGTATGGCAAATGGACATCATGCTAAATGGTACAGAAGTGATGGGCACTGAGGATACCACGGGAGAAGACTGCCCACCTCTGTGCCTCCATTTGTTTTGCTGCCTACCAAGAAATGATGTTGACTTGATTTCCCAAGTTTTTCAATGTTGGGCCAGTTTGTCTTTTGGGTGAACACTTAAGTTCTGTGTGCTGCAAGGCTTTTGAAGGTGGTTAGAGATAATTTTGTACTCTTAAAGTTTAACAATTCATTCCCCAGCGTGGCTGTGCTATCAAATATTTCTCTGTAGTCCTGGCTGGTAGGACATAGCAGGAGAACCAGAAAACTCCATGTGTGGTGCGAACTCTGCCTAGGGGCAGGTAGTTCCAAACCTGAACTGCTGTTACAATTTATGGACCTTGGAGAAGAAAGGTCCTGAACTTCTGTAACTGGAAGATTGTTTCAAGGAACACATTTTAAATATAAGTGAAATATCTGAGGTCTGAGTTTCCATCCTGAGTTTGTGTCACTTGGCAAATCACAGTGTTTTGGGCAAAGTTTTGGACTGTGGGGGTGTGTGATGGAAATTGGCTACTCTTCCGGGGAAGTGACTCTTAGAGTGACTCTTAGCAGAAAACTTCCTCTGGCTCTTCCAAAGCGAAGTGAAGATCTTTATCATGAGAAAAATAGAAAACGGGGTCACAGTGCAACAGAGTTGAACCCCAGGAGGACAGAGACCAGTCTGCATCTTGTGCTTGTGTGTCTGTTAGATTAGCAGAGTTTTATTTCAATCAAAGTGTTAGGAATTATGGGGTTTTTTGCATCTTCTTCCTTTGACTATTTGCACTACCACCATTAACCTTCTGAGCTACTTTCAATGTGTGTTAATTGAGCTGCCAAAATAAAACCATTCTTGCTCTACAGAAGGAAGTTAGCATTGTTATGTTGAGATAAACACATGACTCATTTTTTTCTTATGCGTTTAGATGAAATTTGTACTCTTTTCTTTTCCCAACTGTACTTTTTCTCCATTTAAGTAATAAACACAGGACTAGTTTTTCAGGTATTGATGATGAGCTGTACTGTTTCTCAGCTCACTTTCAAAATATGTTCTATATGCAAGTGTGCATTTGTAAAGGTAATGTAAGCAATAATTGAGAGAGGTATTGTGTTTTTCTTTAAGGAACAAAACAAAAAAACCCCAAACATCAGAGGCTTGGTACAGCACTTCAGTGATAGATGGTAATGGGCAGTAGATGATTTGTGAGGTAGAACGAGGAAAGATAGTACTATTCAGAAGATCTTGTACCAAAAAAATGAGGAGACTTTTATTCTCTCATTTTTACCTCTTAATATTAAAAATGTCCTTGTAGTATTGACAGGAGAAAAATACATACTGCAAAACATTCAACCAGCAGGAAAATAGATCTGCTCTGCCTCAGGGCTTTAATGTTGCTTCATTTATTAAAGTGTCTCTCCCATTTACTTGATATCTGTCCTACAATTTCAATAAAGCAGTTTTCAGTGGGAACACAGTTAAGGTCTGTAATTGGTTAGAAAAATTGATATAGCAAAGTGTTGTTGCTTGTGGTCTGTCCCTGCAGAAAGCTGAAAACCCAGGTGGGGCAGCAGCGCTTCCAGCCACCACCTGGCAGAGGAGAATGGATTGGTCACCCTCCAGTCCCATCTGCTTTCTGCTGTCACAGGCAAATCATCATTCAGGTGGTGAACTGGATTGGGAGGCTCTTCTGTTGGAATAACATTTCCTCATGATTTGCAATCCTTCATTATTTAATCTTGTGTGTTTTTCAGGAGGGCGGGCAACAGTTTATCTCCCCTTGCAGCTGCTGAGGAGCAAGGGGTGAGCTGCCACGAGCTGAGGGTCAGGGAGTCTCTTGTGCTTTACCCCCTAACAATACGTTTAGACTTACATGTTTGTCAAACTGTGACTTCAGTAGTTCTGTTACTCCACCTATTCATGAATGTGAGAGTAAATCTCACTTTGAAATATTTGTGCAAGGTATTTATAATACCTTTGTCAATAGTTTTTGTTCTCCCCTCATTTCATGATCGTGCTCGGGATCGCTGGATGACTTGGTCGTTTGAAGTTAATTTCTTCCTTAGGATGCTTTTGTAGAGTCACAACTGGTTAGAATCTGTTCAGAAAAGACTTATAACAGAAACATTTGTGCATGAGCGTCCTGGGGTTGTGTAGGAGTTTTAACACATCATCCTAATGAGGTAGAGGCTGTAGCACAAGAAGTTACTGAGATTTTTTTTCTTCTTTTTTAGTTGGATGTTAATGGTTTTACACTGCCTTAATTTGTCAGACATCCTGTGGAGTTAGAAGGGTCATTAAAAAACAGAAACAAGTGTTTAAATACTCTGACTTCTCTTCTGAACAGTTACTTTTGTGGCTAGAAATACTTCACAGAACAATGGAGGCCATGAGGGTCCTCGGGAGCCTTGTGCCATCCACATCCTGTCAGGGTTGAGGCTGCACCTGGGGCCATGTTCAGTAGAATTTGAGACTCTCCCAGGAAGAAGGGCCATCACTTCTCAGAGGGTATGGGGCTGTGCTTAGCGACCCTTGTGCCTTCTTTACATCCAGACAGAATTTCCCTGACTGTAGTTCTCTGACCCTATGACAAGCTTCATCACCTCTGTCAGAGCTCTCTCGTTAGGTCACTATCTCTTATGCCAGAAGGCTCCAAGCCATATGTGGTAGTAATCCAGCTGAATTACACATCTGTATGTGTGAGTGCCTTCTAGATGGAAATACGTCACTGCCCCACAAAACGCCTGGCTATGCTTTTGTTGCCGTACCTCTTTTCCGCATATAAAGGCTTTTCCTTTTTCTTGAAGTACAGTCAAGTTAAATTGACTATTACAAGAGTGAAGAAAGCAGTAAATAATGGTGCTTTGTAAAATATAATCTTTCTGCAACTGGGCTGAATTTTTAATTCCATTTCTTGACTGATTTTTCTCTGTATTATGAAAGCTTAACTTGTACGTCGTTTGGATTGTTTGTGGTTAAAATCACCTTGTATTCACTGAGAGAAGTTAAATATGAAGGTGGGGTCTGTTTACGCTGATCAAGTTCAAGCCATTCTGCCTTTTCTTCAGCATCTGATAGGAAGTTTTGATAGTGTGAAAGCTAAATTACCTAGTTGGAAGTGTTCTAAGTTTAGTACTGGAACTGAAATATATGGTTTTTGTTTCAGGCGGTGGTGTATATAACTTTGTTGGAGAGTCCTGCCTTTCACTGCCTGGATCCTTTTAACAGTGTGTCAAAGGTGAGTGGTTCAAGTTCAGTGGTTATTGTAACTAAAGGTAACAAGTGAACTGAATGTATTGCTTGGTTTTTGCTTTTATGTAATCATAGTGTTGCTGCGATTTTGTAAACTTTTTTTTTAAATGCTGGAGGAATGATTATATAGCAAGTCTTTTTCTGTCAGTAATCTGGGGCTGATCAGTTCTAGCTCTTACTTTCAAGAAAAAAACATGAAAAAATGATAGGCCCAGACTATTAGTTAAGCACTAGATATGGCTTTCACGGTTTTATGACTCCTACTGCTCCTGTGCTACCTACTGCTTTGACTTGGGGTGTTTTCCCCTGAAGGTGCTGCCTGAAAGCACAGCATGATCGTGTGGGAAGTATGGAGGAAATCAGTCATCCATAAACCATGGTGGAGCAGGCTTAGTATTATTCTTTGGCTGAATTCTGAAAACTAAGTAATAACTTTGAAAGTGTTGAGTATTGAAAGTATTGAGTGGAAAGAAGGTTTTTGTGTTTTTTGTGAGAGCAAAAGAGAATTGCATTCTTTGTATAGAGAGCATCTTCCAAGGCTGACTCTGAAGACTTGAAATCTAATGAAGCTGCTGTTCCTGTAGAATTTTTTTTGTGGTAGAGTTTGGCTGACTTCTTTCTGTTAATTTGTGTAGTTTATTGTCAGTTTCTAGTAGCTGTAGTTATCTCTGTGGCTTATTAGGAATTATTAACAGAAACCTTTAATAAATGACACCTCATTACAACTGTACCAAAAAATAAAAGCAAAATGGCAGAACACTGAATAAATATTCAGCATTGTAGTAGCAGCAGCATGGAACAGAAAACTTGGACTCTTGGTTTTATTCAGTACTTTACCAGGTGGATTTATGATTTCTTACTCAAATTCTCTGTTTATAAAATAAAAGTAATTTACCTTCTTTAGAGGGAAGTTAGGAAATCCAATTATTGACATTTTGGAACCTTCAAATGGAATGCAATATATTAAGTTGTTGTGTGCCTTGATATTTGTTGTGAGTTCTGTTAAATACTTGTTCAATGAAGTGTGATGAGATGTTGAAATTAGACTTATTTATTCACTAAAGTGAAGGTGAACCAGTTAGAATTAAAAATGCAATCCAGTCTTTAGCTATAATGTCTCCATATGTTTTTGCAAATTATTGATTTTCCTCTAAACTGAAGAGGAAATTCTGAAGTAATGCTGAAATAGTGGGCTTTTGCACTATATTTTCAAATTATCTGGCATGTGTCTTTAAATGTACTGAAAAAAATTTATAACCCTGGCCTTTCTAACAGGTCAGAGTGTAACTTTGAACACTCAAGTGTTTAAAGACTAATAGTGAGAAACCTTTTGTACAAATTTTCCGGAGTAGAAATTGCATTAAGTTTTCTTTAATACTTTTTCTATGATGTATAGGTAGCAAAATTAAAATATTCTTGAAAGAGCTGTTAATGTGAAAACAAAGTAAATACACAATCCTAAAGCAAATGATTCATCAAACTGTTGACTTAGTCATTGTAAAATTATTTTTCTATGATAGTTTCTACTCAAAATTAAGCCTGTATTTTATTGACTATGGGCCAAATTATGTATTTATTTCAAATGTGTAATATTAAACACACTAGAGTTTTATCTTTGGAATCTTTCTGGTCCTTTTTTATAATAGTTTTAAATTAAATGTTCAGTGAAAATAATTCTAAAAATAGTCCACTGCTGAGTTAAAGGAAATAGGTGTCTAAAACCTCACTTATGTACTTGATCATCATTATTTCTTGAGCTAGTTGCTGTGATATTTGGCGTATTGAGTAATTTTTTTGTACTCTTTAACCCAATAAATGTGAAGGGTAACTAAACATGCCCAAAGTAGAGTTCCTTACATCAGGTGAAGATTTTATGTATTTCACCAAAAGGCAGTAAATAGATAACAGCTCACTGGAAGGAGGTGAGGAAGAACTACCTGGACATGTCAGTTGGTGGGGTATGTAAGGAGTGTCTCTCTTTTTGTATCTTTTTTTTTTTTTTTTCCCCCTTTTTTACTG
>VZTJ01004576.1:374794-488414 GCA_013397795.1 Orthonyx spaldingii
CCGTTTGGGGGGGTTTGAAGGAGGTGTTCCTCTTTTTTTTTTTTTTTTTTTTTTTTTTCCCTTTTTTACTGAAGAATGGGTACCCAGAATAGTTGCTGTGTGCTCTTAGACCACACTCAATTTCAGCAGCAAAATTAAATCTAACTTTATTAATATTTTATCCTTTATATTATTATATTATATTAATATTTTAGCCTTTTTCCATCCTTTATGTGCTTGTTTCTGATGGACTGTATTCAGCTTGGTAAATACATGAGTCTGCAAAACCTGGAGCACCCTAATGCTGTTCCCAAAAGTAAATGAATGCGTAGGTGTAGATTCAGTAAAATGTACATTTGTAATGCTTTGTTGAACCAGAACATAGTAAACCTTTTGCCCTTTGAAAAGGAAATGAAATTGGCAACAAAGTAAATATTCAGAAATTACACTCCAAGTCCTTAAACTTCACTAAACTGCAGGCAATCATGTATCCTTCCAGGATTTTATTGAGTATGTGGTCATCAAGATCTGCCAGGTCATCTTTTGCGTAGCTGGGCAAGCTGGCTTTTTTCAGTTGTTTGTTTTCCTCTCTCCCTCTCTCCCTCCTCTCTAATATAATATTTTATGTAGTGGTATTCTGTACTTTTGAACTTGTCCCTCATTCACTTGCAGTAATTGAATCAAAAACAAGATCTCATATTGCATTTTCACAATAAAATATTTTGAAAAGTGGTTGCAATATTGATATTGCATTGAGCGTGTTGTATTTTAGATTAAAATCCTCTTGGAAATGTTCTGTAAATTTTTGAGACTTGATACACTTGTATGGAATGATTGGTTCTTTAGGGTTACCTCTGTACATGGGAGGGAGATTGTTTCATGAGATCAGAAGCAAACCAGTAGGAGCAAAGTTACTGATGTCTTGGTACTCGGCAGATTTCTAAAAGGCTACAGTCCCACAGTGTAGAACAGAAATCCTTGTCTGTCAAGATTCTCAGAGCAACCATGGTAGAGACGAGCTTCTCACATTGTGAGACTGGAGACCTGCACACAGCTTCTGACAGACTGATCCTCCTCCTCTGTTCAAGAGCAAAAAGCACCATAGACATTTCAACTTGATGGAACTGTTTGTGATGCTGTATCAGAATATTTCTTGGTATTTTTTGCGATTCAGCATGTATGTAGTTGTTGATTTTGGAGATTTTTTAACCCAAGGAAAATTATACCTATTCTCAGTGTTTCATATGAGTTAGTTATGGGAAACTTTGATTCTGACAGTTATGAAGGGAATGAAAGGTATGTGCTGAGTGGCTGTCTGGATTCCTTTCCCTTAAAAAAATATTTCTGTAATTACACCAATTATCTCAGGTGCCCAAAGTGATTTTAAGACTTTGACTGCAACGTCAGTGTTACTTAAATATATTTATAGACATTTAGTATAATAAATGAATTTAGAGAATACTGCCTGTTATGTTATGCTAGTGGCATAATACTTTCTAACCTAGAATTGAGGACAGTGGGGAAGAATGTTTTCAGCCCACTCTTTAAATTCCATAACCACATGTACACACCCCAAATAAATTGATCTTCCCTGAATTACATTATTTTAGTGCTTTCTTCTTTTAGATTTTTCTTTACTGCATTTTTTCTGTTTCTCTTTGTAGTAATTGTAGTTCTTTGCTTGAAATACAGGCATGTTTTAATTTCCTAATAATATGAAAGTTAAGAATCAGTTGTCTTATTTTTTCCAGTTTTGATAGTTTCAGGTGCGACTCATATTTGTAGGTATCAGCAGTACCTGTTACAGCCCACAAATGGCCTTTGCAGTGTGCTTTAACTGCAATCCATATGGATTCCTCATCAGCGAACACTGTACAGCTTTCATCAATGCAGGAAAATTCATTTCAGTAAAAACCTAACAATGACTACTTTTTTTTCCTGGTGGAAGTAGTTTTGTGGTATGAGAGCCAGTATGAACTTTGTCTTGTCATCCAGCATGTCAGTTTTTCGGAGGCAAAACCACTTTGCCTGCTGAAAAGAATCTAGCATGTTGTTCATGAAAATAAACTATATATATATGTATATGTAGTAGTTATATATGAGTGAGCTAACTTGTGCCCAAGTATACTATTTTGTGTTAGAATTAGTGTATATTTCTACAACTTAAACTGTAAATGTGTGTAGTTTTGGTGGTGTTTTTAGCATATTCCATATGACATTCTATTGAAATGATATGTGTTGCATCAAACGTATTATGATATTAAAAAAGAATTTGGCTTGCTGAATTACTGCCTTTTACTGAATGGGAAGACACTGTACACACATCTCATTTAGTATCTGGTGAATGGTTTGGTGTGTTACCTAGATGCTGAAATTGGTGATTTCACAGAAGAGAAAAATATTTAAAGGTTAGTGTGGCATATTTCTTGTGGAATTCTGTTTCTAATAACTTTGGTTAATTAATCTTGGATTACAATTACTGTTTGCACTGTAGTAACAAAGCTCCAATTGTACTAAGCAGAGAGGACTGAGAAAATGAGCTTGTCCTGTTTATTTTTTAAGCCAGTAGCAACACAAAGCATAGAATACCATGCATACACATGAAAGCCTTTTGCAGTTTATTTTTCTTTCCTTGATTTTAAGTTTGAGTCTTATTTTAAGACATCACAGGTTCCTTGCCATCGTGTGGATTTAAACCCTGCTTTCCTTTGTACTGTCTCTTCACACCCTCTTGTTTCAGGAGTCACCTGCAGCTCTCATCCCTCCTTATTTTGGAGGCTGTTGTTTGTGTCAACTGCTCTTAGTTGTTCCCTGCAATAGAGTGCCTGTGTAACCTATTTTCTACCTGCTCCATCACCCTCTTTTATCCCCTCACCTTTCCTTTAAATGATCCCTCTCTTGCTTTTTGATTCAGCAGCTGTATGCATAATCCTTCCAGGTACTGTTGTTGCTACTCAGATTGGTTTATTTCCTCACTAGTTTGGATCCTTGAATTTTTGTAGCACACCTTTTCCTTGTGACTGCTTGTTCCACCTCTTCCTACTAATAGTTAAAATTTACCAGTAGCCTGATTTTTTTTTTTCAATGTGCAGTACTGTTATCTTAACAGACATGTTCTTATATGTGAGCTAGAACTCTGCCTTATACAAGCAGCTACAGCAGGTGATGTCAGAGATTATTCCCTGAAGCAGCAGGTAGTTGGGGGATCTAAATTTTCCCAAGAGGCTGATTTTGAATTCTCTCTCTTGCGCCAAAATCCATAGCTCTTAGCACATTCCCTGATAAGCTCAGTTGTCTCATACCATTAGTTCTCAGGTTATCACATACCAGCCCCAAAAATGTTGTTGAATGAGGGTTAGACTTCTCTTTATATTTGATCTCTGAATTTATTTTTCAAGATGAAGCAGTCAGAGTATTAGTTTTCCTTGCTTAGTTCTCCCTGAAGATTACTGAATGGTATTTTCTGCCAACCCTGGATTTGCATGGGATTTGAAAAGGTCCATTCCACTATTGGTAGAGAGAGTGCTGGTTTCTGATGGTGAAGATCTGGATGCATGGCAACGTGAAGTATTTATCTCAAAACAAAAGGGTGTTGACATCCTTGAGTTTCCTTGAATGTTTGGACTAGAACTGCAAAACTTGTGTGTGTATATATGTTTATAAAACTGGTTTTGAAACTACCTTATAAGCAAGGCTTTGACAATTGTGCTCCGTAGAATTTGAATTTGTTGTCAAAGGGATAATGGAAGCTGCATTCTCAGCTGCTGACTTGCACTTCAGGCACTCTTTGGATGCATGGCTGCTGTAACACACTTTCTGACTGCAGGAAATTACCGAAACTTCAGGAAGTCTTGAGCTGTGAGCTGCAAGTCTTCTTCCATGTAACTGGTAACACATTGTTATGTGGCCAAAATGGGGGTGTCCCATTGGTGTGCTTGGCTTATGTCCATTGTGTGAAGAGCAGCTGCTGCTTTGCATTCTTCAGGAAAAAAGGTGGTGACAGAGAGATCAGAAGCCTGCTGTTTGTTGTGACCTGCTTCCTGCATGTGGTTTAGGAGAAGGAGACAAAAATGACAGCACAAAGTAGGTCACTGGTCGGCTAAAGATCCTGGCCTGTAGGTGGTGGATGGGCATTTTGGCATTTCCACATTCCGAGTCAGTACTCTTAACTAATCCTGCAGGATTCTTGAAAATAAGAGTAACAAAACTGAGGGCAATATTTGATGAAATGACATAGTGCTACTTGCCTTTACAGACTATAGTTTGGTTTTAGGGTGGAATTTTTTGAACCTAAATGTATTTATTACACACTAGAGGAGCAGGAACAAGATATCAAATAACAATTCACACCAAGACCTGTTTCTCAGAGTTTAATTTGCAAGAAGCTAAAGAACAAATAAAGTAAAAATGCTTGGTATTAGTCACTTGAAACAAGGATTCTGTGGTAAAGGAAAAGGGATCTCTTTTGTAAGGTCTCCCTGGTGTCCAGAGATGGAGGGGATGAGTATATATTCCTACTTGTCCCTATTCTCCTTTTTCTCTGTTTTCTTTATTTTCTATTTCATTCTCTATTACCTTGAGGTAATTTGTGAATTTTTATGTACTCGCTCCTGTTTCTGCTTAGTCAAGGGATTGTAACTTGCTGCTCCTTTAATGAACTGCTCTACGGCGCCCAGTATTTGTGTATCAGTTTTCTTCAGAAAGCCTTTCATTGAGGCTTAATCCAGATTTGGTAACACTGTTGGCTTGTTTGAGTAAGGTCTGAGTTAGATAATGAAGAAATTGTCTACTTCTGTTGTAACATTACTTTTGACAGGATTGTGGTGTATCGCTCTTGTATATTGACTACAAGTAATGCTTGGTACTTGACAGTATCTTGTAGTACCTTAGTATTTTTTGTGGCTCCCAGCTGAAGTGGTGTATGAAAGCAATGGCATAGTCACTTTTATTGAAAATCAGTAGCAATATAAATTTTTAAATTTGTACTAATCTAGAAGGAACAAGAATTCTGTGGTTAAAGTTCCACGTTTCAGACTTGTGGTTTTGAACCTGTTTTTTCCTTTATTTAATCTTGTTCTTGTATAGATGTTAATCCTCACAGTCTCTCTCCGTGTTTGGAAATTATTTGGCTGCTATTATTTCATTTTTGTTGATGCATTTTATTGTTATTTGGCAGGAGTAAGGAAGAAAATGTGTCTGTGAGCATGCGAGGATAGAATGTCTCATCAGTGCAAGAGTACATAACATTTCTGGATGAAAGGGAATGTGATGTAGCAGCCGAAACCAAATGTTTAATTTTGAACCAAGTTTTTGCAGGGAGGTTTTATTCAGGAAAAATAAGCTTTGGAGAAATTTGACAGAAGATAAAAATAATAGGAGGAAATTTAAAGGTGTTTGGAAATACTCCATTTTGCTCAAGCACTGAAGGTGAAAGTAGGAATAAAGGAGGACAAGAGTCTGGCATCATGGGGCAATGTTAGTCTCTCTTGAATGTGTATTTTGCTCTTAAATATGTTGACTTCTAATTGCTTATTTTTGGTTTTGGGGAATTGTTTCTATGAAAAGAGTCAGATATTCCCACAGTAAAAGTTTACTTTCAGAAGCTAATCCTTTTGAGCAGCAGATCTGGTGCAGTGGAAAATTGCATTGGGATAAAAGCAGCGGAACAACTTTTTAGATTGTCTGTGTAAGCCGTCTTAGAGCAGCTGGCACCTGAACTGCAACGTAAGAGTTCAGAATAAGGAGCATCTTCCTAACATGCTTACAAAAGCATGTGTTCTCTGGAGCACTCCAAGCAGAAGGGTTTTAGAAAATCCCCTTTCATCCTCTTCCCTCTTCTGTGAATGGTGTTTCTCTCTTGGCTTTGTGTCCCTCTCCATCGACTGAGGAATTAGCAATAGCTAGCTGCTGTAATTGTGTAGCAGAGCACTCACAAGTACAATTTTTTGGAAGAGGACCTCATTTAAACTGGAGGAACATATGTAAGACAGAATTTGATTGAAATAAATCAATGCTGCCAACATTCCAGACCAAAAACGCAGTCTTGGTTTTAAATTTAAAGCATTCTTTAAGATCTATAGGACAGGTCATTTTGAAACCTGCTTTGTTTGGGAAAGTGTGAGGGATAGCGTTTCCTCTGCACTTGTATTTTGGGAGCAGTAAGACAGGATTCCTGTATTGACTCTGAAGTGTTGGTAGGTGGAAGAATAAATAATTTTAAGGGGAGACCGGGACTGCCATTTCTTCCCTAGGCTTATACTTTCTTGGTTAGCACAGCAGTCAGTATGACTGACGAAAGACTTGTGAAGCTGCAGCATTCACTTGCATCTCATACAAGATCCAAGAGTGTTTATTTAAATTGTGCTTTCTCTGGGTACACATCCTATCAGGAAATTAAAAGCACAGCTTTCTGAGTAACTATCTCATGTTCCAGTCTTTTTCAGGAAGATGTGCAGATTTACACAAGAATAAATTTAATGTTATTAGCTGTCTCTTAATGAAATCTAACACTATCTTTCAAGCTGCCTCTTTGGTTGCATACATGAGCACAGAATCAAGAGTGGTATCTTATGTCCGGTGATTATTTTTACCTGTACTGTTCAACGGTCCTGCTTCTAGAAAATAGCTTTTTGCCTGAGAAACTCTCCTAGATATGAGGAAATAGGTGTTCATTAACCCAAATATTCAGGTAAAAAGCTTTGGAACTTTGCCTTGAGATTTAAATTGAGAAGTATCTTTTTTTTTTTTTTTTCCCTGCTGCCACGTGCACCTCTTCATACTGGATAAAAATTTTCATCCAGCTGACTTGGTAAGAAAATCCAGAAGTCTAAGAATTTATTCAGTATTTGAAATTACAGTAAACTGGAAAGTTCACAGGAGCATAGTCCAAACAGGACCTTTAAATTACCTAGTACTCTGTGAACTAGAAATTTTAAAATTATTTTAACAGTTAAAATTAAAATTGTTTTCTCATTCTTGTACTGTTATGAGGGAGATTGATTTGGGTTTTTTTTGAAAAGCAAATGATAAAGTGCTTAAGACTATATAGAGTGAATGTTGTCTAGAAATGGACAGTGTATTCTTTTTTTTTCACCTGTAAAAACTTTGGAAATAAATGTGTTTTTGAACTGAACAAACATCTCTTCCTCTTTCTAGTTAAAAAGTGAATATATGATTTTTCCATTGGGGAACAGAAGGTCAGCAGTTCAGTTTTATTTTCAGCATTTTATAGACAGTTTAAAGTGAAATCCCTTGAAAAGTAGGTAGCAGTGTTTCAAGGGATTAGCAGTAAAACGTAGCAATCCACAGTGATTCTGAGCTTTGTCCTTCTGTGCAAGATCAAGGTTAAACTTCTTATGTCTGACGACTGTTCTTTGTTTATACAATACATAAATGTACTAATACTTCCAGTGAAGTATAACTCCTGCAGACCATTGAATGTTTGAGCTATGGGAAAAAAAGCAGTGGTGGAAGCAAATCTTTCAAACACTTTAATATTTGGAATCTTGAACGAAAATCAAGGATGTCTCCTCTATAAAATCTCATGGTGTTCACCGTGTCTTCCGTGGCTGGCTGTTTTAATTTCACGGAGAGAAGGAAGGTTTATTGATACTAAGGATGAAAGTCCATGAACAGGCGTACACTTAATTTGTTCTTTCACAGAGCATGTTTCACTAGTCTGTCATATAGCTAATATTACCTAAATGTCCTCTCAGTAGAGTGTCTGGGTTTTTTTCTGACCTTGTGTGCTTGGCTTCCTCCTACCCTGTTTTTGTAAAGGACTGTGGAAATGTTGTTAGGTGTGAAATTATTTGTAATTCTCTCTTATGTAGACACCTAAGGTATGTTTCATTCTTCCTGGACTTCCCCTTCTCTTTTATCTTGTTTGTTTTTGGTTTCATGTGTTGCTGAATAGAGAGGTAAAAGTAAATGCTGTCTGCCAGGAGGAATGGAGAGAGAGCCATTCAGCGCAATAGCAACAAACATTGAGCTTATCTGTGTCTCTGACTTTGTAGAAACACCCATAAACCAATGCAGAGATGTGGTCATTAATCATTGCTGCTGTTTTGGAGGTGAGATGAAGTCTCTTTTCCAAAAATTTTCTTTAGGGTGCAGAGTTTTTTAACTGTGTCATTTTTCTGGAACTACTTTTAAAGGAAATTGGGAAGAGGTGAACCATTGCTCTTTTCTGACCCTCCTGCTATATCTAAATGTGAGGCAGTTTGAGATTCTGTTGTGTTTACTCTGCAGCCAAGAAACATGGGCCAAAAAAGCTGCCACCTTCCTGTCTGTCTCATGTTTGCAGCCAAAAGGTCTGAAGATGTCCTCTGTGCACAGTCTGAGTTTTCCCATTGCTGTCTAGAATGTACCATTGCTCTTGATTGCCTTCAAAATAAAGCAAGAAAACTTTCTGCCCTAGTAGTAGAAAAAGTCACACAGGTTGGGTCATTCACAGTAGCTGCATCCACATTAGGCTACTGATAGAGTGAGAAAAAAAACCTTGCAGCTGCTGCCTGTACTTGCCTGAGCCCTGCCTGCTGCTGGGGATTGCAGCAGCAGGTGCAGGAAAAGGAGGTTGAGGGCAGATGGCACGAGCATGTGGAGGCTAAAGGCTGAAGGAAGGACTTGCTAGGAAGAGGGATATTAGCCAGTTGTCTGCTGTTGGAGTTGCTTTATATTCAGACATTATTGGTTTTTTCTCATCTTTCTACAAATTAAAATCAGCAAAGATGACAGTTCACATTACTTGTGTTTTCTGATAAGTATATGATAAAAGGGCATGAAAAGATATATAGTCTTCAAGATAATGGAGAAATACCTTTTTCCAAAAATACTGTCTGGGGAGGATGAAACAGTAAAAATCATCTAACTACAAAAATCCTCACTCTCTGTGTTGGTTTTCCTTGCATTTTTTTGCTTGGTCTCTAGGTTGTCATACTGTCTGTTAATCTTCATCCTGTTTTCTGAATGACATACAGATATACATTTCTTAAAAACAGCACACACCTCAAACAAACTGAATTATGTTTGTTTGGCTTTTTTAATCCCTTAAGGTTGTCATCCCATATTTATGGAAAGATTTGAGCTAGGTTTTTCTTATAAGCCCTTTGCTTCGTCTGTTGGTGACCATCCTAAGCTTAGTTAAAGACCTGTTGAAGTGTTTTCTCTGTAATTTATATTACTATCACTATTTATCTTCTAAACATAGGTAAGTTATAAGGCTTGTAGCTAGTACTGTGTAACTGTAGCATGAGCTGCTATAATTCAAGCTTGTTCCTGTAGAATACCAGAGTTTTGTCCTTTGAAATAGAACTTTAAATTTAAATCCTCTGTCAGAAGCTAAAAATGAACACTGCTTACTTTAAAACAGGCATACTGTTCCAAAAAAGGCTATAGAAATATCCTTTTCAAGTAAAACATCAAAAGAATTTTAAAAACTTAGGTTCCTGAAACAGCAGAGTACTTATCACATAAATAGAAAAGATAGTACTTAGTATTATGTGTTTTAAAGTCTGCCACATTGATTAAGCATTTGTATCTTGAACTGTACCAGATGAGGGCATTTTGTGGTATAGCAGTATTACTAATGAAAATCTTAAGAAAGATGGAATTGGGAGAGTTAGCTTTTGTGAAGGTCACAGCATGAAACAGGAATGAATAGCACATAAAATTAGAATGGTATTGCATGCTTAGTAGAAGGCCAGAACTCGGATTTGTGTTCTGATGTTGCAGCAGCCTACCTTATAACAGACTGGGTGGCTTTCTCTTTGTTCCACCAGAGAGCTAGCAGGCTAAAGTATCTGCTACTTTCCATAGAATCATAAAATATTTATGATTGGAAGGGACTTCCAAAGTCTAGTCCAACCCCTTTTGCAGTGAGGAGGAAAATCTTCAAGTAGATCAGGTTGCTCAGAGCCCTGTGTAATCTGATGTCAAATATTTCCAGGGCTGGAGCATCTTCCTCATCTCCGGGCAGTAGAGTATTTCTCTTCCAGTATTTCACTACTCTCATTGTAAAAAAAATTTCTTCCATATATCTAAGGAAATCTAAATATGCTGTCTTTTAGTTTAAAACCATTATGCCTTGTCCTGTCCCAATAGGCTCAGCTAAAAAGCCTGTCCCCATCTTTCTTATAGGCCCCCTTTATTACTGGAAAGTTCTATAAAGTCGTCTCTTCTCCAGGCTGAACAACCCCAACTCTTTAAACCTGTTTTCATAGAAGAGGTGCTTCAGCCCACTGATCATCTTGGTGGTCCTCCTTTGGACCTGCTGCAACAGGTCCATGTCTTTTCTGTGCTGAGGGCCCAATGCAGTGTTCTGGGTGGGGTCTCACCAGAGCAGAGTAAAGGGACAGAATCACCTTCTTTGACCTGCTGGCCACGCTGCTTTTGATGCAGGCCAAGATGCAGTTGGCTTTCTGGGCTGCAAGTGGACATTGCTGGGTCATGTCCAGACTTTCATCTACCAGTGCTCCACGGTCCTTCACAGGGTTGCTGTCAATCCCTGCATTGTACTGATACCAGAGGTTGTCCTGACCCTGGCACAGCACCTTGTATTTGCCCTAGTTGAACCTCCTGAGGTGCCCATGGGCCCAGTTTTTGAGCTTGTCTATGTCCCTCTGGATGGCGTCCCATCCTTCAGTTTTGTCAACTGTAGCTTGGTGTTGTATGTAGACTTGCTGAGGATGTGCTCGATTCCCCCATCTGTGTCACTGGTGAAGACATTGAACAGTGCTGGTCCCAGTATGGACTCCACTTGTCTCTGATCTCCATCCAGACACTGAGGCATTGATCAATGTTCAAATACCCTCTGGATATGACTATCCAGCCAATTCCTCGTTCACTGAGTAATCTGTGCATCAAATCCATATCTCTCCAATGCAGAGAGAAGGATGTTACCTGTAGCCTTTTCCTTATCCATAGTTGTAGTCACTCCATCATAGAAAGCCACTGAGATGGTCAGGTAGGGCTTGCATTTGGTGAAGCCACTTTCTCACATAACCATTAGCAATTTTATTTGATATTTTCCAGAGTGTTAGTGTTGTGTTTCTTCTTGCAGCTTCTGACATTCGGTGCCTCAGATTATGAGGCTGTATTAGTCTGAATAATGGGCAGCTGTGACTGTGAGGTGACTTTGGCTTTCAAGAAAGGAGGAAAAAATGTGAGCTGGAAAATTGCCCTCACTGCATTCATTGTGCTTGGCAGCCTCTACTTTTGAGGGCATCCCCGCCAGTCTTGCACAACAGACACTTGTGCTACGCCTTCCTGCTGGAGTGGGGCTCAGAGAGCTGGAAACACCTACAGCCATCAGACACTGACATCACCAAGAATCTGGACTGCAAGCAAAACATAAGTGGGTCTTGCTGAGTAGATGCAGCCTTTTTGATGAAAACTATTCCTTAAATATTGAGTTTACATTTTAAGAGATCATTTGAAGCAGTCTCTGCTTACTTGTTTCACCTGAGCAGACTCATTTGTGTGATAGACTTTGTGAAAACTTCAGATGGGAAATTTTTTTACAAATATCTTTTTATACATTCTTATATAAACACACAAAGATTTCACTTTTGTTCAATAGTAAAATGTTGTACTGACTCCTTAGCAGGAAGGATGTATTTCTGGATGTTTCTAACATGTATTCTCCTTTATTTCTTTGTGTATCTTTTAAAAAGACTTCTAAGCCACTTATAAGAAAAAAAACCATGCTTAAGTTCTGTGCTCTATTGGAGCTATGCAGAAATTCGTTACCACTAAACTAGTCTTGAGGTTTCCTGTTTGCAGTTGTTCTGCAATGTGAGATACAAGGTGTTGCCATGTAGCTGCAGCTGTATTAGAGATTGGGATATCAGATATATTGTGGGGCCCAGAGAGGCCAACCTTGCGTAGCAGCTGTCAAAGGCATCTATCTACAGAAACAAACCCCAGCCCTCACACCCCTGTGCCCGTGAACAGAGGCAGGCCACACCAAGGGGACAAGGTCTGAGGTGTGTGGGGGCAGGTAGCAAGGTCAGGTTAGTTAGTACAGCTCTAAATTACTGATCAATTAAGAGTGATCCTTCAGTTGTTTTGGAGATACACCACCCGGTTATGTTAACAAGAAGTATCTAAAAGCCCCGTCCTTTTGGTGCCTGTAGAAGGGGACTGTGGCAGGGCTGTCCTGCCTGGGTGCACAGGCCATGGTGCCTCTGGTTGCACCGGCCTGGGTCACCCTCACCCTTTCATCTACAATAATGCCTTCCTGGTTGGTTTTTCTAACATTTTCTCCCCCTAAGTGACTTGAAAGGAAACCAAGTGATTTTTGCACTTAAGAACAAATGTCATTTTGTTGCCAGAAGAGCTCATGGCACCTGCTGAGTCTGCCTTTGAGTCACTCCTTCGTTGTGGCTGGGACTATCCCTTAGCTGATTGTTATATCTGTCCAGCTTGGGTAGATGGGTAGACGTAAACCAGGATCTCAGAAGAGGTGAAAAAAAAAATTTAGTGAATAGCTAAACTGTAATAGCTTTGTGGATGTTTCTGATATCTTAGGGTGTGTTTAAACATTAAAAGTGTTTTAATTGTTCTTACTGTTATATGCTAGTTAATGACACAGAAGAAAATGGTTGTCTCTGTAAAATAATCCCATAGTATAGAAATAAGTATTAAACTTTTTTCCTGCATCGTGTGCAGTCAGCTTAATATTCTGCCTAATTCTGTACTTATTCTTTTGCTAATATGTAAATTATTCCAGTGCAGTTTTAATAGCTTTTTTATAGTTCTTGATGAACTGAATTTTACTTCTTTCAGTTTGCAGTTCTGGACTTGAGCTTGTTGCTATCAGTTTTTCCTTTTCAAGGAAAGGACCAGGGAGAAGGGACATAGAAAACCTCTAGAGCTTTTTACCTCACTTTTTTAACAGGTTATTTTTTTAACCAATTCTTCTTTTGTAAATGCTAAATTATGAGAGTAGGTTGGAAATTGTAATAAAACATTCTTCCTTTGCAGTGGATTCATTTATTTACACCTTTGTTCACATTTATTTTTTACAGCTTCCACTCACCTTTGCGTTCAGCTTTGGAAAACTGACCCCCTAAAGTCCAGACAGCAGCATCTATTGATTGTGATTGTGTCTTCAGTTTGCACATCAAAGTAAATTAGATAATAACTACTTGCACTTACTCAGCTATCACTTTTAGTTCTGTAATCAATGCATCCTAATGAGACCTAATAGTGAAATACCCCAAATTAATTGTCAAGCTTGTGCTAAAACAGTCAACTATTTTAGGCTGCCTGGGTGTGGGGGGCTTTTTTGCTCAGGTATCCGTTTAACACCTCAGAACTACATAGCTGGGTGGTGAATGCTTGTTCACTACAGCTATTTAGTTAACTTCCTTTAAGAGAGAGAAAGAGTAGTCTTACGGTAGTTTTTGATGCAGTGACCTCTTTCCAAAGAAATGTGTCTCTTGGGGTGGATTGACACACATTATATGAAGTATTAAAGTGTTAAACTGCAAAAGCAGTTAGACAAAGTGGCCCTTATGTGATCCATCTCTGTTTGTCCAAGAACCAGCAAATAGCCCAAGTAACAAAGCATGGAAAAGGTTTTACTGGTTATAACAAAGGATTGTGATTAGCCATAATTTGGGTCAGTTTGTTTACTCCTTTTAAACCTCTGCATTGTGAGATTTCATTGTAACAATCATTAGAAATATGTCTTCCTTGGTTTAGGTTAACTTTGGCCTTTGAATGAAGGTTATATTTTCATGTTTTTTCAACAGTGTTCCACCGGAGATAGCTAAAAGTATGTCCAAAAGGTGTATTCTTTTTCACAAGTGTTTATTTGAATTCACGTTACCGGTTCTTTTTAATGCCTTCTGAGTTTTGTCTTTGTGTTGGTGTTTTACACATCCTCAAGAACTGAACAAAACAATTTCAAATGTAAAGATGTGTTTTTTTGAAATCTTTCTATATGTCAAAAGTATTCATCTAGGCTGATGTAAGAAAACTAACCACACACCCACACATGCAACAAAGAAAAAGACTGTAGGTGAAAACAAAACTTCATATTTCCTGAAACTGTAGGCAGGCTAACCAGAGATTGCATCATCATAAACAAGAAAGCTTCAGACTTGGAGCATACTTCAGGTGAAGTGGTCTAATATAAGTTATTAATTGCAGAATACAGTAAGCACATTGTCTAGGTTTGAAAGACAGGTGTCTGCCAAGGAAGGTGGGAGCCTCCCTTGGAATGGAGAATATGACCTCCTTCTCTCCGAATTATTATAACTTTGAAATTAAGGGGCTCTCAAAGATGTGGGAAAAGGAGTAAGAGTTCTTTACTAGTATGTATAAGGAGGCAAACAAACAACAACCATCACCAACCCAGCAGCAGCAGCTCTCGGCAGCAGGCACTTTCCCTTCGGTGCAGTTCCGGTCACAGCCAGCAGGGGCGCTGGGGGCTCCCAGCCGGGCAGGGCGCATGCGGTGATTCCCCGCGCCTGCAGGGGGCGCTGTGGCACGGGCTCAGCCGCCTCTCTCTCCCTGCGGTAATGGCAGTGCACCAGCGGAGAGGGTGGGAAAGGGAATTCCTTTACAAACTCACGGGGCAGCTGATCCTGGTGCCTCTCTGGATGGCGAGATGGGCCTTAGCAGGAACCTTGGAGCAGCAGCTGCAACAGCAGGGCGGACTCACCCGGGGCAGCAAGCAAAACATAGCAGAAACTCTGCGGCTGTGGCAGAAGCCTGGCAGGCAGGGGGTGTGGGGTTACAGTGTAGTGAAAAAAGGAGCAGTGGCAGAGAAACTGTGGGGCTGGGCAGTCGCAGCCCGGCTCCTGAAGACAGCGGGAGAGGCTCCCTTGGATGGGGGAAGGGGCTCGGGGTCCCAGGGTTGCCCCTGAGGCACCTGAGTAGATGGTGAGAGTCCTTTTCTAGCGAGGTAGGGTTTTAATAAGGTCACAGTGCAATGGCTGCTCTTACGAGCCGAGCTTCACTCACCGTAGGAGAAGACAGCAGGAGACAGAACCCAGAAGTGGTGGCAAATTCTCCCCACAGCGACCGCAGCCTGTCTTCCCTCCAGTGCTGACAGTGAGAGAGAGAGCGAGGAGCTGTGCCCAGCCTCTTCCCCCAACCCAAATCTCACCTCATCTCTGCCCCTCCAAGAGAATCCCATCAGCTAAGAGAGAACCCTCCCCCTGAACCGTGGCCCCTTCTTTTGTCTCTCTTCAGTACTGGTCGTTATTGTCTCTTAGCAACAGATGAGAGAAAATTCCCTGAGAGAAGGAAAACAAAAGGAGCAATCCTAACCTCCAACATACATCTAGGTACTGTGAAACAGGTCTTGATGAACACAGACTTTTTTTTATTTATTTTCTGCAACTATATTACCTTAGAGGACCAAAGATTGCCTATTTGCCATAGCTTATGAAAGGTTAATCATGTGGGCACCGGGTAGCTGGCCTGTCAGCAACAAATGCTGCATGGTTCAAAACCCATTTTGATTTTTGAGAGTTTGGGAACAGCAGGAGTGTCGCTGTTGAGCCGATGTTGAAACAAGAAGAGGTCGAGATCAAATGGCAAAAGAGGTTAATTTATTTGTTAAATTCAGCTTTTATATACAAAATGGACTCTCACTTGATTGGCCAATAGCTGTATGCCTCTTGCAGCTAATTGGCCACCTGGATCCATGAGAGCTACGAACACCTTTATCTCTGTTTACATAAGCAAATACATTTTTCTCACGAGAAAAGAAGTTTCTGTGCTGTCACAGAGGAGAGGTTGTTCAGGCTTCAAATCTTAGAGAAAACCATGATACGTCATTAGATAATTTTCCATTCTTCCCATGTAATTAACTAAATATCATATAGTAATTTTATCTTACTTAATATTGTATTGCAATTAGGTGTTTTATGTACACCAGTGTCATGTTAAAGCCACTGTATCAATTCTGTCCCTTTCTTTCAGTGTGTCGTAGGAAGACATCCAATTCCAGAACAGTCTATTATATCAATTGGCACTGCCTATTATTAGAATTTTTGCTTGTTCCCTTGGTGAGGGATTAAATTTCAAACATTACTGTCAGTCATTTTTCAGTCACGTTCCTTTTTGCAAAACAAATTGTGAACAAGGAAAGCAACTGTTTCCTTTTTCACTGCATCTTTAAAGCTCAAACATACCTTCTGTTTGCACTGTCCTAACTAACCCTGACGTAACTGTGCGCCTTCCTCTTCAGGGCAAGAAAAGATGCTGCTCTTCTACCCACTGAATCAGGGCATTAAACTAGTCATAGTGTTAACTTGTGTCAGTCCATAGGAGAAGATTCCAGTTCAAGTGGCATGCTGATAAGGGTCCTTTCCTGTTTTTCACTGTGGGAGAAATATATTAGTCCTATATGTGGAGGGGGAGAAAGTGAGGATTGAAATCCCAGCCTGGTAAAAAGAGAATGAGATCTGTGTAATAATTCTGTGTATTTTGATATTTAAAATGACACCAACTGAGTAAATCTTTCACATGAAGAATCACTAGTAGATTTACAAGCTTGTTGATACAAATTCTCTAAAGTTCCTCTATGTTTAAGTTTCCATAATCTCAAATATTACTTGCATGGTTCAGTTTTAAGCATGGCTTCAAAATGGCATAGGTGTTATTTTGTCTGTTTAGTTTTTTTTCCTGTCATTGCTAAGTCATTGGATTGTTGATAGTTTATTGAACATAACCTTTTCCTTTCTGGGCTTTCTTCTCATAAAGTCGTACAGAAGCTACAATACTAGATATTCCACCAGTGTCTGCCTTTATTCTGCCATGTGGTTAGTTAATGTTCCTCACCTGTCTGAGCAGACTTTCAGTACAGCCGTAGCTGTTTTGACTTTGGCTGAGTTTTTGTTCATTGTCTTCTTGGCTGGGAAATTTTTCAGGTTTTGCTCTCTCTCCCAAGAGCAATTTTGGGTAGAAAAATTTTCATGTGTGCTTCTGCAATAGGGCAGCCTCCATTGAAGACAGGACTTCTTTCCTAACAAAACCTAAACTGAAGGGAAGAAACAAAGTAGCTGAAAATACATGAGCTCAATCTAAACTATATTAATTTTAACATTTCAGCAAATGCAGTGTTGGTAAAATAAATCAGTTTTTTAGGACTGATAGCAGTGAAGGAATTGCTGGATTAAAAGGAGTTGGTGTTGTGCATTGGTCACGTAGGTAATGTAAGAATTACCTTTTGAAGGTCTGGATTGTGGAGTTCTGTTTGCTCTCATTTAATGTGGTGTCTTCCTTTCGGGTTGTTTTTGGTTTTTAAGGCTGGAAGTTGGATTGCCATAAAAGTAAAACAAATGACCACTTGATATGCTAAGGTAAAAACCAGAGTCTTGTGAAACAATACTGTATGGAGGAAAGACTGTTGCATTTCATGCACTTAGAGTTCCTTGCAGAAGCATTTCAAAGTTTTTCGCTAGTGCTTTTTA
The DNA here is from genome assembly GCA_013397795.1 of Orthonyx spaldingii. NCBI lineage: Eukaryota > Metazoa > Chordata > Aves > Passeriformes > Orthonychidae > Orthonyx > Orthonyx spaldingii. The sequence goes on from VZTJ01004576.1 coordinate 392,206, forward strand.
CAGTGTGGAATGTTGTTCTGTCAGATAGGAGAAAACAACTCAGTATTTCAGTGCTAGGTCTTCTGAACTTTTTGAGAAGGAATTCTCCAGAAAGTTGTACACTCCTAGCAGTAATGGATTTTCATTTTCTTGATATGAAGGAATCTCATGTTGCCATTAAAATCTATGGGAGCTGTGGTATGTGTTGTTTTGCAGTCTGTAAGCAGTATACTAAAGAAATTTCATTATTTCAGTCCATGTCAAGTTTTTATGGTACTCTCAGATGCTTTGGGAGGCTATGTTATTGTGTTTTCCTTTCATTTTCCCCCAAATCTAGTTATGTTATCTGCTTATAATATTTTATTTGGCACACAGCTGTGTTGCAGAAGCATTTCAAAACTATAACTTCTACAACCCCCTTCTGGGAAACAAATATGTCCTTATTCACATACTAGGAAATCTTAACTCTACAGATGTCACAGGAAGAGCCATATTGTCCTTGATGGAGTCAGTCTAATGATGTAATCATAAGAAAATAATTATAAGAACTGTAATGTATTTCCCCACATTAAACTAAACTAAAATTTCCCCACTAAAACTGAAAAAATAAAAACCCAGCACAACTAAACTCAACACATACGTATACAGCTTTAAATGGACAAATGTTTAGCTACAATTACATTATGCATTTTGACTCTAACTCCTGTCCTCACTTGAAAAGGAAAGCTTGTGTTACTAAACATTTAGTAAAACCTGGACTACTTTACTGAAAGGGGTTATGTGTGAGCATGGTACTTGAGAAACTTGGCATCTCTATACCTGAATACTTCTGCCAAAATTGCATTGTGCAAGGGGTCTGCTTGTGAAATGACATCGTTTCTCAGGCATAGTGACAGTTTCACTTGTCTGCACTAATGGGAATTTAAGGAATCAAGTAGGTTTGAGCACCCTGTCCTGGTGAGTTTCAGAGGGCCACAGTTGATGTTGTCAGCCCTTGTAAATAGTCTCTTGTGCTTCTGTCTTCGCCTGACACCGTGGGGAAAGACTTGATGCCTCTTACAATAGGGGTCAATTAAATTTTTTTTTTTTTCTTCAGAGGTATAGTAAGAGTTTAAGAGTTTTCTACCAGTCACTACTCAAATATTATTCCTAATGTGGCTTTTTAAAATTATTAATGTGGTGTAATATTGATAAATCATTTTAACTTGCCTGTATTGTGAAAATAGCCTTTTTTAGAAGGGAAGCCTATATAGTGGCACTAAACCAACTGCATTGATGATGTCCTATTTCTTCATGTTCTCCATGTCCCCAGGAATGGTAGGAATTGACCATTTCACAATTGCTGAGATAAAATAAACCAATCTAAATTTGAGAGATAGATTATATTGACAGCACCAACCTCCAGAACGTGTTTGATTGCAGTCCCCTGTGGCTACCTCAGCTTATCGACCTGTAGGCTCTCTGTCCGTTTTATGTCAGTCAGAAAGCAGGGCAGTTTATTGCAGACTGAGGTCCAAAGCTCAGGCACTTCTCTGTCATTGTCAGATGGGATTATTATTTTAGGGTGAAAAAATGGTTGAATGGTTACTGACTTATTTCTTGTAAAACTATCATTTTCACTTCATAAGTCACAACCTGTTTGAACTGTAAGAATTGTGCTTCTCAGTTGTTCAAAGCATCATAGGTCCTTTTTAATTTCGTCTTGGGGACCTCAGCCATGCAAACGCATATTTGAATAATGTTTTAATTGTTGTATGTTCTTTCTGGTTTTTGATTGGAAAATGAGAACTTAAACATGTTCATCTCAGCTTCAGATTTTCAAAAATCATATCCCGCCTTGGCCGTGAGGGGTGATATTGCTGGTGCTTGCCAGACCCTTGCTGTCAAATGGTTTAGCAACCATAGCTCAGCCGTGTATGATTTTCTTCTGGAAACAAAATTCATGATAAGAGGAGACTATTAATTTGTAATAGGGTCCACTGTTATATTTTATGACTATAGATTAAATAAGGAAAGCACTTACTTTTCCTAGAGTAGGTAAGCTGGGTTTTCTGGCATGAAGTTTTCACAGTTTGTACTGTAAGCTAAAGGGGGAAGTGTGCGTGTGTGTGTGTATATTTATAGACTGCAGAAGGAACCCTTTTGGAATATAGGTGATATAACTTACATGCTGAACAGAATTTCTGAATGAGGTTTGGTTTTTTATTTATGTTTCTGTCACATAAACTATTAGGTATCAGAGAAGATAGGGTTGTGGACTTTCAAGACCTAGGCAACAAAGTCAAATCTTACAAAAATCTTTGGACATTAATAGTTTCAAGTACTTTTACACCTTTTTCTACTAATCTGTAGTTTAAAGGAAATCTGTACCTTTTATTTAAAAAAACCCAAAATCTGCTACATTGATTTTCAAATATGTTCTCACCTCCTACTCTCTGTCCTCCTCCACTTCCCTCTCACCGAAACCCCACAGCAACAATTAGAACATTTTAGGTGACTTCTCAGAATTTAGAAGATAAAATCAGCATCTTTTGGTTGGCATTATAATATATTTGAATGTCATTGGTACTAGCATTGGACTTTCCCTTGCACACTATCGTGCTCCCTCACATTGTTCCTGGTAATTGCTGGGATGCGTAGGAAAACGTGGAGGCATGCAGCAGTCTTTGTGCAGCTGACAAATAGCTTTGAAAAAGATCATTGTTCTTACAGGTAAGTGAGAAAAAGACATCTCATTCAGTCTTAATGGAACTCTGGATATGCTTCAGTTAGGGAAGAAATGACATCCAGTGGGTGCTTTTTTCCACCCTGCTGACTAATGCCTGGTGCAGGACTGTGCTGAGCTAGGATCTTCCTGGAAACAAAGGGGGAGAGAAGACTCTTAAGGCAGTTTTATGCTGTGTGCACAAAATGGTGAACAAAGACTTGCTAAAGACAGTACCCTCTTATTGATGGCAGATTTCCCTGCTGGGTTGCATTACTTTTTGAATTATTTCTTAACTTTCTACTAAAAAAAGATGAACAGCTTTGTTTAAATGCAGAAAACATATATGTGATATTAGTATGAGAATGTGGAACTAGTGCAGAAGGAAAATATGTTTTTGGAATGCAGCTATTTTATTTTTTTTCTCAGATCAGAAGCTGGAATGCCACGTGTGGTGTACTGCTATAATGCTGTATGCAAAAACTAAACAGATTTTATAAATTAGCTTCTGTTAATATCTATCCAGATAATATTTTATATACATTCTGAGGAAGTGAATGTAACACATTATGACAAGAATTTACTATCAAGGTGTTGCTGTATTTTAGTGGCAGAGAAACCAAGAAAGGTCAATATGACTTTCCTTATTTTTAAAAGAGGGTTTTCCCTGTATGGCATCCTCATTTTTCCCTAGCCTTTTTCTTGCTTATTTTAGAATTCAAAGAAAAAAATTACTAAGAATTATATGACATAATTTACTGAGGATAATGTTTTAATATTTTGTTGCAGAAGGACTCCATGAAAGATGACAGAAGAAGTTATTGTTATTGCAAAGTGGGATTACACTGCACAGCAGGACCAAGAACTTGACATCAAGAAAAATGAACGTCTTTGGCTATTAGATGATTCTAAGACATGGTGGAGGGTAAGAAATGCGGCCAACAAAACGGGATATGTGCCATCAAATTATGTGGAGCGAAAAAACAGCTTGAAGAAAGGTTCTCTGGTTAAAAATCTGAAAGACACATTGGGTAAGTCCTTTTCTATTTTCGAATAAATTTAGTAGACTTGATGAGTTTCAGGTTGGGAATGTAATGTAGATATAAATATTCTTTTAGCAAGTGTGTTTGGATTGTCTTTATGCTTAGTTTGAGGTGACATGGTGGGTGGATGATTGAGGAAGGGAGAGACAGAGTGGGTATGGGTGTAGAATCATGTGTAAAAATCTGCAACATATGTTCTTGCATCACATCCAGAAGAAAAAGATGTCGCTTTTGTTCCAGTTTGTCAGAGGTTGTGTATTTTCAGCGGGTGAAGTGCTGTGGTTTACATACACATGTAAATTGCTGAATCCTCTCCTTTCATGCCAACTCCTCTCTCTTGAAAGATGAAGGATGTAAACTGGATTGTTCAGCATAGGTATCATAGCCAAAGCTAAATCACTCTATGAATGGGATTTTACAGTGTGGCTATGTACAGAGCTAGGGGTTAAGTTTCTTTGATTAGAGGTGTTCTATCAACTTCCAAGTCCTTAAATATGTATTCTATTTTATACTTGGACATGAAGTCTTCGCAACAGTGTATCATACATATAAAATAATCTAGCTTTGAAAAATTTTGTGTATGTTTTAAAGAAATCTATTTGAAAGTCAAGTGAAATGTTTTTGTTTTTCTTTGCTTTTTAAGGACTGATTAAAAAGGGCTTTGCATACAGCTAGAAAAGATTATAAACCTAGTGATAAGTTGTTGTTTTATGACAGGCAGACCTACTAGTGGTATTTTAGGATGTTATGAATGAAACAGAAACCGGCACATTGAAAGTGTTTTGAGGGGTTTTCTTTTGCTTCTGTTTTGGTTTTTTGCCTGTGTTTTATGAAGTCTTACGTAGGGAAAACTTGTTCTGTTGCAGACTGCTGTAGAAAATGACTCTTCAATGGAGAAATTAGGATTTGGGATTAGATTTATTAGAAAGCTAAAAGGTTCACTTAAAAATAACATGGCAATAGCTTATGTAGGATTATCCTGTGCCAGTGTTGTTTCTAATAGGTTTTGTTTCTTAGTCACTCCTTCATTACCATGTCTTTCACTGCTGAGTTGTCATAAAGTACATGGAAATTGAGGACTACAGGATGGGTGGCAGGCAAACAAGGTTATCATAAAATTTGCCATGGTAATATTTATTACCATAGTCCTTTCCACAGAAACTCTTGGAATATACTGGTTAGAGTGCCAGGAAATGTGATTATGCCTTTTCAAAGATTTGTGAGGTTAAAATCGATGTCCCAGTTGTGGCTTTAAGCTTGTTTTATATAGATTTATGTTGTTTAAAACATAAATTTAATGTATGTATTTTGTCTGAAAACTGCCTTAGGAAAGGATTGCAGTTCTGCTATAGTAATATATCAAATGTTCGTGTAAAATGTGGGCAATATTTGCTTGATGTAAACACCTTTTTATTTATGTCCAACAGAAATCTATTTAAGCGAAGGAGCAGAGGTGTGTCCTAGCATATGTATGTGTTTATCTTTTCAGTCCTAATGAAGGTGCAGGGTGCACCCTTTGCTCTGGTGGTGAATGATGAAAAGGTGTGAGAAAAAAGCTTGATGGTTTTATGGCTGAGCCATCCCCAGTATCACATCTTCCAAGTCTCAGCCCTTTGCACACATCTACACGGGCTTTTAAGTTCTGAAGCACTGTTACAACAATTTACTCATTCCCTGTTCCCTTTCTGATGGTTTTCTCTGTATGTTTGTTCAGCTGAGGCTGAAGGTGCCTTCTGATGGAGTCTGGCCTTTCGTGTGCTGTGACCCCACTTACCTGGTGAGCATCCAGAGTGTAAAGCACCTCTCATGCTCCCTTACGCTCACACATCGTGTGATGGTGAGGAACTGCCTTAGGCATGCCTAATTTACAAACTGATTCAGAATATTCTTAACATTTACCCAAAAGAGCTGGTGGGTGAGAGTATTCTTTTTTAATAGTTTTGGTGCTGCAAACTCCTTACCATAGTGAAACATGTATGTGCTGTGCACCACGTATCCGTACAATTTGTTTTACCTTTTGTGAATCAGAGTCCTCAACTAAACTATAAGCATTTCCTGTCTTACTGTACAGTAATTTCCCATTCAGAACAAGCAGAGCATGTGTCCTTCCTTAGAGGATCCATTGTTCTGAGAGGTCATCAAAAATGCACTCCTTCTTTTTAAACAAAGGCTTACAAATTGCAAGACTGGTGCTTCATCTACTGAATCAGCTTTTGAAAGTTCTGCTTCGCCCAGTGAAGCAAGTTCTTAAGTCCATTTTATACAAATATGTCTAATGTATCATCGTGCCTGCTGCTCCAAGGATCACAAGAAAATTCTCATTAAAATACCTCCTAACCCAGCACAGTTGGGAATGATGGTCATGAGTATTAGTCCTTAGACCAAATCTGTTTCCAACTTTGATCTTGAAGCTACTGCCAGAATATCAGGTACTGAACTTTAAAAAAACCCAACAAAATGTCATTTAGTAGTCTCTCAATAATTAATCATGTGTCTTGTGAAATCTCAGGAGAGAAACAGCAAGACTCATCGCTGACGTACCTGGACCCGCATTTCATACTTGTGTTGCTCAAGCAAATGGTTGTTCCCATGGAGATGCACTTTTCACTGCTTCTTCCTTAATAGATTACATTTCCTTGTGTTAAAAAATAATTCATTTGAAAGTGTTGTTGTCATGCAAATGATGTCATGTGTTGTCTATGTGATTACCTGTAGCTATCTGCCACTCTTGTGCTTATCCACGGTAATTACCAGTGCTTGATTTACACTTTTATATTCAATAAATATGAAAAGTGCCAGCCATAGTTCAAATTGTGGCAGACCCCGTAGGAGCTATAACTATTTAATTAATAGTTCCCCTCATTCGCTGTTGAAGATACATCATCTGAATAGCTGTTCATCTTTGGCAGACTGTGTTGTAATGAAACTTTATGCCACCAGTTATGTTGGTGTCTTGTACACAAAAACCAAAGAACACCACGAAAGTTTACTACCTTTTCAAAGTTGCCTTTACTGGGAAAACCTATAATCGCATCAGAGAATGAAGTCATGCCTGTTGGATGCTAAAATCTAATCTTCCTAGAACTGTTGACTGTCGTTAATTATATCTCAGTCCTTGAATATTTTATTAATAGAGTCCTATCAGCTTTACAGTTTTTTGGCTCGGGGTTGGTGGAAGGTTAATGGACATGTGGGTACCTAGAATAGTCAGCTTGATGTTTTAAAATATCAGTCGATTTTTAGCAATATCTTAAGGCTTCTTGAATTTCCTTTTTATTTTGGCGTTTTTTGAAAAGAACATCAAATAAAATGTGTTAAGAGACAGCTCTCCTAAATGTATTGGGTGCTTATTAAAATGCTGATTAACACTTGTTTAGCATATGTTCATTAAATCAGTTCCTTGTGGACTGAAAAACAGCTCACCCAGAATCTCAAATGACCCCCAGAAATTTCTGAAGCGATACGTTTGAATCATCCTGTGCCTTTTTGCAAAACAATAACCTTTTCTACACCGTTCACTTTGTCTGTGCCTTTTTAAGGACTTGCTCTATTCTACTGTATCTTCTTTTAGTCCTAACATCAGAGAGTTTTTCTGTAACTTTTAACTTCCCTTAAATTACTTGGAGAAACTTTGAGTCTTGTAATTCTTTTATTGATGGATGTCTGGTTTTGTCATTTTTCTGTTTGATACATACTACTTGTGTCTTCTTAAATCTCTTTCTTGAGTGTAGTCTAATGAATACTCAGCTACAATGGCCTAGTTTTAATTATGGAAATGTAGCATATAGGCCACCTATTGAGTATTTTAAATGATTCATCTTCTCATTCCCTTTTTTGTCTTAACTGAGTGATACTGCAAGTAAAAAGCTAATGGTAATTGGCCATTTCAAATTACTGTCTTCTGTTTGCTCATATTGAATGAAATCTGGTAATTATTACTATTCTTAAGGCAAAAGCCAGCTTCCAGGCCTGTGATTAAAATTTCATCTTCATTCATTATAATGAAGTTTAAAATAGTTTCCTTTCACAGTATTTCTTTTGCATGGAGGGTATTTTTTATACATTTTGAATAAGTCTTACTAAGCAAGAGACCTCCAGCAAGCATCTTTTAAACTGTAATTTTCTGTAATATAATTCTTCCCATGTGCTGGGGGGTGGAAAGGAATTCCCATATCCATTTGGTTGGAGTGGGTGTTTGCCAGCACCACCCCCAGAGCTGCCTCTGAGTGCAACTCCACGGGTTTCCCCTTCTGCAGCAAAGAGGATCTATGCCTGCTGGCTCATCTCTGTCATGCTGAACAGGAACCTTATCTGAAGGAAGCCAAAATAATTGAGAAGTCAGTTATTTGTGTACTCAAAATAAAACTTCTACATTTTTTCCATCCCTTTGCAAGTAATTTTCCTGGCAGCAGCACAACTCCCCAGGCAGCAGCATGCCATGAGTGACTGAAGCGTGTGATCCAGCAGCAGGGTGCCATTTTCATGGGAATCCATGATTTTCTGAATGTTACTGCTTTTGCTTCACAACCAGCACTGCATATAGGCTTTTCTTACGGGTTTCTGATCATGTTCCCTTTAGTGAACAACTACTTAAGAAACCTTGAGGACATTTCCACTCTGCTCTTGGTGTCGGTTTTTGAGCAGAGGCCCCGCAAAAGAAAAAGGTTTAATAGTTGAAAAAGAGATTGGACACCAAGAATATAGAAGAGGTGTTTGCAGATCAGTGGGAACAATAGGAATGGATGAGTTTTGGTGGTGATGGTAGCTAACAGTAACCTTGATAACATTTCACAGAGATGTTTGAGTCGCATCAGAGACTTTTTAAATGGCTCCTTTATTAAGGTTCTGGAAGTCTGCAAAACTTTTCAGTAACTTTTTAGTTTTAGTTCACTCAGTGTGCCAGATTTGGAAAGTAAGAATTGCCAAGTGAGCTGTAATGTAGAGAAGCCAGTCCTTGCTTGCCATCCTAGCACATTATTTCAGAAGTGTTATGAGTGTCCAGGAGTATTTCCTGTGTTTGTCAACCCCTGTGGTGTGTGTCTGCCTGGGTCAGTCTGTAGGTCTGTGCAACAGTCCCTGAATGCCATATATACTGACACTTCCAGGAATCAACAGTTTTATCTCTCTCCCCTCTCCCGTTATTTTTATGAAAATTCTGGGGTTTATTTCAAATTTATAACTTCATATTTTCCCATTTGAAAGCTACTTAGTACCACTTTCTCAGTGCTCTTTTGGAAATTGACTGGGAAGTTAGCCCTTTTTTCTTTGCAGAGTCACTGCCTAGTATGAAGCAGAAATGAGGAATTGGTCATTCTTTAATGAAATGTTTTATTTAGCAATGGAAAACTCTTCCTCTTTACTGGTGGTTAAAAGGCTTGGTGTACTTCCTTTTTACATATGAATATTTCAACTCAGATTTAAACTATTACCATCATAGTTCTGTGTGACATGGTTATGAAATCTCATTCTCCAATTAAGTTATCAACTTTAAGTTCTGGTGTGTGTGCTATTGGCCTTTATTTTATTTTCTTTTTGCTTGTTCATTTTGCTTTGAGGATTTTTTTTTCTTTTAAAAAATATCTTAATGATCCGATTTTGGTAGTTCTGATGTGGTGCGTTTGGTAGATTTAATTGTATAAGGTGATATTTTAACATTCATCAGATTGCTTCTAAATTTTGTTTTAAGTATTGAAATTTAATTACTAAAGTCTTTCACTGGTGAAAGTTGCTTATGTGACTCTAACGTTGTGGGTTTTAGCTGAATACTTTCCGTTTCTTCCACACTAGATTTTAAAAGTATAATCGTAAGAAGTATGCACAGTATTTTTGGCACAGTCAGAGCACTAAATTGAGTCTTCCGTACTCTTTTCTTGATGAATTTATCAGTGACCTGCTTGAGCCTCATGAGCTGCAAGATCACAGAAAACACATTAAATTCGTAATATGACCAAGTACCAGTTTGAAAATATTTCTGTTAGTTCTTAATTAGCTATTTCCAATTCTAGTCTTCTCTGAACACCATAAGGGTGTAAAATTTGCTACAGAATGAAAGAATGGGGGAAATAAAAATAAATATGGTATCACTGTATAATAAGTACACAGTTGTATAGCACAGCCTCTTAAGCCTTATACAGCTCATGTTAATAAAAATGAGTCTACCTTACAGGACAAGCAAAATTTATTTTAATCTCTTTAGAACTTCAAGCTCATGATGTTTTTGGCCTTTCTTGTCACAGACCTGTAAGAAATGCTAGTCTTTCCATTCAAAAAACAGCATTTAATAAAGTTGATTTTAAAAAATAAATAACTTCCTACAGTATACAGTTACTTATCAAATTATGTATCACATATAAAAATTTTTAAGAAGGGGTTATAGGAAGTTTTTGTTTAGCCAAACATCTCTAGCTGAAATTAGCTATCAAATCAATCCCCTCATAGGAATTCAGCAAAAATAAAAGTATTTTTTCTGTGTCACTTATTATTGCTTTGAAGCTTTCTAGCTTGTCAGAAAATGTGGGCATGACAGTAGTGGCATGTTTGTTGTGTCTCTTGGAGGATTGGATGAGGATAAATCATCTCTATTTGCCCTTTAAAGGAGTTGGCATACAGGAATTTAAGTTCAAACTTAGGGAGAGGAAGTAGTGGAAATGTTTATATATAGCACAAATTCTAGCTCAATTTCCTAAAATCCTAGAATAGCGCATTTCATGGTAGAATTTGTTAAACAAAAGCACTTTCTCTGCTGTGCTTCATCCTGCTTTGTAGTCACATTGCTCAAAGTAAGTGTGTTTGTTTGTGAAACAGTGTGGCAACGGTGGTGACTCTTCACCAGTGATGAAACTGAGGAACATGGTTTTGTGGTAGTGAGGGAAGTGATGGGAACTCCTTTTAGGTGTGGTGTCTTTAGTTTCAGGGGAAAGAAAAACTGGAACAATTGCATTTCTTCCATATTCACAGTAATAATTGATCAGTGTGGTTACATAGATTGCTGAGAAAGGAGAAATGGGAGATGTTCAGTGATTTCAAACACAGGGAAGAGATTTCTTCCATTCCCATCTAGAGCATGTGAAGCTGGGTGCTGGCAGTGCTGATGCCACTGGAATGGTAGCAGATGATTTGTATAATAAGTAATTCAAATACTTTGCTGCTTTCTGGAAATATATCTGCCTCATGATCATCATTAAATCCTAGATTTAGTTAAAGTAGCTGTTTTCACTTTATTGATGATCTTTGAAGATATGGAGACATACTCAATAGCAGTAGTTTTGCATGTGGAAAATGACAAGAACATACTGATGGCAGGGTAGGGTCTGCTTTCTCACTATCATACATAATGGCAAAAATATATTAATTTTGAATAAATGTTATTATTACATATTAAAACATTTATCTAGAATGTGAAACAAACTCTAAACTTTATCATTTTGGACCTATTGTACACTAACAAATATTTAAATAATTTTAATATGCATATCCACTGAAAGTAACATTAAAGGAATTCAAGTCTCTGCTTCGCGGAACTAAAATCAGGCTTTCTAAAAAATACTGTGTTGTAATTTCTAAAGAAACATCTGCTTGAGAAGGAAAAAAATCTGACATTGCAGAGCAGATTAATGCAAAACAAACAAACAAAACCACAACAAAAAATCCCAATGAAAATGAAACACAAATTTCATGCCTTTTAAAGAGCTGAAAGCAAAGAATTTTGGTGGATATTCTGGAAAACTCAAGGTACAGAATAATGCTTCTTTTATTGCTCGGTAAGAGTTTCTCTGCTGAATGTATGCACCAGGCCCTTTATCTGATCCAAAGTGAAAAGCCAAAAGCAGCAGTGAATGCAGAACCTGAAGCTTGTTGCAGTGCTAGCCTGTAATGGTTCAGAAGTTTGGTTTTCTCAGTTTACAATTGCATGCATTGTATTCTGCAGAAGTTTTAGCTTTTTTGGGGTAGATTATTTATTGGAGTAGATCATTTAAAGGATGTGCTGCTTCAAGAATTTAAAACAAATATATAATGGAAACCATAACATGTGCTACCTTTCAGCAGATTTTTCTGCTGTGATGGTTGCACTAAGTGTTGCAAGGCTGAAGGCATAAAGAAATCCTCCTATTTTTAGTCTATATTGAGAGAGTAAATTTGTTCTTTGTATTGTACTAGAAGTTTTACCTAATAGGTATACTTTTTTCCCCCTTTCCCATGCGGAATGTGTGTGTGCTTGGAGATACATTGACATTTACAGATCAAAGAATGAGCCTTTATTTTATTCATAACTATGTGTGAGAAGATAAAAGGATCACCTTAACTCAGTGTGGCTATGTGTACTGATGTCTTTGGTATTATTTCCCTCAATTGTCACCTTGGAGAACCCTTGGTTTTGCCCCTGTCGGAGCCAGTTATATTTCAATCTGTAATGTCTGGCCTTAGAGCAAGCCCAAAAATTAGCTCCCAAGGTAGTTTTAAAGCTCACTATTCAAGAGAGTCACACCATTGCTGGTAGGTCTTCCTACACCCTGTTCCAGCTGAGGAGGCAGTCTTTTACTTTCCTAGCATCAAAAGTTTGTGTCTGAACCCTCAACTGTTTTGATGTTTAATTTTTTACATAGAACAAAATACTTTAAACATTCTGCTAATTATGTCTCTTCTTCTGAACCAGTGAAAATAGAGTGTGTTTTTTTCCAAGTACTGTTTTGTACTGGATTCTTTGCATTGTGTTCTCTTCTGTCTTCCTTTCCCTCAGGTTCCTGGGAGAACTGAAGTTGCTTAAGGCAGCAGATCTGGTGCCGCAGTGTGGGTCACTGGATTGCACCCATCTGCCTGGGTTGGGCTTTTTCCATAAGCACATATTTATGGGGGTACTTGTATTTGTGTGCTCTGCATACTGTCCTCCCCTTTGGCTTCACGTCCTAGCACATGAAGGTGGTAGCAGAGAGAAGAAACAGATGGCAGTAGCTGAGGTATTGGAGGTGTTGTGTACCTTGTTTGGGGTGTGGAGCTGGGTCACCGTTCTAAAGACCAAGCTAAGATAACTGACAAAAATCAGTAGCCTGTGTATGTTCTCAGGGACACCATTTTCCAAGGAATTCCAGTGACCCAAAGGACAAGAGGCTTTTTCAATACAGAGGTGACAGTGGCTGTGCTTTCTCCCACCTTAAAATTGTTATAGAATTCTTTTCCTTCAGATGTGGCTCTTTCCTTCAATATGCAACCCTAATTGTTTCAGTATTATCGAATGGATATCTTTTTTCTGTGTCCCTGGGCTGTCTTGACGTTTAATCTTCCAGAGTATTTTGTTTCTTTTTCTCTACCTGTTTCCACTTGGGTTCGATTGCTTTCTGTTTCTCAGGTTTTTGGAAGACCTGAACAGTAGGTGGCTATTCTGTGACATGTTCTGATACCACGCAAACAGATTTTATAAATTACTGTTCATGCCAAAAGAAATTTGCCTTTGTCTTAGAATGTGTAAGGAAAGGTTTCCTTCCATTTTCTGAGTCTCAAAAGTGTTTTGTTTTGTGGAGTCTGTCCATAAAGCAGGAATTGACCTGCGTGCAGTGTGTGCAAACATAAAGCACAAAGGTGCTATGCTGGAGAGAATGCCCACCTCTCTTGTTTTACGGGGAAGGGTTCCAGCACAGATGGCTTTTTTTGAGAGTTGCTCCAGTGGTGAACGTGATTGTTTACTGACAAGTCATTTTTGTGGTCTCAGGCTGTGCATTTGGACAGACACCTCTCCTAATGGCTGATCAGCTTGGTCAGGTGGATATTTAGGGGTGTTCTTTCTAATAGATGACTATTTGTAACTGTATTTTGCACTAGAAATTGATTTAGGGCATAGGCTGTAGACTTGTCTAAATTGTATGCAATCATCACCATCACTCCTGTTTCCCAAAATCCTTTGGGATTTTGTAAAGGAAGGAAAATAGAAAGTGAAAGAAAAGGGAAAATGTATTCTGATGTAGTGAACATATTATACTTCTTGTATATGGGCTCTACCAGTTTACTAACCAACCTGTAAAATATTTTTTTAATTGTTCATTCAGGAAATTGTGCTCTGGAACAGGAGATAAATTTATTTCTTTATTATTACTCTATAGTTAATGAGTTTAAATCTACAGGAGAAATTTTTCTGGTTTGTGTGTGAGTCGTGGGGTTTCGTGTTTTGGCTGTGAGGACTAAACCTCAGAGGAGATGGGCTGTTTTGTTAAGTGAGCCATTTCATCCCGTTGTTCCCCTTCAGAGACGGAGAGACTTGGTTTTGTGTATGTAATTGCAAATAACCTGAGAGCCCTTGATTAAGGAAGCTATGTGCATTGAAATTCAGAGAGGAAGTTGGTACAGAAAATATAGTATCCCTAAAAGCAGCTTACAAGAAAACTGCAGTATCTGTGACAGGCTTCTAAGGATCTTTGAGGTTTTTAAAGAAAAAATGTAACAGACATCTTGTATTTTCTTGTAACACTTATTTAATGTTTGCAAACATTAGTATAGTATAACCACGGGCATTCTGACCTTATGGTAGAATTACTAAGGCTTTGCATCATGCTTGGTGTTGATATGGCTCAACTGGAATAAAACACAGTAAGCTCAAAGAGTAGATGATTGTTGTACTTTCAGGAGGGACTGTTCTTGAGCTTTTTGATGCTGAAATACTGCCCTTTAGCCAGTATTTGGATCGTTGTCTTCTAGTGCATTTCTTTGACTTGAGAGGCTGTGTAATTGCTGCTTTGTAGTTTCTCTGTTCAAGTTTGGGCTTGGTGATCCAAACTTCAGTCTCTGTCTATAAGATCTATTATATCTTTGCTTTTCAGGTACAGAATTGAGAGCAAATTTGAGCATAAAAGAAGTAAAAAGACTAAGTCACACGTGTCTAAAACAGAATGATTCCATCTTGGTTATTTGGAAGGGTCTTTAAATTGGAGGGTTGTCATCATACATTCAGGATAGTCTACTTTGTACTTGCTGTATTTTTTTTCCAATTTCTTTTTACTTGAGTGAGTTTGTGTTAGGAAGTTGAATTTGTATCCTGAGCTGTCCTGTGCACCTCTTTTACTTTGTATAAATGTGAGCTAAATATAAATCATCTTTCTTCAAGTGCTGAAGGGGGAGAGGGAACATAAGCTGTGATATCATTTCTGAGGAACAGAAGTATGTATTGAGGTAGACAGTTTGGAGCATCTCATGCATATTAGTGATTTCTTTGTCAATATCTTCTCTTAGTGTTTGTGAAGGAGAGGCAAAACAGTGTAGCTTTCCTTCTCTGCATCAAGGGAACAGAAAATGTTGGGTAGTCCTACACAACTACTGTGCCTTCTCCCCACATTTTATAAATATGTTCTTAGAATTATAGGGCTGCCTTAGATTTAAGGTAGTTCTGGTTATATTCTCTTATCAGGACATCTTCCAA
Source organism: Orthonyx spaldingii (assembly GCA_013397795.1). Classification (NCBI taxonomy): domain Eukaryota; kingdom Metazoa; phylum Chordata; class Aves; order Passeriformes; family Orthonychidae; genus Orthonyx; species Orthonyx spaldingii. Next base: position 407,333 of record VZTJ01004576.1, read on the forward strand.
AATCAAGATAGCATCATTTATAAGATTGCAAATTAGGTGGAAATATTTTAATTTGTATTTGAAAGCAGAGACTGCATGTTCAAAGCAAGCAAGCTTCAATTTAAATATAAATAGAGAAATTGGAATGGTAGGTCTTGAGAAACCCCATTCATTTTATATGCCTTCTATTTGAGACCAAGACAGCCATTTTCCTATTATATAGAGGATTTAAAATCCGAAGACCATTCAAATTTGCATAGAAAGTCTTCTACTTTGTTTTGCCACTGGGGTAAGAACATACATGAGGCAGTTTATGGAAGCCTCCAGAGTGTGTGTTTGTTTCTGTCCACATATGTCCCTATATTACTTCTTTATAATCTTGACCTTTTGCCCTAAAATGCTCTGGATACAGAAAACTCAGTATCTGATACTGGAATTTGAGTGTACCTTTCCTAATAAGAGATAGTCATGTGTAGCACAGTGTAAATTACAAGAATTAATGCAGTAGTTGTTGAGTTGATTTCTTTACAGAAGCCTCCAGACCAAATAGTGTTTGATGCATGGAAAACTTTGACACTACTTTTTCCTGTATTTGAAAAACAGTGATAAAGCAGCCTGGTTGTCGAAATGTCAGAGTTTCACTTTGACATTTAGAGAAGAGTTTCCATTTTCTGATTTGTTCCATTTTTTGATACTGAGCTTCTTAGAGAAGATACAAAAAGTCATTAATTGAGCTGTAAAACTTCATTCCTGTATCACAAATACAGCTGAAGATTTCTGGAATTTATAGCAGTGTCCTTTAAAGAGCGTTATTGATGGATATGTTGCTTCTAAAACACTGACTATCCCATATGGATCTTGGCCTTTGAACGTTTTCTTGGAAACTGGACGTGTAGGTGGAGGGGGAGAAAGAGGAGTGGGAGGTTGCAGTCTGAAAATGTGCAGAAATGTTTGGTTTTTCTTTCTGCCTAACAGAAGAAACTTTAGTCTGCTGAATTCCTTAGTAATAAAGAAGCAAAGACAAGTTAATTTGAAATTATAAAAGTAATAATAAATAACATAAAACTAAATGAATGTCTGATTTGCATATTCCAGCTGTCAAGAAGTTGTGTTTAGCTCTGTACTGAGTGGATGATTTACTTAATTTACATTGCATTATGGTGGGTTTCTTCTGAAGAATTTTCCTGAAAAGTTAATTGCTTCTTTCTTAATACAATTTTTAGTTTATTTTAAAACAGACACTGTACACTTTGCATACTTACTAACTGTATGCATTAATATGCAATGTAATTCATTGTTGTAGTATTCAGAGATGAATCACTTATTTGTTAAACAAGAAAGGATCATTGTTTTTAGCTGCATCTGTATGAAGTCAGATGGAATTGCAATTTTGTTAGATTACACAAGAAAAATGTTAAGTATCTTAAAAATTGGCTAAAATGTTGAATAAATATTACTTCTAAATAAAAATGAGTTTTGAGAAATTTGCTTGTTTCTGGTGCATTTTACAGAAAACGCTTGATTAGTAAGTTGAATGAAAATTTCTGGTTGCTTTGTCTTTGAAGATTTTTAAAACAAGGAGAGCTGTTCTGTAAAATTTGATTTAATTTTTGGGGGAACTAAAACATGTCTCAATTTCAGCTGAAATTTGTTTCTTAACTTTTTATATAACTCTGAAATTAGCAGAAATTATTTTAAAAAATTTTTTTCCCCCATTTATATTGGGAGTTCTCCTAGTTCATTTGTTTGACTTGTTTATCTTGCATCTTTCAGCTCTTTAATGGAAGTCGTTGTTTTAAAATATTATAATAAGGTTAAATTTTTCAGCACTCTGGAGTGCTTTGTTTCCGTTTGAATTGTAATGGGGTTACTTTTAAAGAACAAAACCCATTACTATGAAAAACTGGTGAAAATGAAAATATTTCCATTAAAAATGTACTTTAGTCATGTTTTTTGTGTGGCTTCTATGAAATTATGGGGTTCTTTGGGGTTTTTTTATAACCATAAAGCAAGTGGTGATGTTAAAAGCATTTTACTCTAGAGGAAGGGCACCTAAATTAAAATGCATTAAAATTTGTATGAAAATTTTTACAAGTAATTGCTTTGTTGTTTTGGCTTTTTTGTTAGTTAGTTTGTTGGGGTTTTTTTTAATTCAGAGGACAATGGTCGATAATATTTAAATAATGGAGTTACTGGGTAAGCCATATTTCCAATGAAATATCTTTTTTTTAATTCTTTTTTTTCCATAAATAAATTTTCCAATATTCATGTTAAGTTTAAAACCCATGCTTTGACAGCCTGTGTGAGAGTTGTGGGTGTATTAAGTGTGTCCTTTTCAGCTCTAGTATCAATTTCTGTATTTTGGTTAGGTGATACAGCATAATTTAGTTTTTTAATTGAGAAAAAGCTGGCTGTATTTGTAAATAGACTATGAAAGAGAGTACCTGTTGATATTTGACGCACTATTAATTCAAGGTATCTCTTTTGACTCTTATCTTGCTCAAGGTACTTTTTTGCCAATTTACTTTGTAGTAATATATAATAACAGATGGAAAACTAATTCGAAACATAAAGGGTTGAATACATTATAGAAAAATTAGTTCCAACTTGTTATGATAAAAAATCTGTTAAGATATGTAAATACAGCAATAGATGGAAATGTACAAATAGTTGGCTTTCTAATTGCCGTGGGGAGAACTAACAGCTTTACTCATCAGCATTTATTTTTATATTTCCAGCTGCATATATAGACTTAAAACTGGCTTCTCCATCATTGATACAGGATATTTGAAGAACACCATTTAATAGAACTCTGGTCCCTTAAAGAGGAAGTAGTTGTCAAATTCAGTTGTATTGAAACACTTTTGTTGGTTTTGCAGTGTATTCTATAGTTTAGAGGTCATTTTTGGAGGAGAGTCTCCTTCCTTAATTGTTCGTGATATTTGAATAAGAAGTTGCTGGAGGATTCTTAAGGAGTTGTATCTTTTATATTTAGTGGTATGGTCTTTTTCATTGAGTTCTGAATTGAGGAATTCTGTTTTGGAAATTTAGTGTAGCCCTTATGATTTCTCAAAGCAATAGTTTTCTTGTATTGCAGCATTTTTCTGAAAGGGTTTTTGGGTTTTTTTGTCCTGTGATTTTGGTTTGATGTGCAGGTAAGCCACAAAAAATATTTTTGCTCATCATTTATGTATTAAATTTATGTATTAAAATCAGAGAAGGTTTTAGAGAAGGTAGATTGGGAGAATTCAGATGACACTAATTTCATTTGCCAGCAATTTCTCAGAAATTGTCCTTTGGTACTGAGTAATGTTTTCTGGATACAGAAGATGGAAGAATGGAAAAGACAGTAATATCAAATTAACTTTTAAAAAAGTCAGGTATCAAATCAACTTAAAATTCCTTTAAAAATGCAACTGTATTTAGTCTAAAGTTAAGCTATATGTGAGATTTTACAAATTTAGGGAGCAGTCTTGGGAAGGGAATTCTGGAGAATTTGACTGCAAATACCTTCAGTGTTTCTTTCATGTTATTCTTAAGTAGAACTTAACTGTGAGTATGGATAAGCCTGCAGAGATGTTCTTTCATCTCTGGGGATGATCAAATGCAGTTAAAATACAAAATGTGGTCACTCATCAGTTTCAGACAAGGATACCAGCTTGCAGAAACATGGAAAGACTTGTCAAATAAAGCTCTGTAAAATTAGGAGATTGTCCGTTTTGTAAATAGGCTTTTTCTAGTAAAGGTAGTATGGAATGTTTAACCATAATTAGTAATTGAAATACAAACTTTTACTAGTGAAAAAAAAAATCCCTTTCTATGCAAGTGCTATGTATGTGTTGGATAAAGTATGTTTTAAGATAATGTTTTAAATATAGTTAAACTTGTTTATCCTATGAACCAATGGCTGAAGGCAGAAGAGAGAGAGAAATCCTTTTGGTTTTGTTTTTAGCAGGCAAAGGCTGGGCAGTTGGGGCATCTGTGCTGTCTGACAGGCAGCCAAGCTTTGGTCCAGGAGTGTGGCCAGCATGGCAGGAGACACACATAGGGCATGGGGAACTGGCACTGTCTCAGTATTGGGCTAAAGGAGACCAACCAGAAGGAAATTCCACCACTTTGAGCTCTGGGGCTTGGGGGAGCTCAAGTCATTTCCTAGGAAAGGATGATGAGGTAGGAAGGCTGGAAGTGCTGCAGGAGAGGGAACTGGAGGTGCAAGCTCAAGGACCTCATAGGTACAATGCAAAGGCTGTCGCAGGGACAAGCTGGTAATGAAGGGGTGCTTGCACAATGGAAACTTAAGTGACAGGAAGCAAATTCATAGGAAACTGGTCTTCAGCCTGCTGCTCAAAAAACAAGCTATTCTTTAGAGCTGCAGCTAAGCTAGGAAAGGAAGACAGCATGTAGTGATGTGACAGGCACGTTTCTGAGTTTCCCTAGGACTAATCATGGGGCCAGAGGATTTCTTTCACTGCAGAGAGAAGGAGGATTTGCAGTGGGTCCCTTCTCTGAAAATGATGAGAACCAGTTGATTCTTTTTTTTTTGTCTCAGTAATATTTCCTAAAAATTATACCTACTGACATCACTTGGCAATGTATTTATAAGAGTGAAAATGAACTAATTTACTGTGAGTTACTTGTGGATTGTGAATAGTGTTGCTTCCTATGAATTGCAGTAACTATCTGCAGCTTTGCAATGCTTCTCTTCTTTCCACACTTTTCCTATCACTTGAAAGCTAATCTCTTGCTTTAGATTACTCCTTACAACAACTATTTGTGTTACAAATGATTATGGCTTCCACAGGTTACAGGTGAACTGTAACCAATGAGTCAGAATAGGAAAAGCACGGTTGTAGTAGATAGGTAGATAGGTTAGTAGATAGGTTTTCATTAGAACAAAGAAAAAATGCCAAAACCATGACTGCAATTGCAAGTATATTCAGCTTTGCTACATGTGGCTCCCAAAGTTCTTGAATGTTTTGTTTTCCATGAAATCCTTTATATAGATTTCATTCCATTTGGGCATAAGAATAGGGATCCCCTTATGAATAGTAATAAGCTAACATTTCTGTTAGGAGTGAGTAATGATAGTGTTTACTCTTTCAGAGATGACTCATGTAGATTGCACTTTTTTTAATGGAGTTGTGTATTTTGTTATAGATGCATATACAAAGTTTATAATTGTCCTAACTTTATTCTTAACTTTATGCTTAGCTGTGACAAGCCATCCTACTAAACTGTATTTTTAGACTTGTTTCCTAAGGAAATGAAGCTTACACTAGTCATGCTGTCACAGTCAGCTGTCATAGTCCGTCCATCTGTCCATCCTTGATAACTCAGCCAATTTTAGGCAAACTTGACAGACTGGCAGAGACGAACTAACCAGTTTTCTCCAAGTCTGTGCCTGGGAGAGTCATTGCTGGTGTCCCTCACTTGGAGGAGAAACCAGAGCAACCCCAGCTCTTTGCTCAGTCCAGGAAAGGCTGAAAGGCAGTGGGGCACCGGGTATCATGCTTGGCTGGCCAGTCCAACAAAGGTAGGGAGGAGGGCAGCACCAGGGGAGATGGAGTATGCTTTGAAGGCATTTTGGAGATGGCAGTGGGGAACTAGAGATACGAGAAGGACCTGGGGATGTGAAAGTAGTCATACAGTAGGGGGACTTACTGTGAAACCTGCAGGAGATGGGGGAATCGGAGGAGGAATAGCTCAGCAGAAGGTATAAGGAGAAAAACGGGAACAGATTTCCTTCGTTCTGCTCTTGGAACAACTTGTTTCCTCTTCAGTCATGGGCGCAGTTATGAATGTTGCAACCTCACGTAAAAAATTATTGGTAGATAATGTGCATGCCCTTCGCTGTGCCTGACTGCAGATGGGTCTCTGCATAGTTTGTTCCTCTGGTCAAGCCAACTGGAAAGTCTTTGGTGCACATTGCTGCTATAGCAAAAGGTTAATCATTACCATGCTGTCAGCCTTAAAAAGTTTGTTCACATGAAATGTTAAGCTTAAACTGAAGAACTCCAGTTGTCTTTATAGATGAAAATTAGATACTTTACTATGTTTCTTTTTTTTTTTTTGTTTTCCCAAATTTGTAATGATTTGTGTTTAATGGGGAGGATAGGAAGCAACATTTGAAATGTTAGATGCACTGTTGGATGATTTGTGAAAAAAGGGAATTTATGAAACTCCAAATGAAAGAAAGTACTTGAATGATAAGTTTTTCCTAAATGTTTAGATACCTTTATCAGATTTCAGACAGTTTTTAAAGAAATTTTGGGGGTTTACCTGTTTGACAACAATTTTTTCTCTAGATACTTCAGTTTATGGCATTTTCTTGTCACACTACATCCCCATTTCTCACTGTTATCTCTGTGCTCTGAGTTTCAACTAGTTAGGCCAGCTGCTTCATCATCTCCTGCTTTTTTAATTAGTTTTTCTGCTGTAATTCCAAGACGTGTACTGTATATCTTCATTAGTGAGCAGATAAAAGCCTAAGTTTTTAATCTGGAAGGTTCAGTCTCAGTGGAGGGCTTTATGTAGAATAAATCTATTGAAATACAGTTGCTTGTTTTCCATGAAGTTATAACAAGTAATTTCCCCCCTTTCTTAACAGAACGACCCTTAAGTTGTATTTGTTTATATCACTGTAATTTAATGCTCGTTAGTTCTGAGACATCCTTGTCTTTTTGGTTAAAAATGATCTCTAAACTGATGAAAATTTCCAGTCTTGGCAGAGATCAGAGCCTGACCAGCTTCTGATTAGTGCTTGCTTGCACACTCTTTTCCTGTGATTGTCTCCCCTATGACAATAAGCTGCCTTCCCTTATTTTGCCTGAAAGTGCAGCCGCTGGCTCTCGGCTGAAATGATGTAGTTAGAATGACATTAGGATGTAGCAGGCTCCAGCAGGAAACAAGGCGCTGCTGGGGAAGGTCAGGAAACACTTTAGGATCATCAGAATTTTCTGCCATCTTCTGAGACCATAAGACTATGTATTAATTAATGTATTTAACCCTTCTAGACAGCAGTCCCTGCATGGTTATGTGTGCATTGTTGCTCTGTGCTGTACAGATAACTCTGTGAAATAAGCATGAAGTTTTGTGCTGAACAAACAGCTTTGCTGAAGATGCCCATTGTATATGCAAGTACATATATATCTAAATATATTAAAATACACTTTTTGGCAGTGGATTGGCTGGATTGAATAGGTCAGAATTGTTAAAAATGAAATAGCATGCATCTCCTTATTTCAGATTATCTGAAGAAACAAAAACAAAGTACTTTTATTTATTTTCCTTCCGTTAAGTGTTGCAGAATCAGTGTATGTGCTCTTGTGTCTCAACTAAATATCTCACCTTCCAACCAGGCTCTAGGAGTATGGAGAAAAGTACAAATGCTCCTATTTCTGTGATGGTTTTGCTTTCTGTCCCTTGCATGACATGTTGAGTGTTGCTTGGTTGTGCCGTACTGAGATGTCATCTTTAGTTTTCAGAACTTTGATAAGTGAATTCCACAAGAAAGGGCGACTTGTTCACTTTATTATTTTGTTTATATATAATCTTAAGCAGGGGTTGCTGCAAAAGTTTGAGAAGTACACCGTGTTGTGCAGTTTTTCTTCTGTGTTTAAACAGACATTAGTACGGTTCCTCTGATTAAGAAAAAAAAAAGGTTATGTGTTCAATGTCGTCATTGTTTCTTTTGTATGTTGTATTTCACACTATAATTAAAGCCATGAGAGGACATCAAAATTTACAGATTATAGGGAAATATATGCAAATGGTCTTCCTCATCATCAGGTTTCTGCTGTTGCAGTACATGATGAAAAGTAGGTGAAAGATGTGTGGGTTTCAGAAGGGGGGTTGCAGTTGGAACGAACTGCAGCTGTACCTGCCTAGGTACTGCCAGAGTAAAGAGAGCAAAACAGTCTGTGGGGAAACTTTAGCTGTTATTTCTGTGCTTGTTAATTTTTGTAGATTTTCTTTCACCTTTTGTTTGAGCCAAATTAAAGTCGTCTCTAAAATTAAAAGGCATGGTCATTTGGCTGGAATTTAAAGGTACATAACAGGAAGCTCAGAAATGTTTCAGTGATTAGCTGTTCTCCTGGTGAAGAAATCACTGTGTGTAAGTGTGTTTAAACTCTGGTACTTCTGAGAAGAGAACAGAAGTCATTATAACACAAATTGCTCCTTACTTAATGGTGCATCAGCTGGATGTTAACGAGAATCTCTTAAAGGTGTTTCTATTTCCTGACTATGTAGTGTTACAGAAGGGATCTCCATTTAGCAGTGTTGTTGAACATGCTGCTGAGGGTGCAGCATGTCACCGAATCCAGCGTTTGCAGTCTGGGGACAAGCATTCTATGTGACCACTTTACATTTCTGTCTTTAACAGGCTTGGGAAAAACCAAGAGAAAGACGAGTGCGAGAGACGCCTCCCCCACTCCCAGCACAGACGCAGAATACCCTTCCAACGGCAGCAGTGCCGACCGGATTTACGATCTTAACATTCCCGCCTACGTGAAATTTGCCTATGTCGCCGAGAGGGAGGATGAACTGTCCCTTGTTAAAGGCTCCCGAGTGATTGTCATGGAGAAGTGCAGCGACGGCTGGTGGAGAGGTAGCTACAACGGACAGATCGGCTGGTTTCCTTCGAACTATGTGGTAGAGGAGGTTGAGGAGGCAACTGCAGATTCACCCAGCTTTCTCAGCCTAAGGAAAGGCGCTTCCATGAGTAACGGCCAGGGCACCAAAGTACTCCACATTGTTCAGACACTGTACCCATTCAGCTCGGTCACAGAAGAAGAGCTCAATTTTGAAAAAGGGGAAACGATGGAAGTCATTGAAAAGCCAGAAAATGACCCAGAATGGTGGAAATGTAAAAATTCCAGAGGTCAGATCGGTCTTGTTCCAAAAAACTATGTAGTAATCATTAGTGATGGTCCTACCATGAACACTTCCCATCCGCCTCAGATAAGCTACACGGGACCATCTTCCACCGGGCGGTTTGCTGGAAGAGAGTGGTATTACGGGAACGTTACCCGGCACCAAGCGGAATGTGCCCTGAACGAGCGGGGAGTGGAAGGCGATTTCCTTGTTAGAGATAGTGAATCTTCGGTAAGTGGTGCTTGACCCGCAGGTTTGCAACTCCCCCCCCTGTGCATGGGTTTGCAAGCCCAGCACTTAACAGATTCCCTGTCTTTTCACTCTTAAAGAAGTCAGCAGGGCTTCAGAGTTACCAGCCAATACCCTCCCTGCTTGTGGGAATTGGTCTGTTAGTGAAATGCAGTGACATTTACACTGAAATTTAACAGCTGTGGTCTGTATTATCCAGGGTTTTTTTAATTAGTGGACAAGCAAGTAAATATTTCAGGCTTCCATTTGGCTTTTCATGTGTTTCTCATACAATCTTCAAGTTTAAAGCACGACAAGATTATAAAATAATTCTAGTTGATTGAAAATTTGGTCATTGATTTAATCTTAAAGCTAATTTCAAATAGAATCTTTGCATTGGTCAGTTCTGTTCTACTTTTAATTGGATAATTGCATAGTTTTTTAGTTAAAATCCCGTTTTAATGTATTTTTGATCTACTTAGATCATTTAGATTGTAATAAGGTGAAGTTATTATTGTATCTAGTTGTTAAGATTATGATATACAACAGAGAGGGTCAGGTCAGCAGCTCATATGCCTTGTAAATTGAGCCTTGATCACATCAGAGGAATCTGAGTAATGCTGCTTATGGTTCATGTATTCTGAAAGTTCAAACTTAAAATTCAGCTGAAAGGACTTTCATGTATACTGAGGCCAGAGAATTCACAGTTAAAGCACTAAAATTTAATTATCCTTGACTGTGGTTTTGAAAAGGTGACAGATTTTAATCTTATGTCATATGTAACATTGTCAAAATTGACAAAGTACCATTTTGTAATAGTCCCAGATATTTTTGTCTGAAGGCAATATTGTCTGATTAAATTTCAGGCACCTCTCGATGAATTTGCTCTGTAAAAACATGATAGCTATCAAACTACCCTTTCTTTGAAGCTCTGTGTCATTTAATTCCTATTTCTACTTAATTGTAATCACTAAACAAAGGCAAATGCAAATAAACCACAGGAGAACAGGAAAAAATAGATTAAATAAAAATAAACCAGAGGAAGACAGGAAGAAAAATTAGAATTTAGAAATCATGACTGATCTACAGAGGCTGAAAGGAATCGAGTTTGTTTAGTCAACAGAAGAAAAGACTGATGTGAGACACACAGTCTTCTAAAATGTAGAAAGCCACTAGAGGATTATGGTAATCATTAAATTATAGTACTTCTATTCTTTTTTCAACTTTTTTTCTATCAACATCCTGTCTGTTAAGGGCATACTGGATGTGGTGGATTCTTGGCGTGTCTGCCCAGCAGATAGAAGCTCACTTTCAGATCTAGAGGCTGCATTGTGTCTATCCTGAGACTATAGCTATCAATTTCCTTTATTCTCTTGGGAAAGTGCCAGAAGGAGAGTTTGAAAATTAATACATTACTTAAAATACAAAAATGCTCACCCGTTTCTCAGTGCGTGACATGTCACAGTAACCACTATGCTATGGTTTTTTTGCTCTTTAGAGTCTGCCTCTATCTCTGGAGTAAACGAATTACCTTGAAAGAACACAGTAACCTTTTAATTTAATGTGACATCATAACTCTAAATTCTTGTATTCAAAGCAGTGTTGCTGGAGATATCATTGGAGTACAAAAAGATTCATTCAGAATGTGGTCCTCAAACTATTTCCAGCTTATGGGATAACAGAAAATTTATTCAGTTCATATCACAGCAAGTTTTTTGCACACCTGCAGGAAAAAAAAAAAGCGCTGAATTGAGGGACTTGCCTTTTTTCCTTCTTTTTGTACTCTTTATATGGTCTTGCAAGCCCTGTATTTGAGACTTTTTTTAGCAATGAGAAAACTGTAGTTATGCACAGAAATGCCTCCTTTGTATTAGTACTACAGGAGAGTTTTAGTTTTTCTTAAGTTTAAAGAAATAATTTACTGCATATCAAAATTTTGTCTGCCCTAATCTTTATGTATCATTCCATTGCATAATGTGTTTATATATGTGAATTATAAAGCACTGGGGATTGCTAGATTTTTCCCTGGGGTGCCACAAGTGATATAATAAGTGAATGAGCATACTTGTTAGCCTTGAGAAAAGGATCATAAAAGATCTATTTCAAACTTATTATGTATGGAACAAAGAAAGAGTTTAGCAGTAACTCATAAAATTCTGACAGTTACTGTATTTCACATGTGTGACTACAGAGGTTGTTCATACTGTGGCTAAAAGTCACCATGAGTGTCTGCACAATCTGAGCAGAAGATCTTGATTAGAGAGAACAGACTGAGCAGAGCCAGTTTGTCAGCTCTCTGGTTGTTCATCTGACCAGCAGACCAGCACTTCCCATTACATTGTGTTGTTAACTCGCCTATTAAAGCTGCTGATGCAGGGGTTATTCCTTTCTTGAAAGGCCCATAGATAAAACTGTGAGTCATCCTGCTAATTCTGTGCCTGATTTTTGACCTGTTTTAGAGTTTTCTGTACCCTTCCATCACCATAGTTACAAAAATTCGTCTGCATAAAAGTTTTCCTTAGATTTCAGTTTTGCTCGTTACTGAGCTATGAAAGCTCTCCTTGGGTAGATGAAGATTTGTATTATTCTGTATTCACTTGATGAGACTGTCATGTTTTTCCATTTCAGGTGTTAGTAGTTGCAAGATTTTACAATATTTCTCTAGGTTTAACTTACCAGATGTTTGTCTCACAGCTAGACTCCTTTAGCCAAAATTATTCTCCTCAGTAACACTTAGATCTTCAGGATGCTGCCATAATGGAGAATAACCTGAGATGAACTCTGTAAGGTAGCTAGGAGCCTGATTATCTTCATTAATTACGAAATACTATTATTAGAAATGTAAACTTGTTTGAACCATTTAAGCCCATAGTTTATGTAACTGGCACAGTTACCTACTGATAACATTTTTGCCAACTCTGTTATACCTAAGTAATGTCACCTTAGTTTTGGAGATCTAAAAGAACTGTCACATGCCTAGTTAGAAATACTGCTTGATTCATTCTTTCTGTTGCAGGCTGTTAGGTTAATGAAACCTGCAATTTGTCTCATTTAAGTAGTACTCCTGAGCAAAAAAAAGCGGATTTAACCTATGCAGTCTCTGTAGAGCCACTTTTTGGATTGCAAGCTCTGCAGCAGTCAGATATTTGCTCTCTTGATGTAGTTCCTAACCTAAGACAAACAGGTCTTGGCTGATACTGATGGTCTTGGTTGGGTGGGTGATCGTCATGCTTTGAAGATCTCAGATTTTACTGAGTAGAGAAGCAAATTTGGGTGGGAGAGGGTTGTTTTGTTCAGATTCACACCAGGAAACAAGTGTGCTCACTAGTGCTGTAGATAACAGGAAGCAGTAGTGTGTCACCTCTAGCTTCTGAGAGGAGCCTTTGCTGCAGACACCTTTAAACTTCAAAGGGAGCTTTTGTCAGAACTTGTGGGCCCCTTGCACTCCTCTGCAGGTGGGTACGAAACTGGTGGTCAGGCAAACACCAGTGACTCGTAGTCCTGTGAGGTCTTCTCATGAAGCAGAGAAGGTGTTATTTTTCTCAGACTATGAGTGAGCTATGCAAATTTTTTGATGATTTTGGGAGCAGTTGTTCATTAGGAGGTAATGGTTACCTTCTGCTGGTAGTGTCGCAGCATTCAAATTACAGTAACCCATCCTAAACAGAGTTGCAGGGTATAGTTTTAAGATGATACTAATGATTGTAGATGCATTAAAGTGATATTGAGGATTGTAGGTGCAACTGGATTTGTCAGTTTTTTGAGATCATATTTAGCTTCTCTGTTCTTTGTCTAGCAATAATGACAATAGAGGGAGGAGGCCGAGGTTGAGAGTTTGTATGTTTTTTGAGGTGCTAATTCTGTAGCATTCAGTATCCCATGTTTTCATGGGGTTTTAATCCTGCGCTGTTGGATAGAAGCAATGAAACATGGCAACTGTTTAAAAACAGAACATTGGTCATGTTCTGTGACATGCAGTGATTGATGAGTACAGCAGACATGAGGAGAAAGCTTTTTTCGAAAACAGGCATAAGGAAATATCCTAGTGGTTTATTTTAAATGGAAGAATAGAAATCTTATTAGAGCTATACTTGAAGATCGATGGAAGCAATTCATATTTCTGACCTGTGTAATATTGATTTTGGAACAGGAGCATTACAGAGGGGGGAGAATGGTATTTGGTTATATCCAAATGGAATACAAGGAGTAGAAAAAGGAGTTAACTCTCCCAGATGGCTCTTTCCAGCCTGACCTTAGATCTTTGAGCTATGACTTGGGTTTTTTTGGCTGGGCGATTGAGTAAGAGGAGAAGTGAGGGAAAATTTGAGTATGGAAGTGGAAGGAGCTGGGGAGCCCCTGGGCAGGCTCACTGATAGGAGCTCAAAGGGTCTGGAGTAGTTCGAAGAATGAGTGCATGAGAATATCTTTCTTGGAGAAGGGTCATTGACAAATGGAATTGGATTGAAAGGGAAAATTTGAAGTAAGTTACAGGATCAGTAAAAGGCTTTCAGAGGGAGCTGTTTTTCACAACTTTGCCATTTATAAATGATAAAGTTATAATTTCATTCACAAATGGAGACTGTAAAAAGGGAACTCTCTTTTTCCCGTTTCACTTGTTTTTCCTTATATTGTTTTATCACTTGTTTTTGTGATAGTTTTCAGTTGTTTGGTTTTTTTTTTTAAAGGTGGTGCAGTTCCTTACCAAAGAAATAAAATTAAAGAAACATCTTCGTACTTTTTGTTTTCCACATGCTGTAGGCACCAGCTATCTTATGGTCATCTCTAGATGTAAGCAGGTGTTAAAATAAAGGAATTGAAAATAATTCAAAGTAGTACTACACCTGAACTGTAGGTGCATTAGAGATAATCTTTATTTATTTTTGTTTAGGAATTGGTTTAACTTCAGGTTAGGTTTTTCAGGTTTAGGTCTTTCCATTTATGACAGTGCAGAAATATTCATAGGTCCCCTGCCACAAAGCTATGCTCTGTAACTCTGTTGCAGAATCATCAACTGGTCTATAGGGATTAAAGGGATAAGGGATTAAGGATTACTCCTGATGTGCCTTTATTTGGTGTATGTGAGTCTTTTATTCCTGGAAAAGTTAGTGTATAAACATCCAAATGTAGCAATTAATTTAAGAGGGAGAAGAGAGAAAAATTGGCCAGCAGTTAGAACAAAGTAGCTTAAACAGTAAATAAAATAAACAGACTTGGAGCAATTCCAAAGAGGACAGCAGGGAACCAATTCAAACTCCATCAAACCAACATACTTTGAAATGGTAGTGTTAAGAGCAATAGTTTATTTAGATTTTTTATAGTATTTTTAATGAATTTGCTTTTTTGTTAGGGCAGGAAGGAACTGAAATAAAAACAAGTCTGATTACTTTTGCTGTTCATTCTTGAATCCTATAGAAGTTACTACTCTGAGACCAATAAAGGGTTTCAGGATTTTTGCAACAGCTGTTTGGGCTCTTCCATCTCTTTGCACCGGATGATGACTCTCAAAAGAGTTAGATCAGCCTTTCCGCTTTTTGCCTTTTTTTTTTTTTTTTTAAATTAAATCAGATAATGAAAAGAATAAACTTTGTAACATATTCTGCAGGAAATATGATAACATCTTCTTATGTATCAATCTAACTAGCAGGCTCCAGGGCTGTGGAGAATAGACAAAAGTTCATGAGAAATGTTCATTCACTAAGGTTACAATTAAAATGGCAGAAAGAGTATTTAATATATTGTGTAGATCAGCTCACAAAGATAGAAGTCTGGTCAGTGCCTGGGTCATAGCACAGTAGGTCAGAGGTCCAGTATCTCTCTGCGTGTCTTTAGCACATCCTTTATGGTCTAGAAATAATGATTCTTAACAGATACAAGGAGCTTTGAAAGCTTATAATTTTGACATGCTAAAAACAACTGTGCTTTGTCAGAAAACATTAAAACTTTTTTGAGAGCAAAGTGATTATTTCACTTGTTTTTAAACTTTTGTCATAACATTTTTTCCTGTTCCTAAAACAAACAAAAAAAGTTCAGTTCAGATTATGAACTTCCCATTTGTAAGTTCTTCTGTTTTATTGAGGCCCTTTTGGTTACTGTTTTTTGTTTGGTGTAGACATCACCCATGGAAGCAGCAGAACTTAGCAAGATTTGATACTGTTTTTTGAATCCTAACCAGCTAATATGTACTTGCTGCCTCATTCTGTCCTTGGTGAGACCCTACAGACCTGCCTCTGTTCAGGGCACAGCGATCAGCACACTGCCCAGAGCCCATGCCCTGATTTTCTCCTCCGTGAGCCCAGGGTCCCAAAGCTTCTGCAGAGCTGTGTTTGTGCAGGCCTGTGCTTTGTTACTGTTTAATGACTGCTGCTTGGAACTATGGAGATTCCACTGGAACCAGGTCCCAGGCCTGTGTGGCTATGGCTGCTGGAGGGTTTGTCCACACTGCATTCAGGGCCTTAACCACAGCAAAGCATTCATACAGCCAGGTTAGCTTTAACCCAGTGGGGTACATGCTGAAAATAAGCCAGTCTCGGTCTGAGTTCTGTGCAGCCTTCCTGTGATGCTCCTGAGGCAGGAGCTTAATGTCAGAGGTAGCTGGCTTAAAATAGCACTTTTCTTACATGGAGTTAGGGATGGATGACAGGGCACAAAATGTATCTTGGGTGGAGCATTGGAAATCCCAAAGATACGCTCTTATGCACGTTTCTTTCCATCACTTTCCCCCACCCTTCCCAGTCCCCTCTTGGCAGTCACAGAGAGTGTTCCGTGTATTTTGAGCCAGTGGCTGCTCAATGCCAGACGAACCCTTCCTGATGGAGCCTGCGCTGACCCGGTCAAGGCCCGGTGACACTGGGTTATAGATGGAACAAGTAATTATCCTATGGGTGTTACATAAAATAGTTTTTAAAAAAATGATGCCTGTTGATCTGGAATGCAGTGGGTTGGTGTAGAAGAGGGTTAGGCCAGGAGTGTGGGGAGCTTGCTGCTGCCTTTAGCAGTACAAAAGGGGAAGAGCTGCTGCTCAAAGCCGAGCTGTGAGTCTGAGGAGTTGGACCAGAGCCAGATCAACAGGCATGGCAGAATATTTGTTTGCTGTGGGCAAGGCACATGGAGTCAGAGGGAAAGCGGAGAAAGCATTAGTGCTATAACAGGTGAGGGGGACATGCAAGAGATGATATTTTGGGATAGGCAGGACATGAGGGATGTGTGGGCAGAGACCCACTTTATTGCAGGAATAGACAGCCTGTCTGAGAAAATTCTGTCCTCCATCTTATTTGAGCATGTACTCAGTGTGTATTTGCAATATCCAAATGCAGTGTCGAGAGCTCTGGAGGCTGTGGTTTCATGAAACGAAGTCTGGTGACAGCAGTAACATGTGAGGGCTCCTGACCCCTCCACTTGGTCCTCTGCTATGCCATGGCTGTGCTCAGGGTTGTTCCTAAGGCAGAGCTAGTGGATTTTATTTAGCCTGGAGAAGCTCAGGTTAGCAGTGCTGGCCCAGCCAAAGCAGTGGCGTGGTGGGGAGAGGACCAAGAGACACAGTAAGGTAGTGTCAAAAGCCGGGCACATATCTTCAGTGGTTTGTGCTTGAAGCCATGCCTTCAGTGGACTGAGATGCTGCAGCACTACCTCCAGAGTAGCATCAGGTATTACTTAACTCCATTAAGGGCTTGTGTGTGCTTTTTATTATTCATTTTCCTGCTGGCTGGTGACACCTACCTCCATACACCTCTCACAGGGCAAACCCATGCTCCCATCTGTCACATCCCACTCCTACATGGAAGGGAGCAGCCAAGATTCATCAAAGAATGGCAAACACGAGAAGGGTCCAAAAGAAGCTCATGAAGTTTTATTAGCAAACTACACGCTTGGCTTAGAAATTCATGTTTTGCCCCTACTGTCTAATAGTAAGAGGAATAGTAAAAGAAAAGAAGGAAGAAAGAGAAAGTGAAAGGGAGATCAGATTTCGCAGGAAAGGAGATGACAGTCCTAGATCCAGGATCAATCCAGCCAACAGGGTATCCAGGGTCTAGGGGGTGTATCACCAAGGCTTTGGGGGGCTACCTTCTTATAGGTAAGTTTTCCCTTCCCTAGGATTAGGTTTCTTCCTTGTCATGTAAATGAGTTAGCATGTGTAGTCTTCTGGACATTTATGGAAATGGAGAGAGCTTTGAGGGTCTTCTGGTGGTCTTGAACCCCCTCTACTGGACTTGCCTACTCCTTGAACCCATTACCGTGCATTCACTGTTTTGTGTTTTGTGTTCTCTGTGGACCAAAACAGGAAAGTTGGCTACCTCTGCACATCCCCCCTTTCCAGCCACATCCTTCTCTAACCTGCCTGCTTGAACGGTTGTCGGTGTTTAAGGCATAGTAGCACATTAAATCCTTATTGCCCAGGCTTCTACACCATCTCTGTGGCCAGCTAGCAGCAGGAGGCTGAAGACAGAGTTCAGCTGGAAGCAAAGGACACTGTGTCCTTTCTACCCTCCTATGGTGGCATGTGGTGAAGAAAGTGGAATGGTCTCATTCTGGCTGTTTGGATGACAGTGCTCTCCTTGTTAAAACAACTGATTGCCAGGATGAAGAGATTTACCATTCAAAATTGCTCTGTCCTGAATAACTTAATTAGTGCTTAAATTCTGTCTTTTGTGGGTGGTGGTGTGATGGTGAGATTTGTACTGTATTTTTCTTCTATAGCTGTATCTTTTTTTACAAAGAAAGTGTACTCAGTGGGAGAAATGATTCCCCATACATGTGGTAATGAAGATAAAAGGTGCGTGTGTTTTTGTCTTTTGCAATGCAAAGCAAGAACGGCCCTCTAGTGGTCACGGCTCTAAAAAAAAGCAGTATGGGGAATTTTCTTCATCTCGCCCAAGCAATATTGCAGTAATTGTTTTCTCCAGGGCACTCTACTGAGGAAGACATGCACGATAAAATTTTTTTCCTTCTCCTTGACATTCTTGTGCTTCTAGATTGAGTAACTAAGATAATATTTGCAATTTAATAATGTAATTGGCAACTTCAGACTGTGTATCTGGGGAGCTTTCACTTAACTGACTTAACTGCGCACGTTAATAACAATGGCAATTATTTATTGAATAATAGGCTATTGGGTTTCTTAAGTAGCTAAAGCACCGAGCTGTGAAACAAAGACTAACGTAAATTACCATCAACTGTATGACACAGTTTGTTCTTGAAACTGCAAAATTATGCCTTAATTTTGTTCACTTTTATGTAATTTTTTTTTCTTTTTGAATTCTTCTCAACAGCCCAGTGACTTCTCAGTATCTCTGAAGGCGTCGGGGAAGAACAAACATTTCAAGGTGCAGCTCGTGGACAATGTCTATTGTATTGGGCAGCGACGCTTTAATACTATGGATGAGTTGGTGGAACACTACAAAAAGGCTCCCATCTTCACCAGTGAACACGGGGAAAAGCTATATCTTGTGAAAGCACTTCAGTGACGTTGAAGATGGACTTGGCCACCTGGGCCTCTTATAACTTACAAGCCTTAGGTCCTAAATTCACTTTTATAGAGCAGAGCAATATCTGAAGCAGGCTTAAGGAATAGGCTCTTTCTAAAGTGTTTGCTCTGTCAGTTGCTGTTTGTCTTTTTTTTTTGTTTGCCTCTTTTTGTGTTCCAGTTTTGTTAACCTCTGACCACCTCTCTTCAGGTTGAGAGTTTCCCTTGGGTGGCCATGGCAAGCACTCACCTTCCCGGCAGAGTTCAAAACGCCCCTCTCCTGTGTACGTTTACATAGTTAGCTCAGATCAAGGAGGGGCGTTTTCAATTCAAACCAGTGTTAATCTGTTCAGACTGCTCATGCAGGCAGAACTCTCCCTTCAGAGACATCGGGCACAGTTTGAATGCACTGAAGCTGCAGCTGCTTAAGTGAGAGGGAGTAGACATAACAGTTGTGGCTGTGAGTTCTGTAGCTATACTGCTTACCGAGTAGGATAATACAAAACCTCCTAGTTCCTAGAAGCACTCTTTACACTGTACTCTGCTATTACATTGCCTCTCTGACTCTTTGTAAAGAGTACACTAATTAAAAGCATTTTGTAATAGTACTTCTTAAACTACTATGGTAAGATTGTAGTAAAAGAAAACTAGTGTATTTTGGTCTGTAATTGCAACAAAGAGAAATTTTATTTGAAAGTTGATTACTAGAGAAAGAATAACTGAATTGTAAAGGCTGAATGTTTTGGTAATCCACAACCAAATGTGCCATCCACATAATGCTTTTTCCTCTTGCCCTTCTGCTTGTTTGAATTAAACGATTATGTATTTAATTCTCAAAGTAATATGTATCTGTAGCTGATTGTTGACACTAATACAGAAGATTAATAAAAACTGATCTTGGGACAGGGTGGGGCGGGCTACCAACACTATATATATATATTTGCTTTACGGAAAGAAATCTTCGGGTTTTACAGAGGATGGTGTGGTTGGTAGGAAGAGACACAGAGAATGTTTTTGAAGAAAATGCATTTTTCTCTTTTCTTTACATTTAAACTCCTTTATGGTTTAACAATACAGTCTTTAGATGGCACATTCCTGAGATTGAAGAAGGGATCATGAGATCTCAAAATCTTGCATACTCAGTTTTTTGGATATTGTAATAAAAAAGGTATTACGTCATGATGGAGTACTGGATTTATCCTTGGGTGGTAGTCCTGGTGTTACTTTAGCAAGGTGAAATAGAGTGAATAATGAATTTCTTTGTCTTGGAATTTGTGTGGCCTAAAAAGAAGTCATCTGCAACTGCAGAGGACAGTTTTTATATGAGGCAGTGTCTAATGAGCTCTGTGTTTCTTGTTTCTGTGCTAATTAAGTCCATTCATAGCTTTAATGAAAACTGAAGATGGACCTATTTCCTGGTACCTCTTTGCTATTAAAACTCATTTCTTACCTGTTCTGTATTTCAGCCAGTAGTAGTGCAGCTACCTCTGTCTATAACTCCAGAGCAGGTTAAGCAGACACCAGACTGTCTGACTTGCTTTGGGGTAAATCATGCCACTGCCAGGAGACTGCACTGGCACCTTTGCAAATGAACTGCAGTCTTGCTCAGATCCAAGAGGCAAGTACAATTTCTGAAGTTCTATGCACGTACTATTTTTCCACCACACTTGAAATCTTTATTTCTGTAAGGTTTTCTGAATTGACAGCTTGTATTGGAACTAAAAACTGTGTTTTTCTGTATGTGCATTAACTAAAAATTGGGCAGTGACACTTGTGCTTGATAAAGCTTAATGAAAGAAAGCAGTGATTCAGAGCAATCCAAAATGATCATGCATTATCCTGAAGAGCACCCACCCACGATTGTCTTCTAAGAAGATAGAAGTTTTCCTTAGGAAGTTGGTGAGAAGTACCAGTTGTTTACAATTTATCTACAGAAGGACTCCACAGTGGGCTTCTTAAACCTCATGAGTGAATTCTGCAGAGGATGTAGGGATTTGCCTTCTAATTCCTAGTTTTTTCTTTAGGTGAATCTAAGCATGTACTGGGTATGGCAATAACATTAAGAAAGTCAGCTATATGTTGTATGAGCATTTTCAGTTTTGAGTGAATTGCTTTTCAGTCTCATTGTCTCTTGGTAGTATTTGCGAAAATTATATATGGGAATGGTTGACCTTTTCAGTAAACTTATTACTCTACTGTTTCATGCCCCGTGTTCATTTTTTTTCCTGAAATATTCCTTATGTTTCCTGTTTCAGGAGCCTTCATATGCCTCTTGCAATCTTTCACTTTTTGCTAGAGTCCATTTTTACAAGCTTATCTCCTAACTTCTTTCTAGTCTTAGTAACTTAGAACTAAATCAAATAGGCATCTAAATGAAGGTTTTAATATATGCTTTATATTTTAATAGATTTATCAAATTTTCTTTGCTTGTTTTTGTTGCCTCATCCTCTGTAAACAGTTTCTGTGTCTTGAGGTGTGAATTGTAAAGTACTTTGTTTTAGAAGCAGTTAGTTAATTTATGACTTGTGACTAGCTCAGGTCATTTCTTTTTTTTCAAGTAAGTCTCACCTGGGTTTTTCCCATGCTGTATTTTATCAGCATGCTTTCCGTTCAGCAGGCTCATTAATAGTTTTTCAGTTGTTCCCATCATTACTGAGATATGTTCATAAAAATTTTGCCACCTTTTCCTGCTCTTTTGATCTCATTTGTTGGACTTGGCTTAAGCATTAATAATCTTCAGTACTAACTGCTTGAGAAAGGGGCAATAGGCATGGATTATATTATTATTTTCCTATTTTATATGTACCTTTCAATTATTTGACAAAACCTCACCTTTATTTTTTGGCTACTTACAGCCTCTTTGTCAAAGCTTGGGGGGGGGAGGAGGAAGGAATTTTTTTTTTTAAATATGAGTAGAGTCATGGTGACCTGAATTTCTTTGCCCGCAGTATTCATTCAAGGCTCAAATAATTTCTGATGGAGTAGAAGTGTTTTTATGGTGTTCAGCCTGGCTTTTGCCATCATACCTGATTCATACAGGTGCATAAGTTGTACTTTTAAGTATTATTCCTGTACAGCTACTAATGTTTTCTTGCCTTGCTGGTGTCTGCAGAGGAATGTGAATGACTTGTGAATCCATAACAGTTACTGTACTTTCCACGCAGTGACAGAAATTTGAGATCCATGTTTATCATTTTAGCTCTGGGAGCTTGTTGACAGGCTCCCACTTGAAATTATCTTGACTGTGGTATCACCTCTTTTGGTTTCACACATTAGGTGGGGACAAATTAGTAAAGGATTAAAATAAGAGTGCACTGAGAACATGCCAGGTAAACTCACATGGACCTACTGTGTTATAAAAGCAAACGATTTGCTTAGTCTTTGCTTTTGAGGAGGGAAGAGGCCATAAAGACGTGCAGTTGGGTATTTAACATATTGACTGCATGAACAAACTCTGAAGTCCCACACTTGAATGATTCTACTTAGTGTTCTCTATTCAGATCTTCTTGTCTCATAAATGTATATTAAATCATAAAAGTTTACAGCTGTTCTTCCAAACCTTTATTGTAGCTTTTGTGTATTGTAAAGTTTGGTGTCTGGTTTAATGGTTTCACTGTGGGGAGATAGAGATCTTCCATATTTAGAACGATAGCTTCTGTTAAAGCACAAAGTTGAAGTACTTTCAAAATGCCACCATACAATTTCACCTATTCAAATGAGTCTGATTTTTGCATAAATTATAAATAAAAAGCTAGAAAATGGATCACAGTTCCTTTGAACTAGGTCTGACAATTTACTTGGCAAAAGCTACCAAATAAGGGCTTTCATTTCGTCTTGGTCTTAAGCTAGTTTAATTCAGTGCTTTAGAGGTAAATGAAACTTGGGCAATCTCTACAATCTGAATCCAACAGATTCTGTTTTCTTTTTCCAGTGGGATGGGATGACTCATTTTTAAATGGAAACTTTTTAACATATTTATAATAAGCTGTGAAAGTTGTATTGCTAAAGTAACACTGAGCTCTTAAAATGCTCTAGGAACTGTGAACCTTCCTATTCCTTTCTTTTCAGTACATTCAAATTTAGTGCCTTTTTTATGAAGTGGAAAAGTGTAAACCAGCAAGAGTACAACGTGCACAGTCCTGAAGGGCATTACAGATCGCCTGTACACGTGAATGAAAGTTTTTAGAGTAAAAGTAGGATGCAAGTAAATGCTGCCGTTCATTCACTGTTTTGACTAACAAGTAAATCAGATGTGCAATAGTCTCCTAGAAAGTATACTGCAATTGCAACCCAAATGTACACCAGTTTTAGTATGTGATAACAGTGCCTAATGTGTGTATGTTCTTGTGCCAGTGTCTTGCAAAAGCAATAGGTTGCTGTCTTTTTCTCCTTTTTAGGTGGGTGTTCATATTTGTAGCTGTTGGATATGATTATAATTTGTTGGAGGAATCAACACATAATGTTTTTTTACCTAAATTGACTTAATGTGAAAAATAACTTATATATAGCATCCTTAAAACTGTAGTATTTTCTGTTCCTTTGCATGCTGCTGGAACCCTACACTCTTTTTGTATTTTAAAATGTAATATTTTTTTCTGGCATATTCTTAGTGTTTCTTTTCTTGTTAGAAAATAGGCTGTTTTCCCTGTTGTTACTTGAACTATCCACCTGGGCTGATACAGAAGCTGACTAATAGAAGTGGCATGTAGCCAATGACACGTTAGACAAGTTTTTCCTTGCATTTTCTTTCCCATGTGGTAATATTAAATGCTATAAGAGTGGGAGGTTAAACAAAAAGAAAGAAAAAAGAAGACTCTCTAACTTGACAGGTTGTCTTCAGCAGTGGGAGTCCACAGTTATGAGGAAAAAGTAACAGGTAAGTAATGTTCTTTTCTGTTTTCTTAAATGGATTTAGTTTGGCATCCAGCTTGACATCCTATGGCAATGATGGCATGAAATAATACAAAGGTTAACAAATTAATGCTGACTTAGTCCATTTTATTGAAGGAATGAATGGATAAAGTTAATGTCTTACTGTAGAAAACAGTAGTCATCTTAAAAAGGGGAGAACTGGGATTTTGGGGACTTCTTTGTTGGTGGTGGGGTTTTTTGTTTTGATTTTTGAGGGAAGACTTCAAAAGAGGTGTCTTGCTCCAGTTTTCAAGCCAGATTTTGCTTGTAAGCTTCTTTCCATAAAACATCTCTTGAGTGTGGGCCAGGCCACAGGGAATGTGTTAAGTGGAATTATTATCCCAGCTGTAATTGAAACTGGTGGTGAATAATGGGATACCTTTTTTTTTTTAATTTTGATTTCCAGTAGATTGGATACATACATTTATATGGCAATTAATTAGTGGGTTCTGTGGGTTACTGACTTAGTTTTTCACCTGGGTTCAACTCTCTCAAGTTGAAATAAGCTTGATGACTTTTTTTTTTTAATTCCTTTTTATGTCACAGAACTAGTAGTGCATTCAGTGCAATTATAATTGGTAATGCAAAGAAGCCCTTCAGTTGTGGGCAGCTGCTATGTTTGGAATACTAAGTCCATAGATGATGATGATGATAATACAGCTATAAAGAATTGCGGGTAAGGGTACCAGCAGACAGTCAGAGAGAACAGGCTCTGGCATCATTAACCAGGTGTCTTGATGGTTTCTGTTTGGAGAATTAGGATGTTTATTTTCATTTGAATATACATAGCTAATTTGTAGAAGTTAAACTTAACCCTTTTTTGTGTACAGTGTGTTTATATGTAAGTAAATTCGCAGGAATTAGCACTGCAGGAGAGAATGTAAATGTTGAGGCCCCAGGAAAATTAAGGGTACCGGTATTTGTGGCAGCTTTCCTAATGAAAATCCTTCTAGGTTTATGTCCCAGTGAAAAGTGGGGTACTGTCTCATGTTCCTTGGTTTTGCACTAGCATTAGCCTGACATTGTGCTGCCACAACCTATTTCCACCAAAGACAGGGCAACTGTGATTATGTTAGATTTCCATAGTGTCAGGCTCTTGTGCAACTAGCTTGGGCTGAGCACAGAGTGCGTGTGAAGAGAGAAGAACAAGGTATTCAAGAACCCACCAGGAATGGGTGGATACTGCAGAGAACTCATTACATCTAGTTATTTTCGTCCTTTGCCCTTACTAATTCAACAGCGAATGCTGACATTATCAGTGTTTGATGTTTTGTGTTATTAAGTCTCAGAGTTGTTTCTTGTGCTAACAGGTGACTTTCATCAGATGTGCCACTTCTCTGGCTTGTCTCTGTGTTATCATTTTGCTGTGAAGTTCAGAATGGTGTAAGAGAAATTAGATCTTTTTGCTGGCATTTCTGATGCAGCATATAACCACACCTATGTTGTCAGCCTTCTGATGCTCTTTCGTATTACTTTTTCTGTAAAAATTAGAAGTCTGAGCATGTTTCAAAAGTTATCAATCTCAACTCAGTCCTTTGCCATGTGGTGAGCATTAGATTACCAGTCATGGGCCCCTCCATGGCAGCATCCCATATTGTTTAACAGTGGTCTTGGAGACCCTTGGAGTCTCCCTAAAGTAGCATCAGATTTGTCTTTTTTGGTGGTTTTTTTTTGGACATTCATTTGGCTTTTTGTCTCTCCAGTGTTTTGCCTCAGAAATACATGTGCATTTGTCTTTACAGTCTTGATAGTTCCTGGAAAGTCTCCTGGTCCTTGGCTGCTGTTCTGGAACTTTGTGGATCATTTGGAACAATGGCCTTTCCATCCAGTGTTGGCTTCTTGGGAAATAATGCTCTTCTTGATGAATTGTGTTATCCTGTGTTGGGGAAATAAGAGCCAAAGGTGCTTTCCTACTTCATGGTGGTTCTGGGAAGACTTTGTGCTAATAGAATGAACTCTGGCCATTCTTTAGAAAAGAAACAACAAAAAAAGAGGGAATAGGTTACCATTCTGGTTTAAATTGAATGCTCTGTAAAAGCTTGCAAATCATTCTAAAACTGTAATAATGGAGGAGCTCCTTATATAATGCAATGGCAGGAACTACTTTGGTTACTTATGGAAGGAGGAGACTACTTTCTTCAGCATTAGCAGGATGTTAATTCTGCAATAGTATTAGAATTTCTGAAGAACAAACCCAGTCACCTTCTGGAGTATATCTGAAATCAAGCTGTGCATACTACAGTTCTGAATCTTTCAGGGTATGGCACCACACAGTCACCTAGCTTGAATTTTTATTATTTTACTGTTAACTGCAATGATTTTACTTTTATGATGACTCAGATGAATAATTTTTCTTGTGTTTTTCCTAGTGCAGTTGCATGTGGTCTGACATAATTTTCATTGAAGCTGGTTTAGCTTCCAGAAATCCTGCTTGCCCTGTGCGTTATTCCTCTGCACTGCCTTGCTGCCTCATTTGTACTTGGTCTCCTACTCTGCCTTTTTGTTTTTCTCACCTGTTTTCTCTTGTGCCCTAGAGCTTCTTCAGTTTTTTCATCTCCTTCTTCTTGTCTTCAATTATTTCTACTCTCCCTCCATTTACAGTCTTTAATATTTAGAGCCTACCTAACGAATAGGAATGATTGCTTTGCTCCACACTTCTCCCTTACACCCCAGATTGCAGAGGAGCAGGCCCACTTCTCTACATGGAGCTGTATTTGTACTGTGGGAACATTAAGGAACAGACCATCAGGCAAATAACTATATGGCCTGAGCAAACCTGTTCTTGCTCACATGGGTGGTTATTGGATAGTATAATGCCCACTTGAATCAACAGCTTGACTTCAGAGCTTCAGTGCATGTGTTCTCACTGTGGAAGGTGCTCAAACAGGCTAAGCATCTGCAGTGCTGAAATGGGGAGTGGGAAAATACATGGTCAGTATTTCTGCATATTTACCCCAAATGCCATACAGCATGCTAATTGAAACAGGGAGTGTGAAATTATTATGTTTCTATTTGGGAGTGATTACCCATCCCTCCTTCCTTGCTTGCTGAAGTTTCTTCTCCTTGACCTACTGGATGGTATTTTCCAGAACTGAACAGAGAATAGCAAGGATTCCTCCAAGAGAGTTGCAATTCAGGAGTAGCAGCTTTTGAGATCTGATTTGCTTGAATTGCATCGATCCATATTTAGGCTGATATAGTGGAATTGTTACACTGGCATATAAGTATAACACTTTGTTATGGCTGTAAATGCCAGTTTGTGCTCTTTATTGGGACTGATGTAATTATGGTGTGTGCTATAAAATCTTGATTCAAAACCTGGTATCATAAACAAAGCCCTTTAATTAAAAAATATCCCCCAGCCCACATACAAAAGGAAGGAACAGCTCAAACTGAAAAGAGGAGCCAAAGTAATTGTTATGCACTGTACAGTGATGATGGAGAGCAGACAAAGAGCATACACCGAGGAGCCATGGAAATGAAGCAGCATAAAAGGACTGGTGACAGTGCTGTTGGGAGTGTGCTCACCCACACGAATGGAATGATGCATGTGTTGGCACCAGTGAGCAAGAGTGGAGTTCAAAATGGTTGCATGAGGCATTTGCTAAGGAACTGGGCTCAGCAGGCTCAGGCCAGAGGAACTTCAGTTTCGTTCTGAAGAAGTTCATGCATTTTCTCCCAAGATGCAGAGACGGGATATAAATAGCAATGGGCTTGAATAAGCAGTCGGCCTCTGCGGCAGGAAATGAAGACATCTAAGAAATCCCCTTTGTCCCAGATAGATGTGTATGTGTGCATGTTTACTTTCCCTCCATTTAAAAGACTGCTTCAGATTTGATTTGTTCCAGAACTAACTCGGTTCTCCATTCAGAATCAATGCAAGCCTTTCCATAGCAGACTGATCACCAGGGAAAAGTTTGATTACACTTGAGCATGGGTGTAATCCATGTTGTCCTAGACTGCACATGGGTGCCTTAATACTTGGTGAGCTCAGTGCCTTGGGAAGGAAGAACCAATACTTGAACAATTTTAGTAGGGTATATAATTGCATCAAAACTCCTCTGCTCTTCCTCCTTCCCCACCATACCAATGGCTTGGGGACACATATCCTTTTGGCTTCTATGATATGTTTTGCAGCCCTGATACTTGCTCAAGTTGTTTTAAGTCTGATACTTGGGGAAAAAAAATCCTTGAACCTGCTTCTCACACCAGCCTTTCCCACTGAACATGAAAAACGTCTCCACTTACGTAGTGGAGTATCATTGGCATCATACCCATGCCAGCCAGGGAACTTCATTGCCCAGTGTCATAAGAAGAATGTGTTGCCTGCCATCAGTATACAGAAAATACAGGATTGCTGCATCCCCAGTGGAAAAGCAGAATGAGGCTGTCAATCCTATGTCATTTCATATCATCATGGATATGAGTTGTATTGGGTGCTGATGATGCATAAAACTTGATGAGGAGAGGTAAAATATGGTGTGTGTCAATTCTGAATCATCTCTTTTCAATGAAGAGGTCTTAATGTCTGTACTGGCCCTCCTTTTTATACAGTTATAACAGTAGACTTACCAATACACATACATTAGGAGAATGCAAGGCCTTAAAAGCACTGACTCGCTGTGGTGCTTCTGTTTTTAAAGCAAGAGAACATAATAGTTGCAAAAGCAGTGAATCTGGGTTAAAGGTACACCTTTCTTGTTAGTGATATTGGCTGACCTGGTCTCTTTGGTGGTTCCTTATCAGTCCTTGTGAGGCCTTGTGCTTCTGAATGGGACCCATCTCTTCCAAGTCAGGATGGGTGCAGGTGAATTATGAACTCTTACCATGGTGCTCTGAACTAATCCTTCCCTGGGCTTTCAGCTGCTGTGCTTCCTAGTCATGAAAGCCATATTTTACTGGCCTGAAAAAGAAAGCAGAGAGATTTTTCCAGAACCTTGTATCTGAGTCAGCAGACATTAGGAAGAACTCTTGAAATTAAGTCATTATAAATTGTGATCTAGAGAGCTATAGATTTCTATGCTTATCTAAGATGACAGACAAGTACTGAACAAAACAGGAAAAGTTAATGGAAATGTTTCTTTCTCTGAATGTCATTCACCCTTCCTGTAATCCTTATCCTTTCCAGCTGGTAGAGAAGTTTGACATTACTTCCTCCCCTCTGAATTTCTTGCCCTAGGACTCAGTAAACTGGCCAGTCTTCTGGCAAATTATTGCAGTTTACACTGGCCACATGTTTTGAATATACAGGCTTGTTAACATGTTTCAGCAGGATTTGTGTGTCATTATGTGAACATAGACAAAAATCACTGCCTCTCAGTGATGCTGCCTATACTGAGAAGCACACATGTGCCTTATCTGGCACCCTGATTGTTAGTTTCAGAATGCTTTGGTTTTTAATGGGTAGTGGCCATGAACTGAGATGCAGAAAAAGGAAATTATTTGCTAAGAACGTCGCAACATTATGCAATAACCACAAAGAGCATCAACATTTGCTTTACCTGTTCTCTAAGGGCTTTTACTGAGGCAGGCTGAAATTTAATGGAAAGATCAAAATGACTAGATTTGGCTTTGGATCAAACTCTAATACAATTCATTTCTTACTGACTTATTTTTGATATCAGAAGGTATTAAGGCACTTGCACTTATGATTTTAAGAAACCTAATTTTAGAAAACATAGGGGATCAGAAATGTTAACTTGTATTCTAGAGCAACTGACTGAATTATCCATCTCTGTTTTCTAAACTGTCTTAGGCGAGGCATATATACTTTACCAATTTTGCAAAAAGTATAAAAGTGGAGATGGTGCCAAATTTGCAAAGAAAATGTCATATGAAAGGGGATTTCATGCTTACTTCAATATGAACTATTGCACTGTGCTTTTGACTGAATCTGACTTCCTAAGTTTTCTGCTGTGGAATTACTGAGGCTTTTCTCAGATTTTCTGGTTATTAAAATTCAGCCCTCCAACTTCAGAACTCCCTTGTCTAATGTTATTTGATCCTAGCTAGAGGAAAGTGTTTTAAATGTTAGATATATTTTTAATGGATAAAACCTTAATAGTAAGAATTTAAGGAATATTTTACTTTGGGACTTAGAAACCTCAAGTTAGAGAAGAAAAGAATGCTATTTGTTTTCTCAGTTTGTTTCACCTTTCAAATAATGTTCCAGCTCTTCAAGGAACTATGGTATTACTGTCCCTATGCAATTGGACCTTACATTCCCATCCCATAGAGATTTTGCAAGTTTTTTTCATCTATAATAAACCAGTATTGAAAATAAATTCTGGATGTCGCATAGAATCACAGAATTGTTTTGGTTGGAAGGGACCTTAAAGATCATCTAGTACCAACCATGGCAGGGACACCTTTCATTAGACCAGGTTGCTCAAACCCCCGTCCAGCCTGGTCTTAGACACTTGCAGGAATGGGACATCCACAACTTCTCTGGGCAACCTGTGCCAGTGCTCCACCACCCTCACAAGTAAATAATTTCATCCTAACATCTGATCTAAATCTACCCTCTTTCAGTTTAAAGCCATTCCCCCCTCTATCCTATCACTACATGCCCTTGTGGGAAGTCCCTCCCCAGCTCTCTTTTTGGCTCCCTTTAGGTATTGCAAGGTGCTACACAGTCTTGCCAGAGCCTTCTCTCCTCCAGGCTGAACAACCTGGATTCTCTCAGCCTGTTTTCAAAGGAGAGATGTTCCAGCCCTCTGATCGTGTTTGCAGCTCTCCTCTGAACTCTAGTAGGTCCATGTCTTTTTTGTGCTGGGGTCCCCAGAGCTGCATGCAGCACTCCAGATAGGGTCTCACAGGACCAGAGTAGAGGGGCAGAATCCCCTCCCTTGTCCTGCTGCCCACACTGCTTTTGATGTTGCCCAGGACACCATCAGCTTTCTGAGCTGCAGTGTGCATATTGCCAGGTCATGCCCAGCCTGTATTTGTGTAGAAACATACGTTTCTCCAGGCTTTTGGAATTACAGAGGAGACAGTGTCACATATATTCCCAGTTTCAGAACTTGTCTTCAAGATAGTCACTTGTTGCACCATTGTAGTGAAAAACTTTTTCAATGTGTGAAAGCTCTTAAAAAGTAGGTTAGGAATGATTGCTTTCAGTTCCTTCATCTCCTGGGTTTTGATATTTATCTTTGGTATAGCAATACAACATAACTGTAGCTAAAATTTGGCAGTTTGTTCCTCTTGGGTTCTCTTTCAGCTTCTCTGAAAGACGAAGCATTAAACTTGCTGCTTAATGATGTTCCTTTCTTCTCTGCTGGTTGGAACTGGCTGGATTCACAAGCTTCATATTGCAGTAATTACTCTGGAATTCATTATAAGATGTTTAGTACTGGAGGTCGGATACTGAAAAGAGCAGCAAATTTCCAGGCAGGGATCAGATCCTGACCATGGCGTGCAGAAGAATTTAGTGAGGTTACACCTGTTTATTTGCTGCAAACTGGTCTTTTTTTTCTTTCTCTTGCTGCCATTTTCCCATGTCTTCAGTGATTCACAACCTCCTACACTGCAATCCACTGGGACTGCCAGAGATGACTTTGTTGTTAGTTGATGTTTCTTGAATTACCCAAGTTTTCCTTGTAATGTAATTCCATCAAGGGGATGGTGTTAGGCCTCTGGGATTTTCAGAAATGACTTGCATTGCACACACTTGAAAGGAAGCTTGTTCAAAGTGACCTAAAAACTTAAAAGTCTCAAAGGAATCACCATTTTTCAGTTCTGGGCTCAAAAACATGACTTCCTCAAATGTCTGTGCTCTTTTGGACAAGTGTGCTTGCTTCATGCCAAGCTCTGCTGCTCACTTTCCTCTAGTCCTAAGCTCCTCTGTGCAAGCAGGGTCACAGTCCTGCTTGGACGTGACGCACCCATGTCAAATGACCCCCTACGACCCCAATGCTTTCACTGTTGTGCCCTCCTCTTGTATCTGTGTGCTCAGTATGTGAGATTTCTCAATCACAAATGAAACTGAAAGCACAATCTTGGGCCCTGCTTATGAAGCACCATTAAAAAAACCTCTACAGACTTCAGCTTGCCTTGAATGTGTAAAAGTCCAGCTTCTTGACAGAGTGGTATGTTTCCATTTTCTGAGAATGATAATACATCACAAATATCATAAGATTACTTCTGTACACTGTATACACGCTTTGTAGTGGCCCCCAAAAATAGAGGGAATTAAATAAGGAATTAGAAAAATTAAGTGGAACAGTGCATTTTCTGCCATTGGCTTGTTAGAACTCCTTCCACATGCTTTGCAGCACTGAGAAATACAAAGACAACTAGATTCTTCCTTTTTCAGGACTGCTTAGACAGTGTATCCCTCTGCTACTCAAATTTATTGCCAGAGTTACCAAGTGACAAATCACATGGATTCATCACATGAATGGATGCTTGTTCATGTGGAATTGTTTTGGTGCTGCAAAACTGTTTCCTATAGGTCCCTGATTTGCTGTCATTCAGGTGCTCAGCGATGTTATTCATCTTTTCTGCTGTTGATCAGAGCCACACTTCAGGCTGTGAAGAAGGGTACAGAGGATATTCAATATAAATCTGAACTGTGCAATTCTCTCTTAAGGTACATGTTGTAAAGAAGGCAGGGAATTAAATCCCCTGCTGCTTCTGCCACAAGTGGGATTTAAGGTGAGCTGAGACTTCAGCTGATGCTCCATATTTTATTGTGTGTCAGGCAAGCCTGGAAACTTTTTTCATGAGGGCTGTGCATGCTCTTGACTGATGAAATATTTCACTCGCTTCAGCAGTGGGAGGTTGTTTAATTAAAGGGAATAAGTAGCATGTACTATATCAAACACTTTAGTTCTGAAAACTTGGAAATGAGAATTAATAGATTCATGCAGAAATGTGCTTACAGGGGATTAATGACTGTTGTTAAGCTGGTGATTATTCATTTCCATTTCAAATACATTGGTCTGAGAATATTCTTGGGATCCAAAAAAATTAAAAAATGGAGACGTGGGGAGTTGGGGGTGGGAACTCTGGGACTGAAATATGTTTCCCTTCAGTGCCACGGCATTAAAACCCACTTCCTGATGCTTCAGGTACTTGTGACTGTCATTTCAGCTCTACACATGGCCCTGTGACTTTCTGCTCAGTTTTCAAGCATGCCATAATACTGAGGATAAGGTTTAAAGAGAGCAGTGAAAATAAAGGTGTGAAATATTAGTAAAAGCCCAATTTTATACCAGTGGTTGAGGGAAAATACAGTGAAGGTTTGTATGATGTTCACATGGGCTTTGGTGTCATGCTGCTCTCACTGACATCCACAGTCCTCCAACAGTGAGACTTGAATCAGACCCAGTTTGCCTGGATCACCAGTGCAGCCTGTTTTCTCCCATCTTGCTTCACCTAGAATAAAGAAACTGCCCACAGTTCTAGGACTGGGATTTAAAACCAATGGGCAGTATTAAGAGAGATAAATACACCCTTTTTGAAAAGGTGCCCTGTGGAATGGTATTTGAAGAAAAACTGGTCATGGGGAAGAACAAGAGAAAGCCAAGGTACACAAGTGTAAGTTTTTCATGCAGCAAGCATTGGGTGGGGGGTGAGCAAGAAAGATCAGGTTGAGGAATGAGCCTCCACTGATATTCATACAGAAAGGGAAGAGCATTAAATCAGGTCTATTGATTGGCACTGATACAAAAGCGATGCTTCTCTCTTAAGCACAACTCTGCTGTCACAGCTTTTTGGTTACTGATGTGTGCTCCCAATAAAAGACATTACCTTAATGCAGAGAGGTCGCTGTGAACTGCACACATAACTGAGGCTGTGACATATTCTCAAGCATGGTTGCACAGACAATTTTTTTCTAGTGCATTTTACATCTATATTTTTCTCTCCTGCATACTTCTATTGATAGTCAGACTTCCTCAATTGTTATTGCTCACATTAAGTGGCAGGAGGAGGGAAGAGCGAAAACCTAAAAGTTTATAATGTCCCTCACTGTTGCAAAATCATTATTGGCAAATCATTATTGGCAACAAGTGACATCAACATCGGGTATTAGAGAAGCACAAAAATAGTACATGAGGGGTTAAAAAGACCATGTAAGTGGCTGCAGAACATCATCTTGCCTTTCTCAAATACAATGCTCTCATCCACTAACTCATCTATCTCAGTCCTCATTAAAGTTAGTGGGAGCCTTTCCATTAACTTAAAAGGACATTGAATCAACCCCAGATCCTCCTTGCTGGGTGTAACGGGCACAGTTATTAAGCTCAGAGGTGAGCAGAGGGAATTTTATGACTGAAGAGTCTGTGTGAAATTTCAGCCCCCTTGAATCCACTGGTGAAACGCCCATTAACTTCATTAATGCTGGGATTTTGCCACTAGACTCAGCATGAAGTGAAATCAATGTGGCACGAGACAGCAGGATGTTTGACAACAGCGATGCTAGCTGTGTTTTCTCTATGGCTGGAATGCTGAAGTGTAAACTGTTTTCTCTGTTAATGTTTCATGCTGCCATTTCAGTGGCAATAGGAGAATTGAGCCTGACTGCAGCTGCCTGTCTCATAAGGAGAGAAATTTCAGCATGGCATGGGCTGGCATGGGCTTTCCTTCAAAAATGCTCCCTTGGGAAATTCCCAGTTTATCCAGAGGTGGCTGCATCTAATATGCAGCAGATAACTGAAATATAGTGCCCTTCCATCGAGCAGCAGAGACCATGCCCATAATCAGTTCCCAGGTGGAAGAAAGCAAAAAGCTAGAATTCAAATAAAAATAGGGAATTTGGAAGAAAAGACACTTCTAAGAAAGTAATGAGCTGTACCCATCCAGCTGTGCTATCTGTGGGGAAATTACATATTTTTTGAATTGGAAAGTGTGTGCGTAAGAAGGAGGAAAAAATGATTGAAAACACATGAGAATGGAAAGGATTTTCACCACACTCTCCCCCAATCTGAAGAGAAAGATGTCCATTATAACAATTGCAGTGTAAGCCCCAGAAATATGCTGCAGTCTGAGGCCAGATCCATCCCTGGAGGGCTTGCAGGCAGAGATGAATACAAAAAGTCACAGGAGTTCAGGGATAGGTCAATACAATTATTTCAGTTTTTAAGCAACTAGTACAGGGTTTTCTAGAAATGGCTGGAAATCTTATTTCCCTTAAGCAGTTGGGAGTTGAACTCCAAAACCCAAAGGCTCTCAAAACACTGGTTGGTTGCTTTGTGAAATGTTTGTGGTTATCAGTATCTAATTCTAGCCTGTTTCCCAACCTTGGGCTGCCTCTGAAGTATCACTACTGAGAACTGCTCTGTCCTCCTCTGCCCCAGCCTGCTCCCTGAGCCAGCCCCAGAATGAAAGGGTTTCTTGTAGCCATGTGTTTCACCTTTTATTTTTATATGCTGTTGGCTGGTATTAGCAGTACCTTCCTAAAAGAGATGAGGATGATAACAAGGTCGTGCTTAGTTGGGGTCCCTGAAAGGACCTCACTGGCTTCAGGCTCTGTCTGTAGCCACCACAGTTCTCTGTCCTTGGGGAGAGCATGTGGGTGCGGCATTGTAGTGCCTGCATTTAGATGTGCTGCCTGTAAGTCTGACTCCTCTTGGGGTTAAATGGTTCATTCATTCAAATGTTATCTTATTGGTCATGCCAGCATGTCATTAATGTAGGGAATCATTAAATGGGGAACATTTTGTCTGTCTACTTTTCCATGCAGTAATGCTAAATGTGGTCCCCCATTCCTGCCTCCAACACCTACCCTCCACACCCCTCATCCATTTCTCTTTCTGGAGCATTCAGAGTGCATGACTTCATCTGCTTGATTATCTGGAGCCTTGGGAATGCTGGCTTTGTCTCTGAAACCACCAGAATGTGCTGAGCAAACACCGCTCCCAGTCAGACTGCATCAGGGCTGGCAGTTAAAGCCTCCTATGCAAGAAAACTTGCGAGGAGCTGCTTTTCGATGAGATCATCTTTAATGATAGGGGGTTGTCTTATTTTGGTGAACTGGATTGAACACGAGGGCACTATCAAGGCCAAATAAAAGAGCTGTTGTTTCCGAATGTTTTTGTAGCTTTCTAGGATTGCATTTTTGCACAAAAGTGGGCATTCATTCTTAGTTATGCTGCAGTTTCATCTTTCATACTGACAATGTGGTTTCTGTCATTGGCAGCAGTGCCAGTAAAATTTACAATGGATTTTTAAAATGCAATTGGGGAGGGATTCTTTTTTCTCTGAAAGGCGTGAAGGGCTGTATCTCTGACGATGCAAACTTCTTAAGAAGAACTGTGCTCTTTGCTCAAGTCTGTGTGGCTATAGAGCATTGTTGTTCTTGTGCATCAAGCAGCAGGAGTAAGCTGAAGCAATGGGAAGGGAAGGATTGCTGACAGGTGTCTAAAGAGAGCCATTCCATGGGAACTCCCGTGATGGGAGTGCAGGAGCTCTCTGTGCAGCATCTCCAACTTGTTAAGGGGTGTGTTTGCTGCCACAGATGTTCTCATGTGCAGAAGAGGAAATTAGGCTAGGTTAGCTATTACAGAGATATAAGGAAGAGTATTATGTTTCCATGTTAGTTGATAATATCTAAGCTATGCAAATGCAATCTTTTATGGTCTGCGTAATCTCCTTCTGCCTTCCATGAGGAAGGTAAGTTTTTAGAGCTTGCTCAGAATTCCAGCTGTGGCATTACATTGTCAGAAGTGATCCAAAAGAGGGGAGGTAGTGTGTGAAAAAAATGGACAATGTGAGTTGCATACCCTGACTCCCCCAGTCTGTGAAGGCACATCTTAACATCTTGAATTTCCTCCTTGAATTTGCAGAAAATGTGGGCCTGCCACTGTTTGTACACAGCAGAGGCAAGTCATGCAGATGGCAATTACAACCACTGTTCAAATCTTAGTCAAGCATGTGCTTATTAGTTTGAACAGTGTCAAGGTCCCAGCTTTCTCCCTGTCAGGCAGTACAACCCCTGCAGGTTTAGGAGCTGCCAGTGCATGTGAGGACATTTGTTGTTTTCTGTCACTGTGCTTGCATGTATATGAAGTTGAGTGTTATACTGATGTTACAGTGATTGCTTCCAGCACAGCTTTTTGGGGGAAATAAATCATGCCAGTCAAATTAGGAAGTGATCCAATATCTCGCTCATAACCCAAATTAAGTAAAACAAAGCTTGTATTTTATTCTGGTTTAGAAGAGATTTAACTCTTTGGCATGAAGCCCTCTATACTCTCTTCTAGTCCATCACACAAGCATCAAAGAAATTGTTATAGCTTGACCAGAAATGCTTGAAGATGTTCTAGAAAAGAGCTTATTCCCACTGAGCTGAGAAGAGAAGCTTGTGCAGAGCTGAAACCAGCTTTCAGGAGCTTTGCAGGTGGAAGATTTGAATGTCCAGCCAAGAAACTGGCTCAGTTTTGATTGTTTCTCTTGAGATTAGTGCTCAAGCCAGTGTTAATACACAGTTTTGCACGGCCTAACAAGTCAAAGATGTAGCTTTATCACAGATGATGAAATTGAAGTCTTTTACATTGAGATAGAAGCTAGAAAAGGTTACTGTGGACAACTGCTGACTCTGAACATTTTAGAATTCTTAAATCCAACTAATTTGTATCCATGAAATTTTAAAGACCTGGAAATAGGAGCTCTGTTGATCTCTGTATGTTGCTTTTTAGCCAGTAAGTGGAAAAAAGTGTACTGCTAACAGGCTATGAAAATTGAGTGCTGGTGGTAAGTATAGATCTATCAGCTTGACGTTGATCCAAAGCAGAATAATGGAACAACTGAAATAGGAGTCCTTTATTAACAAATTAAGGGAGCAGCACTTTGTTAGCATCTATCTACCTGAGCCTAAAGAAAATGGATCTTGTCAAATCAGCCTGATGTATTTTACTTTACCAAGATTACAAGCTTGCCTGATAAAAATCACAGTAATCTCCTGAGTGGGACTTCTTCACATCTTGATCCAGAGAGAAAATGAACAATGTCCAACAGAAAATGGTTTTGGTGCTGACGGATCTCCAGGTGGAGATGGATGGAGGGAATCATCTCTGAGCTCTTGGTGTATATAATAGGGTTCCTCAGGGGTCGTTTGCTGGCTTTTCACTATTTAACACTGTCAATAGCTTGCTAGAAAGCGTGAAATGATTACTGCTACTGTTTGTAGATGTGTATGCAGACTGGAGACAATTGAGGGAATAACTAAGTCAGCTCACTGTAAGAGCCACCCACATTATTTGATAAACTGTGAGAATGTAAGAAACACTCATACATCATTTGCCTGGTAGAGGGTCTTCTATTTAAACTCAGGACCGCAGGTCTTGAAGTGGTCTGAAGCTTCGGTCCAGCAGAGCAGCAACCAAGAGGCCCTGATGGATGGAAAAGGGAGCATAAATCCTGACACTCTGCCAAGTTTTGGGGTTTGATAAGGCACCATTGTGGATGTGGAAGGAAACATTAGAAACTAAACTCAGTATTGGTAAAAAGGAAGTGGGTTGTTTACAAAGTCACTGTACGTTGGATAAAATCCACTTTTGTGCAGAGGGCTAGCACAGATGATATCAGGGCTTGGAATGAGATTTTCATCTTGGGCTGCCTTTCAGTGCAGAGGTGGAGTTTAACCTCAGTATGTTATTGTGCTACATCAGAATTTAAATTCCTTATTTACTGTTTTCTGGCAAACATGTAGGTAAATGTTGCATTAAGTAGACATTTATTTTTAATAACATTGACATTTATCTTGCTTTTCTCATGACATTTTTAGCATCTTCACATATACCTGCATGGCTATTTCTGTTCTAAAATTTGCAGTAATTAATTGCTTTTCTGCATATCTGTGGGAGCAGCTATCAGCAAAGAGAAAGGGAGGCACTCTAGTTTCACATCATTTGATTAAAGGTAAATTGAAATAATTAAAGATGTGGTATTTAACGTAGAGGCTTTAGGGCTGAAAACCAACATCCTGATACCTGCTGAGAAATACCTTACTCCACAAATAATCTCTGTTCTAGTAACTCCTGCCATGGCTAAGGCTAGCATTGGAATGTGTCCCATAGTAATTACTGTTTTGAGACAAAGGGGACGCTTTCTGTTCACCCAGAAATAAATCACTTTGATTGCTTTTCTCCTATGGCAGAGTGCTGTATGTATAATTTAAGATGTACAGAGCAGCAGTGGAGCCTTTTAGAACTGGATCATCCCACCGGTCAGCAGTAAGAAAGCTGACACAAGTGATGGGTGAGCAGATAAACACTGACAATTTTAGGAGCTGGCAAGTGCCAAGGATGCTACACGTCCTTGTACAGCTAAAAGTGCCGCACGTGTTTTGGTCTCTGGTATCAGCCTGTCTGGAGGTGATACCCAACTTGCCCACGGGTGGCTAAGCTGCATGAATGTCTCAGGATTGCTCTTGGGGGATTGCCTGAGTGCTGAGTGGAGCTGCAGTTGTGTCAAGAAAACCAGTTCATTGTGTTAAGTGCTAATAACAGGAATTAAGTAATTCTGTAAGCACATTTTATGAACAAGTATGATCAGTTTGGTGTGTCTTAACAGGCTGGTATGTGATGACTCTGGAGAGCCTTGGAATAGCTTTTGGAGGGGAAGGCAAGGCAGAGCATCGTTCCCTTTGAGAGGGTATTTGCTGAAAATGTGGGGCTTTCTGGTAGCTGTGAGTAGGTCTCTCCATGCACAGCTGGGGGCTGACCTCACAAACGTGGGGTTGCTTGTTGTTGTATTAACCAACCGTTTGGGAAAAGTTTCTAAAAACAATTGTTTTTTATTACTTGGTGAGCACCCAAAACAATTATGTCTATTGCAGAAATTGCTGATATGCTTGTATCAATTTCCTTTTGATAGTTGTCTTTTCTTTCTTTACTCTGAGGTCTGAGATGTTTCGGGAATACTGGGATCTTCATCCCTCTCTTCCATGGCTCCAGCTCCTCTCCAGGCTGTGAAATCAGCTTCAGTCTCTCTGAGTCTCATCCTGCTGTGAAGTCGTTGAACTTTTAACCAGCTCTGTAGTTAAACAGCCCCTTCTCACGGTACCACGAAAGCACATCTCGCTCTGCATGCCCCGAGTTCCTGTACTGGAGGCATGGCAAGAACTGGAGGAACTGCCTCTGCCAGCAGCCACCAACCTCCTCCAGGGCTTTCCACCTGAGCAGGCAGCTCTCAGTGCTTGATATCCTCCCTGCTCTGGCTGAGAGGAGAGGTGAGCAGCGAACATCAAGGTTCTGTGTCACGGAGCAACTGGCAAAGTTAGTGAACCTGAGCTTGATACCATGCTTTGTCTTCTGGCTCTGCTGAAAGGTTGACAGAGGAATTTTAGAAAACATGTGAAGTAGGCACCCAGAACCTGCCACAGACAGCATCACTTCGTTGTCTTGCATGTGTTCATCCGAAAAAGCAAATATATGTAGTTTGCATGTCTAATGCAGCTAGAAGAGAAAGAAAAAGATCAGAGAAAAGGTGGTTCTGTTTCATTTCTAGTCATTCTACTTTTGTGTAAAATCGGCATTTTGAGTGAGGCATTCCTATCATAATTTTGCAGATACTTGTTTGTAATGGGAGACATTGCCATGAGGTAGTCTTACACCCTCCTTTTTTTTGTCCTTTATGAAATTTTGTGTTTTCAGTTCTGAGTAAATTAAAGGTTTGGATTGGCAGTTCCAGATTTAGATGCTGTCTGTTGATGAAACAGGTCCTGTACAGTAACAGAATTAAACTGCCAGTTTAGCTGTGCTTGAGCACCTCTGATTTGATCCAAAGAAACCACCATGCCAGCAGAGAAAGTTAGCAATTTTGTTTTCAGCACAAGCATGAACTTTTATGATGCAGAAGTTATGCAGCTGACTGAAGTAAACGGACTGGTGGCATTGCTGCTCTTCCATCCATGTCACTACTTACTGATTATAAAACCTGCCTCCTTACCCCTGTTGATAGCAGGCTTCTTACTTTCTGCATCTGCTGGGCTTCAGTTACTTGTTTGCTGAGAAAAAGTCCTGTTGTCTAATCTTGAGCCTGGTGTGTTTTTCTACACTTTCTTTTTATTTACATTAAAGAGAAAAAAAGCAGGTGGGGGAGAACTTGGATCCTGATGAGGTTGTTTAAGCAATGAGTTCAACTTGGAGGCTAAACCAGACCTTTTGCTTTTAAATCACTCAGTGGGTGGTGCTGCTTCTGTACAAGCACAGGGTGCCCTTATTACTTTTGTAATTCAAAATAATTTCCAGCAATATGGGTGCAGATTGAGCCAATCATTGGTGCTTCTTTCTAGGCTCTTTCTACCTTCTCATGGAGAAAAAAGTCTTTATGATGCTCTTTTGAAGCTGAACATGATGCAAAACTCAGGCAGACCTTTCATCTTCCTGTGTCCTGATGCTTACCATCTTCTCTGCTGAAACACAGGGACAGTGGCATGTGTCTAGCATATGGATCAACCTCCTGTACGACAGACCACAGCTGTTTCTTCTGTGCAGGGCCCCAACAAGGTACTTATGGCAGCCCCAGACTGTGGAACAAAGAGTTTCCATGAGGTCTGTGCCCATCCCTTTTGCAGGACTGGATCCCCATCTCACACTGGTCCCAGGCA
Source organism: Orthonyx spaldingii (assembly GCA_013397795.1). NCBI lineage: Eukaryota > Metazoa > Chordata > Aves > Passeriformes > Orthonychidae > Orthonyx > Orthonyx spaldingii. The sequence continues at coordinate 448,339 of VZTJ01004576.1, forward strand.
GGAGCTGAGGCAGGCTGTGCTCACACAGGGACAACAGCACCGGGGTGAACAGCCCTTACCTGCAGAAGTTGCTGTTAAAACATGGTGGAGGTTCCTTTTCCAGAAGCCTAATGGGAGATGTTTCAATCTCTTCTAATTGAGCAATACTACAAAACAAAATGCTATTTGAAAATCAATATCCCTTTGTACGCAGCTCTTCTCTTTCACCTCTCTCACCATGATCAAGGCATGGAGTGGAATTACAAGCCCTGCAACATCTGGGTAATGGCTGACAACAGGGCGTGTTCACATGGGGCCAACACTTGGTCTAGGCTGGGGAGCAGGGGTAGGGAAAACCATCTCCTTTAAGGAAATCTGGCAGCTCAAACAGACTGACACATTTTCTCTGCCCCTCATCCAAACCATGGTTAGCCACTGGTCTGGCACACCAGTGGCATGCTCTCCACACACATCCCCTCTCTGCCAGGCACAATCTGTCCCTCTGTGCTGACCGCTGGAGAAGCATGTAGGGGTTATGGAACAATGATTTGCCTGTGCAGCTGAAAAAGTGAGAAGCGCTTGCTCTTGTTTAGAAACGACAACAGCTTTTTTTTTAAACCAAATTATTTGTTTGAGTAGATGAAGCAGTAACTGTGTGCTGTCTTCAGAGTGATTTAAAACCAAATTAATGCCATGAACTTATAAGTCAAGGCACAGGGAGGCAAGTAAATCCTTCTTCCTACTCTCAGAGGAGTTGCTTTTCCCCTGCAGCACAGGAGAATGGCTCATGCATGCTTAAAGTGCCATATATCAGTTACAGAGCCCATGCTGCTGTTCAGATGACACCACTGGTAAGCACACAGTTTTCTACCCTCTCGAGCTAGTAATGTGTGTGTCCTCTCATCATCATCCCCTGTTTTATTTTAATAGGGAGCAGGCTACACCAGCAGCATAACAATTTGTTTCACAGGGTTTCTCTTCATCTCAGGATGATTGTTGGAAAAAAGCTGGGATTGGACTGACACACGGGAAATTGTTCTCCTAAAGCTGGAGTGCATGAGGAGTATGACCTATTCCATCTGCATTCAAAGGTAATGCTGCTCTTGGTTTTTTAGGATATTTAGGGTGGAAAATGTTAAGGCTGGATGCAGCAATGCTGCTCTTTGCAGCTGGAGGTGCAGGGAGAGGTTTGCTACTCTGTTATATACCACCTGCCTTTGGGCTGCTGGAGAAGCTGGAAGGTGGCTCCAGATAACCACCTGCATAGGGTATTTTTGAGAAACTGCTTCTGGGATTCTCCTCAACCCAAAGACCTGTAAAAATCAGTGTTAGACTGATGAACAGGGATTTCTGCTCATTGCCATAAAGGCTGAAATGACAGAATAGAGAAAGCTATCAGTTTCTACTTCTCCTTGAGCAGATATTTCTGCCCAGGATAATGCCCCTCTGGGGGTGGAGAATGAATAGAAATTAGTTATAGGGAGTTCCAAGGGAAGGCAAAAATGAAAGCAATTTAATCATAAGGTAAGTATTTATGTTGCAGAAATAACTAATCCGTTTTGAGCAATAAAGATTTTAGGATATAAAAGAGAGAAACAAAATATTTTATGCATGGAAATACTTTTGATAGATTCTGAATATTATATTGTATGCAGGAGTAAATTTGAACCATTAGTTCTGTGCAGAAAAAATAAGATTTTTGTAAGGGAAACAGTAGCAGAATGTTGTCTCAGAGAGGGAGATGAAGAAAGAGGGGTTTTCTCTCACCCTACATTTACATCCAGAAAATTTTGTTTTCCTGTTGGTATCTTGACCAAAACTCCACACATTTTTTTTAATCCATACTCTGAATGCTACTTTGCACTGTACTACACAGAGTAGGGGCAAGTGACTGAAACAGATCGATGGGGGAAACATAAAAATTATTGTACAAAGAGAGATTGTTTAGATATCTTTATTTAGCAAGTGAAGTACATTGCCAATAGGAAGGAGAAAAATGGAGACTCAGCTATGTTTACCAAGGCAACAGAAATTTTCCTGAAGTGAGGCCAACTTTGATATGAGCTATTAATTTGCCTTGATTTTTGCAGGGCTACTTCTGAACAAGATTTGAATGTCATGTTTTTGTGTGAGGGCATAAACATCTTGCTTTTAGTTTATGATAGTTTTGCATCTGTGCTTCTAAAAACTGATGCCTGGCCTGGTCCTTGCAGACCCATAACATGGCTGAGGTTGTAGCACGGCCTGAAAATAAGTTGTGCCCTGTGCACTTTTGGGAAGGGCTGGGATCCTTGTGGCAGCAAAACAGGTTCTTGAAATACAGCCAAGTGCATTGTGTTAATCCTGTATTTTTTGCCCTTCTCTTCTTCCATCTCAGCAAAAGTTTTCCTTGTGGCCTTGATCCAACAAGCTGTTTAACTGCATGCAGGTGCAGCCACCTGGGACAGGGACCTCCTGGCACATCTCACTGTGTGTTAAACTGTATTTTCAATGAAAAAACAACCACAAGCCAACTTCTGTGCCCACCTGCTTCTGCCAGCCCCAGCCGTTGTTAGCGCTGAGTACAAACATCTTTCCAGAGCACCAAGGTCAGGGTGACAAACCAGGAAATACCAAGTGAAGGTACAAGTCCCCACATTTCACTGTTTGACCTTTAAAGATGGGTGCAGCTGCAACACCCTGGCTTTGTCCATGAGAGCAGTTTTTGCTGGGTGGCGCAGCAGGCTGTGCCTGGGTCTCACTGCTCCCTGAACACACTGGTCTGAGCACAGGTTGGCTGGTCATGCAAGGCCACCTGCAGCTCTTGCACCACCAGTGATCCACATTGTGCCAATTGTCTGTGGCCAGCGCAGGTGGTGATGTCCTGGAGATTGCCATCCGTGAAACACTAGAGGAAGGTGAACATTTTTCTGCAGGGTTTCCTATGGATCACATTTTTTACTGTACCCTAGGCACTGCTAGTGGTGGCTTCGATACCTGCAAACCTATGAGATGTCAAGTCTGCTTCTGTCTTTGTCCTGCCTCAGATAAGTGCCAGACATGAGTGCCAGTACGTGAATGTTCTTTCTCATCCCACTAGGCCACTCACACTCCCAACCTGTTGACCATTAGCCAAGTCTTGCTCCTTGACCCCTTTTCTACTGCAGATGTAAATGAGAAGAAGTGCTGAGGGATCTCCCGTATCTCACACTTGCACTGTTAACTACCCTTCCCCATTAACAGGAGTCCTCAGCCTTCTCTTCCCCACTGATATGTTTCTTCACTGTTTCACCCTACTACTTCCCCATTTTTCCTTAGTTCAAACTTTTCTGCCAAGAAGAATTTGCTTAGCTTCAAGTGTTGTTTTTTATTTTTTTTATTTCTCACTGGACTCAAATTGCAGAGCCTCAGAGTGAGCTTGCCCCTCCTCATCACCTTCTTAGCAGACCTAGGTTGTAAGAGCATACCATTACTTTACTTCCTTCCACTCCCTGAGTGAAGAGTATATTTTGTAGGTATTGTTCAGGTTTTGGGCATAGTGAACTGTCCCACTGATTCTGTTGAGAAAAAGAGAAAAATTGAAGGCTAGAAATGTTCTTGACCTGCCCAAGCATGTGTACTGTGACCCCTTTGCCTGAGCTCTTGCACGTGTGACTGCCCCCCAAAGGGCTTAATTATTTTGGCAATACAGTGCTGAATTGGCCATATCCCAGTAGGGAATTACTTGGTGCTACTTAAGTGAAGATGTCAACAGGCTTGCAAGTATGAGATTATAACCAGAATCTGCTTTTGAGCAAGTTCTGATAGACTTCTATCCACTTTAAGAAAATGATGGATTTGTCTGTAGATCATATTCCCTGGCTTGCACAACTGAGAAAAGTCAGTCTCATGGAGTTATTTATGGTGTTTGCTTCATACCAATGATATTTTCCTCCTTTTGAGCACTGTGAGCAATCATTTGGTACAGCCAAATTTGTGACATTTGGTTGGGAGTTTTATTTCAAAGAACGTCTAGGTAGCATTTAAAGATTTCATTTGAACCCCGAGGAGGAAAATACTAATGGGCATGACCCAATTCCCACTTACTTAGAGAGAAAAAAATCTATTAATATCCTTTGACAAATGGACTTGAGTGAGGCTTAACCAAGGACCCTAAGTCATGGGCCCAGATGAAGATGTTCCCAGAGAAGTCTTTGTGCAGCTTGTTCCTTCCTTTGGCAACCCCAAGCTTCCTAGGCAAAAGGGAGCTCTACACTTTGTTCCCTTCCCAACCCTAACCCTAGGTCTGAACCCTTTTCCAAGGACCACAAGCTGTAGCAGAAATCAAAAAGCTGTCATGGGAGAAGTATTTTTACATTCTCCCTTGTCAACCACAACACAGCTGGAGTTCAAGGGTTCTCCCTCTCCTAACCCTAAACATTGGCCTTGGCTGGCTTATCACAAGCCACAGCAATGAAGAAATTTTCAGAGACAAAATCCTAATGAATCCAGACCCTCCCTCTGAGGGAGCTCTTTGGCAGATGCAATTCTAGGTTTTGACATTCCCCTGAACCTAACCCTAACCCTTCTGTGAGAGCTGAGCATTTGCCAAAGAAACTAAGCCATGGCCAAGATAAAGAACTTGTGAGGGGAGAAAGCTCTTTGCAGCCTCTCCTTTGCCTTTGGCAGTGCATTAACAACCCCATGCCAGCTGGAGCTATAGGACCTCTAAGTGCTCTCACTGTAACCCTAAGCCAAGGTGTGGGCTGCTTCACAGGTAAGAACACTCAGCCATGGCAGAGATGGAAAATGTAGCAGGGGGTTAAATATTTTACTGTTCATTCTAGCCTTTTCCAAACCCTTTGCAGACCTTTGCCATCTGGAGCTCTAGGCTTTGTCCCTCTTCCATCCTTAGCCCTAAAGCCCAAGGACAGCTGATCCTCAGTCAAGCACACAGAGCAGTGGTCCAGATGAAAAAGCAGTCAGAGGAGAAATATTTCTGTGACCTGCACTTCCCTTCAGAAGTCCCTCACCAGTGCCATGCTAACTATTGCTGTAGGCTTTTTCCCTTTCCCAACACTGAACTCAACTCGAAGGCTGTGCATGGGATGAATCCTTTGCTGAGGAACCAAAGCCCAAATCAAGCAATTGTTAAAGGAATGACCTTCTAGGAGACCGCTGCTTCTCCTGGCAGCCTGTGGCAAATGCAGCATCTACTGAAGCTTCAGGGCGTCCCTCCCTCCTAAAGCAAAAGCCTGACCTTGAGTTAACTATAGTTAGGGATAACCTGCTGTGGTCCCAATGAAGAAGTCAGAGGAATAATCTTTCAGGAAACCTATGCCTTAATCCTAACATTAAATGTGGAATGAGCCCTGGGCCACCATTTAAATGAAAAAGGTGTAGGGAAGAAACATTTTTCTTGCCCCCTCCCTGCTTTGGAATCCCCTTGGCAACCCCATGCCAACAGAGCTCCTGTCCCAACTTTCTCCCTGTTTGTGTCCCAAACCTGACCCTGCCCCAGACTCTCACCTCAGCTTACCTAGAGCCCAGGGAAAAAGGTTCTCAGGGGATAATTTTTTTAAAACTTGCCCATTGCTTTGGCAGTCCAATGCCAGCTGCAGCTTTAGGCTTTGCCCCATTCCCAAACAATGTTATTGTAACCTGGGTTTTATCCCTCTCCCTATACTGGGCTATTCAAGAGATAACTGTGTAACTCCAGTGTTGAAACGCTGACAGTCTCCAGCCTTCCTTCTAGCTACAGTGACTCGCTTTTACTCTTTAAGCCCTGTGTTCCTTTAGACTCTTAATGGCACAGCCAGGCACAGCACAATTAATATTAAGAGTCATGTATTGCTAGTGTGTTTGTGAGCCCTATTTAGGGTTCTCCCTCTCTAATGGAAAAAAACCCTAAGCCAAAACCAAACACCTCTGCCAGGTAGCACTGTTGTATTTGTAATTAATTATGGGGGGATTGAAGACCAGATGATATCCTTGTGAAATGGGCACATTTGTGCACTAACCTGTGTGGACTGTGTGATGAAGTGGTGGGGACAAGGGCTTCAGAAACCAAGTATCTTCCTGCCTGTTCTGGTGCACTCTTTCCCCACATGCTGGAGATTCTCCCCTGGCATCCAGCTGGAACAACAGAAGGATCAAACCAGCTCCCTGTTCTTTTGCATCCAGCTCTTGCTGTTCCTGCCAACAGCACCCAGAGAGAGACCACGTGTTTGTTTTCATGTAGTGTCTCCCACCCATCAGCTGGAGCAAGCCATGGATCCCTGCCATCTAAACCCTGAAGGCATTCCCTCCCCTCCCAACCACTCCAAATCTGTGTGCTCATGTTGGAAAGTCACTTATTAATAAAATAAAAGGTTTCCTATATTAGGAGAGATGATTTCTGTAACTTCTGCTACATGTTCCGATATTCTCAAGGACCTCTGCCTCTTCCCTATGGTGCTTTAATGCTGGGAAGGATGGGGCATCCACCCCCAGAAATATTTTCCATCAGAAAAAGGAATGAGCTTTGTGTGTCTGGAAAATGAAACAGTAAATGTTAACAGGTCCTCACCCTGAGGTGTGCTTTCTGGTAATTATTGTTTCAGATGGCTCTGAATGAGGGTTATCTCCTGTAGCTTCGCAGATCCTTAGCAAAAGAATAAAATTTGTGCCTTGAGATCAGCCCAGCTGCATCTAAAGCTGTGACTGTACCACAACTCAGAGCTGTAGGATTGAATTTAGACTGGTGCCGTGGAAATCAAGGTAAACCTGCAGCATGTGTGATTGCTTTCTCAGAGAGCTTGAGGGTTTGAGGACAGAAAGGGAGGATGACTCTGGAAGTTGGAAGGAAAATGGAAAGAGCCACTGATAGGAAAGAAAAGTGCTGTAGTAAAGCTTTCTGTACACAAATACCAAGCCGAGTGCTGATGGATGGTAAGTGCCCAAGCATCACTCATGGGTGAGCAATAGACTACACTGAGCATCCTCATTCAGCAGAAAGGGCCCTGCTGCTTGTTTGTGTGATGCATAAGGGCTTACCTACATGGTTTTGGTAGTGCTGTAACTCCATCTGTAGCAATTAAATCAGGACATCCCTCTGGCATGGGTTCAGTTAGACTGATGGTACCCAATTCCCACACATCTAGTAGAGAAGGCTATGTGGATGTGAAAAACTCCAAGCTGATAGAGCCACCACCTGCACAAAAGTTTGTAGTATTGTGATGACACCAGCACCAAATCACGACTCTCAGCCCAAAGGGAGAGCAAATCACTAATAAACCCAAACCCAATCCCTGTGACATAATTTTTAAAAAAGAAAAGCTTTGTTTTGCTGCATGTTCGACTTTCCAGCTCCTGGACACTGAAGAGCAGAGGGATACATGCATCTGCAAGCAGAAGAGGTAAAGGCTGGGTGAGCCAAGGATGGAAGAACTGCCCTGACACAGCACATGGAAACCATACTGCCAGTGCCTCCTGGGGGGGAGTGTTGTGCAGGGTAACAGGCAGCCAACAGCAGCAGGGTCTAAGGGAGGGTTTGATGAGGCTGGAATTGCTGAAGGGCTCTCCAGCTGTAGGAGGCAGCAATGGGGAAGGTGCCTAGGGGAGGAATGAATGGTGAAGCGGATACAAGGGTAAAGCAGTTGGTAAAGGCATAAATCTTCAGCCCTGGCACATATCTGGCCATTTCATGTGCTTGCTAGGTCAGTGATGAAAGACTTATTCATCAAACCATTGTATCCTGAAGTGTGCTGCATTTTAGTAGAAATAACACTTTGAAGCAAGATATATTATTTATTCCTGACCCTTTCACCTCAGCCAGAACACTTTTTTATGTGATTTAACTGAATTAACAAGTAGGCTGTGATCTGATGAAGCAGTGAATTCTGCAGTGGTGCTGCAGGACAGAGCTGCCCTGTCTCTGAGCATGGGGCTGTGACACCAGATCAGAGCAGCAACTAGGGGAAAAAATAAAAAGAGCTTATAAAAGCGTTTTCATTTTTACTGGATGTTGAGGTGGTGTGAATGGGCAGGCTGGGGTGAAGTCTCCAGCTTGTCTTGCCATGATATTTTCAAGCCTGAGTCAGTGGTTATGCAAAACAGAGGAAGCAGCAGAAATAACAGTTTACCAATATTCGTTGTGATGTATTTTGGTTAATTGTGGTCACAAGATCTTACAAAAGATCACAACCTGCTCACGGGACCAAATCAAGATGAGGAACATTTTTGTTAGATTTGAAAAGGCACTGAATTTCTTAGATTATATATCCACAACAAACAACAAGCTCATTATCATCACAGAAATCAGAAAGTGCATCTCCAGCAGGAGGCAGGAAGGACATGCATGACGACCACTCATGCAACAAGCTGAAAATGTACTTTTAAATTATGGTCCTCTCTGGTCACAGCGTTTGGGGTGACATTTACAAAGCCCAAGGAAATCTGTGCGCCTCTAAAATGACTAGCTGCATGGAGGTGGAGTTTTATTCTTCCAGGAGTAAGTGATTATTGCTTCCTATGGTTACTCTGAAGGGGGTTTGTGTTTGGTGTTGGAACACTACCTTGTTGCACACTCAGTTCCCCCAGTTCAGGGTCTTTTGCAGTGCCTGAGGGAGATGCATTGAATGAAATGTGTTTACTAAATCTTTCTCAAAAAGTACAGCAGGAGGAAGAAAAGGACCCCCTTTCCTCAGAAAGTGCCAGGATTAGTCCAGGGTGTGGTAGATAGGGATTAGCTTCCTCCACTTTCCCTCAGGCTCCTTGGGCTCATCACACTTTCCTGTTGGAGCTGCTTCACTTTGTTTCAGTAGTCACTTGGCTAGAGAAAAAAGGAGCAAACACCAGGCAATTGCAATAGTAATATTGGGTTCTGACCATTTTCTGATTAGTTTCTTGCACCTCTGAGAGGACAGGAGATTTGTTGGCCTTATGCTCCATAGGTGAGACAGAAGGATGCCAATGAAGCAAATCTGAATCACTGGAGTTGCTGTCTGCTGTCCCTTCCAAACTCTTCTTACTCTCCAACATAGCCAGGAAGACAGGGTTACTGCCTATTCAGCTCTGCCTGGGAGAGAATGCAGCTGATCCTCAGAAACCAGAATGAACAATTCCTTTTGCACAAGAAAAAATTAAAGTACAGGGAAATGACAAGAAGGAAAGAATATACAAAATTGTTGAAAGTTATTAGTATTGGCAGATGCAGAATTTACCTAATCAGGAAGGTAAATGACTGGGGAAAAGTGGAGTCTGAGCTTGAATGTGAATATTTTTCCAGCTTTGCACATTGCTACTCTGTATTTAAGGAGGGATCAGTCAGGGAAGAACTTGCAGTAGTGATTGTCATGTCTGAAAGCTAAGCCAAAAGAGCCCTCTTACAAAAATTAAATCTTGATCCCTATCCTGCCTTTACCCTCCCTCTCAGATCACTAAACATTGGTTGCAGCTTCTCCAGGCTCAAAGGAGAAAATGCTGAACTGTTATTGCTGGGCAGCTCTTCCTCCTCCAGGACATTTATTAAACTCATACCTTTATTATTCAAAATATTTGAACAAGTGGTAGCGTGGTTACCTCCCTCTTTCAGAGGTCTGCTGATGCCAGCCCTAACACAGCAGAACAAAGCAGAGACTTTTGCTCAGCACACCATTTCTCCTCTCCCCTGTTCTCCCTGCACAAAGTGACCCCTGATGAAGGGCAGGCGGAGGCCTGAGCTTTACAACAGATTATTTTGTTCAACCTTGGAATTGAAAGCAAACACTCCCAAATCTGCTTTGATGCCAGCTGACCTGTATCAAAGCTTGCAGACCCCTGGCTGATAATGTTTACCAGATGCAGCAGTGAAGAGGGGTTTCCAATCTAGCTTCTCTATTTCTAGACATCCATACCAAAAATTAAGTGCATGGGTAGGAGTTTGGCATCTGACTGCTGTGAGGGAAGGCTTGCTGCAGAAGAGAAAAAGCAAATAGAAAATTCTCTTTCTGCATAGGCCAGTACATTCAGGTACTTGACTGATAGCTTCTAATAATCCAGATAAGTGCAAAAGGCCTGTTACAAGTTCTGCGGTGATGGGGGTTGCTGGCAGCTGGATCTGTACTAACATTTGGGGGAGCAGGGGGAGTGCTGTGTGGCAAACACATTGGCAGAAAGGCAGAACTGAGTGAAGGGAAGGAACAACAAAAGCAACATTATTTTTGCTGACAGAAGCAGAAGAGAATGGGAAGTGTCACCTGAGGGACTCTCAGTGGCAGATACAGACTCTGTGAGGGCCTGATGGCACTGTGGACACAGACACCTCAGTCACCTGCCACAGGGACAGAGAGAGATGATAACAGATCAGATGATTACCTGATCACTACGTGTAGAAGAAAACAGTGATGCAAGGCAGATATTACTTCATAACCTGCAATCATTTCTCAGAGTCCAGTCCTGCTGGCAGCTCAGTGGTGACAAAGCAAAGGTGCTTTTCTACAGAGGGAGAAATGAGGTGGTCACACAAGAAAGTCACAAATGCTTGAGTCCAGAGGCTCAATCTATTATGTGAGAACTCCAGCTGAGCCTGTTGAAAATATGAGAAGGAGAAGGAAAGGGGGAAAATGTAAGCATTCATATTTGGGAGGCCCAGCTGCTCAAAGCAAATCCAGACAAAAGGCACTGTTGTACCACTGCTGAAAATAACAGCAAGATCAGGCTTTGGGGCAGCAGGAGAGAGTTAAGCATCACATGACAGGACATGTCCACCCCTGTGACAGCTGTTGTGCTGTATATACAGCTTTGTATATGATACAGAAAAATATTAAACAAAGGAAGAATATCCAGGTCCCACAACTCCCTGCGAGTCCTTTTTTACTATGGGGTTGTGCCTGTAGTCCCAGGACATGACAGTTTGCCAGCCCTGCAGTTGCATCAGTTCCCCGGGGCTCCTGGGGAATGTGTGACCATCCTTGGGGATGGATCCTCCTTTCAGAAACTGCCTTAAAAAGCAGCAGAAGGATGGGGGCAGGGAAAACAGCCATGGATGTAACCTTGTGCAAAAATCTGTGAAACAAAGGCTGGTGAGCGTCGCCTGCATGGCAGAGCACAACTTGTCTGGGCTTCAGGGCAGTGGCAGGAGAGGTGGCATGGCTGCAAGTCCTGCATACAGGGAGGGAGAACAAAAAACAGGGTTTTATGATCTAGATCTGAGTCCACAGGAATGCTGTCCCTTTCCTCCTCCTCCTCCTCGATGTGTGTGTGTGTGTGTATGTGTGTGTGCCAATTGCTGATTAATTACCATCCCTGACAGATCATGTTAGGGTAGTTTGACCTGGGCTAAGACCTCTTACCTATCTTTGCTTTTCAAAGAATTGGAGCATAACCACCTCATGTGGGCAGTGAGCTTCACACTGCCCTCCCTCACTCCAGGCTTCACTGTCTGAAAAATCATTAGCTTGCTCCCAGCTCCATGAGCCTCCCTAGGTGTGAGAGCAGAAGGCCAAAGAGAATGGCATGGGATGTGTACATCTCCTCCAGGGGCTGGAGCAGCTGCTGCACAGTATCTGCTCTCTCCATCACCCACCAGACCTGCATCAGCCATGTTACAGCTGCTAGGGTGCTCCCACACCCCTGTCCTCCTGTCCTTCATACCTCATTGACACACAGGAGCCATAGCCTCTTCTCCATTACTAGTCCCAGACAGGTCCTACAGTCTTCTCCCAAAGATATTTTTCCCTTTGTTGTTCTGCAGTCTCTTTGCCTGAGCAAGATCCTGACATTTCATGATTCAAGCAATAAATGACACATAATTAAAATACATATTGACCTATCATATGCTGTTAACCCATTCTTTGCAAGGAGCAAGTGGCAGCTCTCCCCAACAGGTCTCATCCCTTGTCTCCCAGGCGCCTGGCTTCTTCAATCTTCACCTCATTTTAGAGCTGCTAAAACATCAGTGGAATGTCTGAAATGAAACCCCACACAAGACTAAATTTTTGTTCCTCAGTTCCTTTGATGCATCCTGCTGCAGCCCTTCACATCCAAGATGCAAGCCAAAGGATGGAGTAAAATTGGCCCTCTGCACAATCTGATCCCCCACGGGTGGGTGAGAAAGAAGGTCAGAGCTCTCCCAGGTCTGGTCCTGAATCCTGGCATGCAGCCTGCCTGGCCTGCCTGTGTTTTACTGTATTCTCATTCAGTATGTATGTACTCATACTAGGAATTCCAGTCTCAAGCTCACTATTAGCCTGGCCTGATTCTGCACCTCCACCCTTCCCAGTCTGTCCAGTATGTTTGTTTTGGTCTTGGACTGGAGTCTGAAGTGTTGTAATAGGTCTCCCAGACAAGAAACTCAGGCTCAGGGCTGGCAGAGGTTGTAGGTCTGGGCAGTGCAGGTGTGGGGGCTGCAGCCCCTGGCCCTTTCTTCATGTCGCAGCAGTGCCAGCAGCACAGTGCCTGCAGCCTTTCCTTCCCTCTTTCTGCCCAAAGCACCTCAGGGATGCCACCCTGGCACAGAGCTGCCTCCTAACCACAGGGATGTTTAAAATGACATGTATTTAAATATTATTTAGCATGTGGTTTGCATGCTGTCTAGTCTTTGCTTGAAAGAGCAGTGTACAGGCAGAGAACCGACAAGTGATGCTTTTTTGTAGTCCTGGAAGAGCTACAAATCCGACATCTCCAAAGTAACACAAGTCACTGATGAAAGGAAGAACCATGTGTCGGTACCACAGGTGAGCAGCCAGGCATCTGCTTTAACAAGGAGTATTTAAAAGCCCCTAGTGAGCACACCCTCGCTCAAGTTCTTATCAAACGGAAATTCAGTCTCAGGAGGATTAATTTTTTTTCCTTGAGATGTTTTCCAGCCATATGGTGCCAGTCTCAAAAATTCATATCTGAATCATTTATTTTTAACAGGTAAATATCTTCCTTCTGTCTCTCCTTTATTCGGGTTTCCTTAGTGGGACAAGAACCAAGTGGGGTTTTATTTGTAATAGAGAATGAGCCTCCCTTGGATTTAATAGAAAATGTCTTGCTCCACTGGATTAGTGAAAGTTTTTCCTTGAGAAGCCTTGCCAGAAGGGGAAGGTGGCTCTGTTTGTCCCATCTCATGGTGTGGCTCAGGAAAGCACCACTCTCACCTCATATGCAACACAGAGCTCTTGACAGACATCCCTGCTGAAGTGGGGAAGTCCCTCAGAAACTGCATTTATGTGATAACATACTTTTGTTACAATATATGTGTCCAGCTCCTCTTACAAAGTTCACTTTCCTTTCTGGTTGTCTTTCCGCTGCTGTATTGCAGCATCTTGAAAAACACATTTCATCTTCACTTCAGCAGCCCTGTTGTTCTCCAGGTTGTCTGCCATCATCTCTTGCAAACTGGAAATGAAGCCTTTTATCTCATGGAAAGCAATACACAGATGATGTGTGTGCCTGGATGGGTGTGGGTTTAAGGGTGTCTCCTGTTTGGGTGCTTTAAACTCACCAGCTACACAAGAAAACGAGCACTGCAACTGCCCTCCCCTGGCTCCTCTCACTGGGCTTCACCATTTTAGTGCTAAAATATCCCCCCAAAAGCAGACCGAAAGCAATGGTGGGAAGGTGCTTCCATGTCCAACCTGATGCACTCGGTCTGGGCTGTAAAAGTGCCTGAATTACACCCTGCAGCTGGGTTGGTAACTGCAGTGATTAGATATGCACGAGGATGTGTAAGCAAGTTGTTGTATCCAACTTTGGGAGAGATTTTAAATAGGCTGCTCTGGCAGTCCTCTCAGTTTCCCTCAACATGAGGATTTTCTGCTTTACTGGTTTATTTTTGGATATGCAGCCTGCAGAAAAAGGAGTTTTGTTAATAGAGGCATGCAGTCTCACTTGTGAAAATAACTTCTTTTCATAAGTATGGGAGAACACTGTGCTGTTTTACTTAAATCTGCACATGTTTTGCTGACTTAGAAGTTGGTACTGCATTTCAAAGACTAACTCAGTAAGCGTGATTGGTGTCCTTTATCTTTTGATGTTTAAGAAGTTTTTCTTTCCAAAGTCTTCTTTTCTTTCAAGACACTTCAATGAAAAGTCTTCTTTTACCCACCTACAGAACTGCACGTAGCATCCTTCAATTCTCCCTGATTTATCTTCTGTGTTCTCTTGACTCAAGGCAAATCATAAATTTGCCCTAATTTATGATTTGTTGGGGTTTTTTTGTTGGCTTTTTTTTTTTTTTTCCAATTCTGCATTTTCTCAGACATTTATTTTGCCCTGATGAAAATAATCTATCTACTGGGATATACTTGTCCCTCTGAAAGTAAATTGTTGTGGTCTATCATGGCAATAGGGACAATAAATGCATCAACTGGAAGCAGAATCAACTGATTCCTTGCTGATGTTTCAACAAGCATCTGGACCTTTTTGTTTTTCCCTTGAACTACTACTACTACTACTTACATGTTCAAATGCAAAAAAGTGTGTTTAAAAATAAAGTGAAGGGTCAAACTCTGACCTTGTCTTCTGTGGGAACTACACTGATGTGGTGCTCAAGACCGTGTTCTGGTCAGAATTCCAGAGTAGAAAGAAGAATCTTTTTTATTTTCTTTTGACTTTTATTGTGATGCAGCAATAGTTACAGGGTAAAAGACTCACTCATGTCTTGTTTGAAGGTTTTAAAACAAACCACAGTTTTCAGTGACAGTTCTAGGACTTGTATATCACTTCATTTTTCTACTTCCTTCTAGCTTTTTGTCACCAAAGGTTTTTGCAGGAAAAGAGGATTATTATTATTAACTTTAAAGAGGTCATCTGCTCCTGCTTCTGATCTCTCTCTCCTGAAACCATTCTTTGGTGTTTGTGACATGAAATTGTTGCTGTGGTAGCAACTCAAAAATAGAAGAATACGACATCATGCAGGGAAATAACAGCATATCTGAGGCACTTTTAAAGGTGTCCTCATTTTCACTTTTTTTTTTTTTTCCCAAACCCTGATTTTAATCTGTTTACTTGAAAAAATAATTTTGCAGACAATAAGCATCCTACCTACCTACCTACCATGTCCCTTGCTAATGTGTATGGCTACCCAGAGTTTTCCTGTTTCAATATGAGATGTTCAACATTGGCTAAAGATTTAAACTTCCAAATCAGGGTTTATCACAGAAATGCAGTTAGATCCTCAGCCACAGGTTCCCTGGAAAAATGCTCCATTGATTGTGACTCCTAATAGGGTGGAGTAAAGATTAGTTGATTCCATGCTCCTGATGGTCTTTTGTAGGAGCCGGGGCACATCCTGTCTTCCCATAATGCTCAGTTTATCTGAATAGGGGGAATAGGGAAAGTTTGGACAAGATGCTGTGCTTGGTGTTTCTCCTCCTTCTGGAGGTCAGAGACTGGCTACAGCAGGAGGGGAGAAGGTGGACAAGATGCAAAGCTTCTCCATGTAGGATCAAGTAACCAAGCAACCTCGTGAATGGTGGGTCATCTCTCTTGTCCTCAAACTCAGAGTTGATAACCAGGTTAGAAACAAGAACCAAATCAAGAACCAATGAATTGCCTCCAAAGGTATCATCTGGGCTTTTTCTGCTGACATACTTCTTACTCTGGCATTGTCCTAGGCCATTAGGAACCTTCTTGATACCTTTCTGTGGTCCTTTGGGGTGGCTGTTGCATACTTTATTTCTGCACCAAAGATCTTGATTTTCTCGTGGATTAATGAAGTGTTTTGTGGCAAAGCAAGGTAAGGGTGTGGGTCCTTCCTTTATATGGTTGCCTGTGACTGCCAACGACTGGGTTTAATCACTCAGCGGGCTTCTTCCAGTGTGTTACTGATACTAGCAGTTCAGGCTGAGCTTGTAGGAGAATCTGGATTATTGCCCTGACAATGCTTTACTTGCATTCAGGCCTGAGTTGGGAGCAGGACCCTTGTGATGGATTCTGAAAGTTGCAAGTTACCCAGAGGAAGGAGCTGAAGGGAGCAGTCTACTGCCCAAAGTCCACAGATGCCAAGGATTTGAAGCCTTTTGACTTTGCATCCCAAATTCTTCTTCTAAATTTGCTTTTTTAGAGAAAGACTTCCTCATTTTCCGTGCAGCAATGGAGTCTCTTTGCATATCACAGTCTTAAAATTGCCTGAGGCCTCTCGACACTTTAATCATGAAACAGAAATTCAAGAATCAACAGGAAAGACTTTTGGCAGCCACCACAATCCTGCAGATACAGTCCCTTTCTTATTTCCTCTATGAGTTTGCTACAGAATTTGGCTGAGTTGGCTGTGGGCCTATTCCTTCATGCCTACTTTTCTGTTGGCATTTTGGAAACCTCATCACAATCTTACTTTTTACCCCCTCCATGCTCCTGATCCTCTGTTGGTCATGTCTCTTTCATCATCTTTCATCAGGCAGAATCATGCAGTCTCTCAGACACTGGACATGGAGAGGCATCTTTACCCCACAGACTTTAAACAAATCTGCATAGCTGCATTACTGTTCTGTCCAGGAGGCATTACCCTGCCATGGGAACTGGAGAGCAAACAATCAGGGCACATGAACGGACTGAGGGAGAGTTACCAAAGCTTCTCTTCAGTGCTTCATCATGGATTCACATGGCCAAATGGGTCTGAATGCAGCATCAACGATGACAGACCAGAGGTACCTCCCGCACTGCACCCTCAGCACCCTCAGATGCTCAGTGCCTCTGAACATACAATGGCTTTTCTGAAAGGGAAAGCACAGGGGACTGTGATGCAGTCTTCTCAAGGTAGACCCATGGAAGGTCTAGGGGAGATGGAAAGATCCATGCTGGTCCCATGGTAATGAGCCCTGCATGGCTTCTGGAATGACTTATAAGGAAGGAAGTCACCTTTGTCTACAAAACAAGAGAAGCAAATATGAGTACAAATGTTGCCACAGCAATTTTGTAGGCCTGCCATAGAGATATATTGATAGAAAAAGCAGAAACTAAAAGCACACAGTATAATGGGAAATAGAAAGTTTAGAAAACATCAGTTGTGCTGCAGAGATAAAGAGATGCCAGTGAATGTGTTTTAAAAATGGGAGCTTTATCTTAATCTTTTTTATTTAATAGAAAAGCTGATTGCATTCTCCTTCATATGAAAAATTATAAAATCGTAGAATGGTTCAGGTTAGAAGGGACATTAAAGATGATCTCATTCCAACCACCCCACCATGGGCAGGGACATCTTCCTCTAGACCAGGTTGCTCAGAGCGCCATCCAACCTGGCCTGGAACACTTCCAGGGATGGGCACCCACAGTTTTTCTGGGCAAGCTGTTCCAGTGCCTCACCACCCTCACAGTAAAGACCTTCTTCCTAATATCTGATCTAAACCTGCTCTCTTTCAGTTTAAAGCCATTATTCCCATTATTCCTTGTCCTATCACTACACACCCTTGTAAGAAGTCCCTTTCCACCTTCCCTGTAGGCTCCCTTTAGGTACTGGAAAGCTGCTATAAAGTCTCCCTGCAGGCTTCTCTTCTCTAGGCTAAACAAGCCCAATCTCTCTCAGCCTTCTTCATAGGAGAGATGTTCCAGCCCTATATTCATCTTTGTGGCCCTTTTCTGGACTCATGTCAACAGGTCCACGCCCTTCTTATGTTGGGCCCCCAGAGGTGGATGCAGCACTCCAGGTGGGGTCTCACCAGAGTGCAGCAGTGGGGCAGAATCCCGTCCCTCGCCCTGCTGGCCACGCTGCTTTTGATGCAGCCCAGGTTACAGTTGGCTTTCTGGGCTGCAAGTGCACATTGCCAGCTTATGTCCAGCTTTTCATCCACCAGTACCTCTAAATCCTTCTCCTCAGAGCTGTTCTCAATCCATTCTCTGCCCAGCCTGTATTTGTGCTTGGCTTACACCAGCTCAGGTGCAGGACCTTGGCACTTGGCCTTGTTGAACTTCCTGAGGTTTGCATGGTCCCACCTCTCGAGCCTGTCCAGGTCCCTCTGAATGGCATCCCTTCCCTCCAGCGTGCTGACCACACCACAGAGCTTGGTGTCACCAGCAAGCTTGCTGAGGGTGCACTCGATCCCACTGTCCCAAAGGTTGACTACAGCCCTTGGAATATGACCATCCACCCAATTTCTTATCCACCCAGTCGTCTATCCATCAAATCCATGTCTCTCCAGTTTAGAGACAACAATGTCATGTGGGACAGTGTCAAAGGTTTTTCACAAATCCAGGTAGATGATATCAGTTTTTTTCCCCTGTACCCCAGTGCTGTACTCTCATCATAGCAGGCCACAATATTTGTTATGTATGATTTGCCAACAGTGAAGCTGTGTTGGCTGTCACCAACTGCTTCCTTATTTTACATGTGCCTTAGTATAGTTTCCAGGAGGCTCTGCTCCATGATCTTGCCGGACACCACGGTGAGACTGACTGATCTGTATTTCCCCAGGTCTTTCTTCTTTCCATTTTTAAAATTTGAAGATATATTTACGCATTGAGGTTCTCCTCCCCGAGAAACTTTATTTTAACAAACTTTTAAAACTTTGTTAAGCTTCAGGTTTAATAAACCCTTTAGTTTAAATAAAACAAATAAGTGTAAAGGAGGGAGTGGTAAATTGTTAGCTGCCTATTTAAAAACAAGGGAGCTGCAAACAGTTATTCCAAAAGCATTTGCTTCATCCTGCTCACTAACTTGTAACTCAAGTGGAATAATTAATTAATTTGAGGCACTCTGAAATGTGCAAATGTGTTTCCCAGCATCTCCTGTAATCAATCACTCTACAGGGAGACAATTAATTTATCAAAATTAGGAATTCCTGGTAGGGCTGTTTCACAGTTCCTCTACCTGTAGAGAGGAAAACAAAACAATGAATTAAATAAAAGGGAGAATTTATCCAAAGCAATGACTCCCCAGCCAAATAAAACTGAACCTCTTGTAATAATGAATTTATCTGGGGCTTGGTGAGGAAGGTGGTGATTTCCAAAGGTAAGCAGCTTCCACAGACACCAGTGCCCAGAAACGGTATGAGCTCTCAATCTGCAGTGTTGTTGCCAGGTGTCAGCACTTTCTCCTAAGCCGTTCAGCAACATTTGGAAACACCAGCTTAATTTTAAACCCATTGGCTCACTGATTAACTGCTGAGGTGCAGTTTCATCAAACATGTGGCCGCAGGTACAGAACATCTGGGCAGCTGCTCCCTCGGCCCGTTGGTGTCACCCCTGGGATGTGCTGGAGGTCACGGTCCCCGCAGCAGCCCTTGTTGAAGACATGACTTCTTCCTTGGCCCTGGCAGAGGGGAAGCCACCAGGCCTGAGGCTGCTGAGGGTGGCTGCAGGGCTCTGCCGTTTCACAGGCTCCAGCAGCTCCTAGGTGCACATTCACTTACAAAATTTGATGTCTTCATGGATGCTTATCTAGAGCTCAGCCCGATGGAACCCCAAGCTTGAGTATGCACTTTTGAGTGATTCTACAATGCAAGTATTAGATAATAATTTATAAAAGTAAGAATAGGAAAATGAACTAACCAAAAGCTTACCTCAAACTCTGTTGAAATCAGAGAGGCTTTTCTTTTGAAGCCATTAGGATTTTGATTTGGTTCTCTTTTTTCTATGAAAGAAGCACTAAAAGTATGTTTGTTGTTCCCGCATTCAAGTATGGAATTCTTCCACATTTTCTCTGTATAATGAAGAATTATAGACTTATTCCTAATCAGTTAGCAGCAAGGAGTGAAGAACAGATCCTACGCACTAGGCTTTATCAGAGAGATAATGAAACCCACATGACATTTCAGGGTGAGCTTTGAAAGCCTTTTCCTTAGATAAGCTATCATCTGCTCTGTAAGCAAAATTGTTGTGACTGTGGGTTTTTCCCCACCTTGATTTTCATTAACGTAACCATTTGCATAAAAAGCAAGGTTCTTGTTTCTGAAAAGTCCATAATTCTCCTGCTGCTTGTTTCCCCCGATGCCCCAAAGTTTTCATTCTCTGTTGGCAACTTGATAAATCACTTCCACTAAACTCAATTATGGTATCACCAACACAGCTTTATCACTTCAGGTGATAAGGAATAAGCAGCAAGCACAGCCACAAAACCTGCAGGAATACAGATTATGTTTCCATGTCATTTGCTCCATTAACAGCTTGTATAGAGTGTTTGAAAAAAAAAAGGAACAAAAAGAAGACATGATACAAAGAGATTATATTCTTTACATATCTCAGGTGCTTACAGCCGAGGTAGTGCATAAATTATGAGCCTCAGGTAGGGCCTTCTGAGAGCAGTGGAAGGACTTTCATCAGCTTCAATGAGTTTCAGATAGAACAACGCCTTTGGAGTGAAGCAGAGTACCATTATGTAATGACAAAGATTGGAAAGACAAAAAAAAAGAAGCAAGTGAGAAGAGAAAAAAGGCTGCAGGCGTTTTTGCTGACTTGGATAGGCAGGTTCACAGCAGAAGCTGAAACAGATCCATATCTAAATGAAAATGAGGAAACCACTACATCTGAATGAGATTTTGCTGATCCAGTCTAATTAACCTGGTAAATGTTCAGATACTTTAGTAATTAAACTTTAACTTTAGATGCTAAATTGCTTCTAAATAAGCTCCTGGGATTTACTTTCGGCACAGAGATCAACAGTATTCTTGTCTTCTACACTACAAGATTCTGGAGCATGATTATGGCAGCCATCATTATAGTCCAAGCCACCACCAGAAACAGATTTCAAGAGGAAGAGACCCATATTTAACTATAGTCAAGAAGACCTGTGCAAAAAGAAACACATTGAAGAATTGTAACTAGCAAAATTTCATCTAGTATTTAAATCATTAATGCTGCAATCTACTTGTGTTCTAAAATAAAATGCATTGTGGGAAAGTTAGGGGATGAAACTGCCATGATAATGACAGGTCACTAAGCAAGAATAATGTCTGGTTAATAATCACCATTCAAAACATGTTTAAATATTTCTAAAATAGAGGCACATTGCAGTTTGGAAAATATAAGGAGTACTTGTAAGACAGGAGAATCTGTCCCAGGCAGGTTGTGAGAGTGATTATGAATAACCTCCTCAATAGAACTTCCCAGGAAAATGTTGCACAAGAAGAGGAGCATCAAAAGAAGCAGTCATGTTACCATTTGTCTGTGCAGCATGCACAAGACCACTCTGGAGAGAGATGCCCAGTTATGGTGTCCATGCTGCATGAAGAATGAGGAAATAATGGGGACAGTCCACAGGAAAACAGTCCAGGTGACCCTCAGCCTGGAGACCAAGCCTTCCCAGGTATGACTTGAGGTAGAAGGGCTGTCATTCTCACCTAGGAGGAACCTTAGCAGCCTGTGTTCTTGCACACAGAAAAATCTATCTGATAAGGGAATGGTGGAGTGGTATAAAGTTACAGACAAGAGGATAACAAGATCCACTGGGTAGAAACTGAAGTCAGATGAATTCAACCTTAACACAAGAAGTAATCTCCTATTGCTAAAGTTAATGGGATGTTGCAGTGCCTGAACAGGAAAGAAGGTGGGCACCTCTGTCAGTTTGTGATGCCCTTTACAACACGCTGCTCTCTTCAGATCAACTGCATGCAACCCATTATAGAGCCACAGAGGGGCGAGTAGGCAGGAGGGACCAAGGCACAGGGGATCAGGTGCAGAGGGGATATTGGGGCAGATGAGATCTGATACAGGCACGTACTTGTTATTTGCACTGCTGCAGGTGCCTGTATGGATGAAAATGCAGTGATTCCTCTCTCTGGTGCCTCCTTGCTGTTTGAATGAAAACACAGTGATTCCTCTCTCTGGTGCCTCCTTGCTCCACAGAGAGGCTGGGGAAAGCTACAGGTCTAGGCAGTGCCAGCATGTGCTGATAAGGCCATTAGTGCAATGAAGCTCCCTGGTATCCAGGCTTCATGTAGTTGCCTGGGGGAAGGGTGTGGGGGGATATTTTTATCCTGCCAATATTTGCCTACTGTATATGTATTTCAGAGAAAGGCAGAAAGAGGAAATTTAACTCCAACAGGGCACAGTAAATCCAAACAGGATCGGTCACAGCACACCAAGGCAAACATTTGGTGCTGGGAGATGATATCAAGACCTCTCTTGAATTTTATTTAGCCCCTTGATAGATGCAGAATTGGGCCAGAAGAAACCCTTGGGTAACATCTGCTGGTGTCCACCACGCTGAGGAGAGGCCACCATGGGCATGCTGACTCCTGCTGCCTACTCCTGTCTGGCACCACCACAGCCTCCTCGGCTGATGGAGCCCAGGTTTGCTTCTGTCTCCAAAGAGGAGAGGGCCAATGCAGTGGGATGCAGTGTCATGAAGGGAGTCAGCTTGGGTTTCCTGCCCTTTGGGTACCTGAATGCTGAGCAGAAATGAAGAGTTTTCTGTTGAGAATTGGACTCCTCCAACTTCCTGCTGAGCCTGGCTGTAGCCCTTTAATTAGTGAGAAATAATTGCATTCGACAGACGAAGAGGCTGTTAAGTAGTATGGGAAAAATTATTTGTGATTTAGTGGAAGTCATTTTAACCTGAGGTGTCCTGTAGGAAGTAGGTGCAGATATGAAGTCAGCATTTCTGAGAGCAGGATATGTCTTTTCAGAAACATTCCCCCTTCACTGGGGATGTGTCCTATTTGGACATGGCTGAAAGACAGGAGATGAAAGGCGGCTGAGTCTGAGGTTTCCTACCAGCTGGCATCACTCCACCTTCCTGCTGCATCAGAGGGGTGACAGCATCTAGCAGGGTGGGATCTGCCAGGGCACGTTTAGGCTGGTGTTGGACCTGAAAAAGGCTTAGGATGTGCAAAACCTCTGGGCTTATTTGCTTATCAAATGATTTAAACTTATCTTTCTAGAAGAAGCTGGCACAGTCTCTGCTCAGCTCAGCCCCACTGATATCCAGGAGGAACTGGGCTCCTCAGTTCCTGGACCTCTTTGAAAATCCCAAACTTCCTCTCCCCTCCTGCCCCTGGGGGGCTGGAACCATCTCAGAGCACTTACTTGTGACTTATTTCGTAATGTAGCAAAATAATAATGATATGGCAGATCTTAAACTCACATCTAACAGCTAGTGTAACGTGGAGTTTGAAGAGCTGACGATCATAAATGGTTAACTAACAAGTGTTTACAACGCCTCATGATAGTTGCTGGCACTAAGACAAGGGCAGTAAAAAGTGGATTAGATGAAGATAAATGTGAGACATAGGCAGAAACAAGTACTCTAGCAGATGTGTGTGGAAATTAATGGGGTGGTGATAATAACAAATTCTGATTCGCCACACAGTAAATGTGTCTCTTGATAATTGGTTTCCAGCAGAATACCAACCGGGCATGTAGGAGACAGAAACCTAAGTGGGGTGACATCTCCACACAGCCAACACTTTGGATGGAAACAGAAAAGCTCAAAAAAGCTGGAAAAGTTGAGTTTGTTTTGTCCCCTGCACTCTTCAAGATTTTATTTTCTGGATCTGTGACCAAGTCTCTTGACAAATAAATCCCCAGGGCTACCAGGGAAAGATTTCTTCCAACTCAAGCTGAGATCTTGGCCATTTTCCAATCACTGCTACAGATATCCTGTCTGATGTGGGGTGGGCAGTCACCACTGATCCCACATGTCTGCTCATCTACCAAACTGGGATGTGAAAGCTCCCACACAGCACAATGCCTTGCCAGATGTGTTGTTGAACTTCATGTGTTTATGTTTGTGAAGAGAACATAGGATGAAAGGCATTGCAGAAATGCAAGATATGATTTGTTATGATTTAAAAGCCGTTCTGGTTTAGCAATGCTACTTTCAAATATTTGTATCCTGCAGGCATTTCCAGATAAGGACTCAAACCCAGCTTTTCTTTTCCGGTACCACTTTTTTTAAAAAGCAGGGTGGTTTCCAAGCCATGTGGAAATGGAACTTTGAGCTTGCCTGCTGCAGCCTGTGTGACCACAGGGACCATGCTGTGGCTTCACAGGCATGGAGGCATGGAAAGCAGTCCCTGTTCTTGCCTCTCTTCCCCATGTGAACAGGCCCTGTTCCTCCCCCAGCTTCATCCTGCACACCCATCCTGGCAGACATTGCAATGAAGGTAACACAAACCAGGCTGGGACATTTTGCCAACGTGTGGAGTTCAGGCTGTAGCAGGGCAGGAAGGGGAGGAGGACAGGAAGCCCTGAGACTGGTGTCACCATGGCAGTAACTGTAAAAAGGACCCACCTCATCACTGGTACTCAGAATTTCATCCCACTTGCCTGAAGTGAGGTGTGGGTGAATGTGAGAATAAATTCTGTGGGATGTCTCTGAGCCTCTGCTAAAATCCAGTAATTTAAATAAGTATGGGGGACTAAAGACAAAGACAACGGAATTTACAAATTTCTGTCTTACATCCTAAAATACATATGACGTTGTCCATTCCCAGTGAAGGTAGCAAGTACCTCCCTGCTCAAAGTCTTCCTGCTGAGAACACTCTGGCCACATGTGATGGTGCTAC
This sequence comes from Orthonyx spaldingii, assembly GCA_013397795.1. Lineage (NCBI taxonomy): Eukaryota > Metazoa > Chordata > Aves > Passeriformes > Orthonychidae > Orthonyx > Orthonyx spaldingii. The sequence goes on from VZTJ01004576.1 coordinate 472,662, forward strand.
TCAGATATTCTGGCCCCTGGTCCCTTTTTCCTGGCCTGCCCATGTTCAGCCACATCAGTCCTGGGCCCCCTGGGTTCGAGCTTGGGTAGTGAGGGGTCAGCAGCTGAGTGCAGTGCCCAAAAAATCCCTAAAAGCAGTGAGTGGGGACCTGCTGACTCCAGGCTACCAACAATGCAGTCCAATCAAATGCATCTAATTTCCCAGTCACCGCTTCTTGCACACATGACCTGTTAAAAGGATTAAATTAAAAGAATTCCCAGAGCTAATCTAGTGATGATATGATGAGAGACAGGAGCTCAAGCATATCCCAGAGGTGACTGATCGGGTTTCCTAGGATGTATTATTTATGGGGCCATCTGCTTTAGACAAGCATTGAAGTCTGAAGGGGAGGAGGATTTTGGTGGAATTCATTCATTTAACTGGGACAGGGTGATGGTGGAAGAGATGCTGTGGTTTCTTGCCACTTCACCACCCCCCTCCAAATAAATGATGCTGTAGTTATTTATGGAATAAAGCTGGCAGCAGGGTACCTGTGTGCCGATGCCTTCAACAAAATGCTGCTGAGCTCTGGGAGCTCATGCATGTCCTCACAAAAGGGGCCATTCATACCAAAATCCATTAGCATAAGGGAGAGAGGTGCAAATATGTTCCAGTCTGAGCTACTGGTACTGTGAAAAATACAGGCATATAAACAGAGCCATGACTGGAATGTGAGGAGGCAGGGGGGCAGCCAAACAGAGGCAGAGTCAGCTGGAGAACAGGAAGAATTTCCCCAAAATAGATGATTTAGTTACTATATAGCTCAGTAACTGCAGGATCTGTTTACAGCAATTATAGACAACACAAAGCAAAATTGCAAATGTAAAAATGGAATCTGTCTTTCTTTCTGATTTGGGCTGACATACTATTTAAATAATATGGGTCAAGCAATCTGAAATAAAATATCTTCATGAACAGCATTCCCTTCTGTCCATCTCCCACAGTGCTAAAAGTAGCCACCTTCTGCTGACATTTCCCCATCACATGTGCGTTATCAGATTTCTAAATATCAAAGCTTCCTCAGGGTAATGTCTAAGCCTTTCTTAGTGATCTGAAATGAAAGTTGTCTCAAAGCTTTGGTTGGGAAAGTTCTACTAAACCTTTACATAGAAATTTGCTGGAAGCTACCTGTCAGTTTGCTGCCCACTTTCCGGTAATTCAGACTAATGACTCGTCAACACCCCTTTTTTTTCCCTTTTGCATCTGTCTAGAAGGAGCTTTCTGCTCCAGTTACTGGTTTAATAACACAAGGCTATCTACCGAGGCAAAATTCTCACCCAGTCTTACTTGATTTGTCTCATGACTGTTTTCCTAATCCTTATTTTTTAGTTTTTGGAAAACATTATTGGAGCAACTGGTTCTAGCCTATGAAGATTTGTACTTCTGAATTGGGGTATTGCTTCAGAGCTGTTCTTCTGGACACTGGGCTTATGTAGGAGAGTTTTGATTACAAAAAATGCAGACTTAGAGTCACAGGCTATAAGAAAGGTGGCTGTGAACAACATCAGAAATCCTTTTATGCAGAGTTTTTGCTTAGCTGAAATTTCAGTTTCTGTGTTATGGAAGGTTTCTCTCACAGTTGCTATCTATCAGTGTTTTACCCAGACTGACAGGAGATTAGACTTCTGTCTGATAGGTGATTTGTTGTATCATCCACTTGCTGAATGTTCAAGCTGGGAAACGCAACCTGCAGAAGGAGCCTGGATTAGGCCGTGTGGCAGGAGCGTTCTTGCTCATGAGCTTCACTGAGGTGCCTTTCTGGTGGAGTTGCCATCTCACTTCACCCCTGGCAGTGGCACACTGGGGCATCGTCAGGCTCTTCTGGCTGGAGGACAGTGTCATGGATCGTGGCAGCCAGGAAGAGGGAGCAGCAAAGCTCCCCCATGAGTGGCCTTCAGCCACAAGTGTAACATCAGCTACAACTCCACGAGGGCCTGTGGCAAAAGGCTGGGTGCCCTCAGCATCCTCTCCTCCGTGGCACCTGAACAATGAGGTGCTACAAGCTGGGTGTGTGCAGTAGAGGGAGTCACATGAAGCCGTGTAGGGCCATGTCTGGGGGGCCATGCAGACATGTGTTCCTTGCATACTGCCAAAAGTCCATGAAGGCAACTCCTTGGCACATGCTTCAGTCTCTAAATAGCCAGCAAGGTGTGTGCAGACAGAAACCTGCATGAAGATGAGTGCTTGGGAACAAGCAAGGACATGCACTATCTTCTTGCTGCAAAAGTTGGAGTCATCAAGGTGGTAAAAAGCAACCAATCCACTGAAGTCCCTTTTTGTTCCTGTTGCTGTAAAAATAATACAAGTGGCAGATTTGTCTCTCTTTCCCGGGCCAAAAGTGTTCTGGGGACTGGATTTCTCTCCCAAACTACTCTGGTTGGCAGCCTTTCACCTGCTTCAGGGAAAGGACTCCCAAAAGACAAGACCTTTGGGCTGGACAGAGGGCCAGGGATTTTAAAGCCCTTGCAGGAGAAAATACTGGAGGGGCTTGTCATCTGGGTGGCTTTTGAGCAGGTATCTCTGCAGAGGCTTCTTCATTTTCCAGGAAAACAGGCTGAAATGTTATGAGAGCTTCTTAAGGAATACCTACAGCAAGTAAGCCTCCCTATGTGTTGGTACAGCCCTTACCACAAAGTGTCTTGCTGCTGCCACTGTGCAGTTAAAGCAGGAGTGAATCCTCCATTGCTGCTGGGTTAGTTTTTCACTGAATTATTCTTCTGCCAGATTATTCTTCTGATAATTGAGTTAAACTCTGTGGGTGAAGACACATGATGTTGGAGTCAAGGTGGTATTATAGGTGGTGAGAGTAGCTCCTGGAAGGGATGAAGGGAGAAAAGAGGCTGTTCTTGGTGGTGAGACGTCGCAGTGTGTCTCAGTCTCATCCGATTTGGCTCTCAACACTGCATGGTGTTTTCCTGTCCGCTGTGCTGTGCCTCATTCAGTCAGTGACAGGGTGAATCAGGAGATCAGGCAAAATGATGGGAAAGTTGTTTCACCCTTTTCCCTTGGGGTATTTGCTGCCAAAGCTGCTTCCCTGATCCAGACCACTGCATGTCTCTGTGAAGAGCTGTGTGAGCAGACACAACCATGTGGGGGAAAGCAGGGCAGAGTTTAACCCACTTTTGCTGTTTAAAAAGCCTTCACTGCATCAGAGCTTCACAGATCAGCCCTGAAGCTAAATTTTATTTTTCTAAGAAGGCATCTCCTCAGGTAAGTGCTGATGTTTTCTGTGGAGTTAGCAAAGAGAAGAAAAGGCTTTTGGTGGCTTCCAGGTGCTGTTCCTTTAGGTTTAAAAATCTGTGCCAGGTGGACTGGGTTTTGCTGAGCAAACAGCAAGCCAAGGTGGTGGTACTTTTGAGGTCTGCATGATCATGTTTCTTCCAAGTGGTGGCAGTAAGTAGAGCCTCTCTTCCCAGTACTCCTACATGAATGTGGACATGTTGCTGGCTGCCTGAAGGTGAACCTCATGTGCAGCATCTGGGCCCTTTGGACTGCATACAGCTGCTTTGCCACTGTTTGTCCAGGTATGTCCCATGAGCATGAATATTCACCCTGATGTGGCCAGACATCCTGAAGTATGATCCAAAGGGTAAATCCTTTTCCACTGAATGTCTGGATATGTATCTCGTCTTAGCCACTCTGGCATTAAAAATACATAATATGCCTCGAAAACACAGCTGTAACTGCATCAAATGTTTCTTTAAATTGATTGCAATTTCCTTGGGCCATTTGCAACATCACTGGGATGTCCCACTTGAAAAAAGAGCTTTTTAATATACTGATGCCACACTCATTTTCTGTTTCTCGTTAGCTGCATATTCAGATTAATTATTTTTATATTATTGGTGTCCATCTTGTTTTTTCCTCCTGAATCATCCATAACAAGAGGTTAAAACCACTGCACTTGTGGTAAAACACACAAGTTTTGCTGTCACAGCCTTATGAAGTTTTGAGCATAATGGGTGTTTACCAGGAAAATGGGTCTTCATGAACCCCAGCCTTGTTCCCTGCAGTAAGGTGAGCCTGCTGGTCATGCCTTTGGCCTCCGGCCCTCCTGCTGACCCCAGGTGTGCCATCCCTCCCGGGTTTCAGCTCTGCTGCACCAGCACATACTGGTTCCCAGCACCTGCAAGGAATTAAAGAGCACTAAAATACTCCCTGGAGCTGGGCCCTCATAGTACAGTGCAGCCGACACAAAAGCTGAAATTCCTTTCACATGAGAACATGGGTACATCTGCTTGCAATCATCTTCCTCCAGGCAGCCGGCCTGATCAAGGAGAAATGTGATTCTCCACACTTGGTCCAAGGAGTGCTGGGTAGACGCCTACAGCCGAGGGGCTGGGATTTGGGAGAGGCAGAATAAACGCGCCTTTCACGCCCGGCATCCCCAGCAGTCCCGTGGCTCCCGCACTCACAGCCTCGGTGGCTTCTTGCCGTACTTGCAGGAGGCAAGACATGCTGAAATAAAGAGAAACTTGTTCTGTGGCAGGAAGGGTCATTTCTTCTGGCCAGGCATTCCCATCCTGGGAAGGAGACAGGAAGCATATTACATTAAAGGTAAACTGATAAAATACTTGTCTGCTGGAGGAACGGGAGGAATGTCAAAAACATGTCAGTGTTCTTTAGAAAAAATTATTGTGGCATCTTACTCCTTCCCTGACAACAGCTGTGGGGTGTCATAAAGAAATGTTTTAGCCTTCAGTGATCTGTAGCCTCATGCAGGGCATTTTCTTGCTGGAGGGATGCTCTTTGTCTGTCTGTGCACACCTGTGTGTGTACACACGGGGGTGTGAATGCGTGCTCTGCAGTGGAGGAAATGACTGAAAGTATTAGAAGTGAGTGGCTATAGAGGGGATATTAGCAGAGTCTCTGGGAATGCTATTGTTTGTTTGTTATTACTTTCTTTGTTGCAGCTGACCAATGAGAAAACAACTAATGAAATCACTTCTTTGATGAAATGTGCAGTTTGTAATCCAGATGTCTTATGGTTTGTGTACTTCTGTAGATTTGTTACATTCCATGTTAAAATTTGCTTTTCATGCTGCTACACAAGAGTACTGAAGAAGTAATTTATAGGTACAATTAAGAATGCCATGTTTGGTGAATAAAGGGAGAGTATTTGTAACAAAAGCAAGCTTGACAAGCTTGAGTGGCTCAGCTTCACTGTGATTCCTGAAAGCAAGCTGAAGGCAGCAGCCACAGTGTACTTTTAATCTTCAAATCTGATCATCAGTAAATATTTTTGTAAAGGCTTGGTTGCCCCACCTCCTCAGGCTGGATTTTACCAGCTCAGAGTCCAGATAGCCTGAAGACTTGATCCAGGTTTGCAAAAGACATTAAAAACTCAGTGATGCAGTTGTAGCCACAGTGCTCCAAGGGCACGTGTGTCCCAACCCAGCCACAGCATCCCTATAGCTGGACTGATTAAAATGGCCAGAAGTGACAATTCACCATATAACCCTGCAGGAAAATGCTGTGCTGTGGGCTGGGCAAGAGGATCTGGGGCAAGGCAGCCTGATCTGTGTATGCTGTTTGGAGGCACGTGGTTAAATCAGACATGGGCTGCTACTAAACTCTTTGAACTCAACTCTTGCTAAGATCTGCTAAGGTCTTGGTTTCAGCCAAGCTATATTCTTGACCTCAAGCAAGTGCCTAATAAAGAGGACAGTTCTCATGAGTAAGTCTTACTTTGGACATTTTTAAGAATCTATCTTGTTTAGGGAAATTTTTGGTGGGGTGGAAGAACATCATCCCTTAGCAAGTGTGGGGAACAGTGATGGACAGATGTTTTAAAAAAATATTGACATGCAGAGGTTCTGCATATTTGACCATTGTTGTTTATTTACATATATTCATGTACACATGCAGAGTTTTAAGGTGACTGTAGAATGATCTGTGCTAGTACATGAAAATTCAACGGGAAATATATGTCATTAAAAAACAATAAGAAAAAGCATTTCTTTAGCACAGACTGAAACGCAGAATTGTTTGTATGCTGTGTTTGGCTTGATTTACTATAGGGAAGACTTAATGATGTACAGGAGGGTTGTCTGTATGAAACTGTGCAGGGTCTGCTGTTTTCTGGGGCTTCTTACGTGAATGTTCACTTGGGTGTTGCAACACAGTGACACTCTGTAATAAATCCACAGGGCATTTTCTAACAGCCTCATACCCAATGTATTTTTCTAATATAGCTTCATTCCCTGTGAATACTAATGCAGATATACAGAGATGAGAAGCTTTTCAGTGACAGACACAGATGGGATACCTTTAAGGCTGTGTCAGTGGCCTGTGAAAATATTGATTGCCAAGTGTGGTGACAGAGAAGAGATGCTGAAGCCTTCAGAATTGAACAGTGCATGCATCAAACCGGAATTTTCAGTTATAGGAAGCATAAGCCCTTATGTCATTCCCTTCCCTGATGGCTGGGTCTCAGTGTAGCTATGGGAAAATGCACGTCCATGTTCCTTTGTTTTGTGAAGGCTGTGCTTACAGAGAATATTCTTGCCACTCACCACACAGATTTCATCCTCAGCAGGAGGATGAGTTTTCATCCTTGGCAGAAGATGCAAGCACAAGTCTTTAACTTTGGGGAGTAAATGGAATTTGTCAAGACCTTGCAGAATCAGGCCTCATTCTTGCCCATGGGTCTTTCTCATGTTAGGCCACTGCCTTTTGCCTCCTCTGCCTCTTACTTGCAGCCTCTCTGTTCCTTGTAGCACTGTCATCACCCACCATCCTTTTTCAAGTATTGCCTGAAGCCACTGCTGAGCAATTGATGGGAAAACAATAATGGCTAGATTGGAGGAAAGTTTGCTTCAGCTGGCATTTTTGTATAAATTTAGAGAAATCCATTTTATAGGTGACTTATAAATATACAAACTCTACGCTATCACCTGTCTTTTCCTTCCTTTCACATTCAAGAGAGATGCATTGATTTTAAGGCCGGAAGACATCACTCTGGGCTGACCACGTGCATAATTCAGGTCCTCTGACATCTGTGTATAAAGTCATGTTTTAGGATCAAGAAAAGTACCTGTGACAGAGACTGTCTTTTGATGAGGAGAAGTCCTCTCCTTGACTAAGAAAGATCCACATAGTCCAAGACAATTCTTTAGAAGTTGTTCCAGTATTGTTAACATTCATCTAACATTTCCCCTTAGAAGTTAGACTCTGAGCCCATTACACATCCAATCAGGTACAAAGTGCTTCAGAAGGGAGCCTGCTCCACTACCTGCACATATATTGTCCATGCACAGAATCCAAATATCAGTAAGCAAAATGCATGTGTTTCATAAGTGTAATTGTTCTTGTCATAAACTCAGCCTCAGATAATTTTGGATAATTTGTTCCTGAAGCTGCCTACATAGTCTGGGAAGGGAATAGGAAGATACATTTTCCAACATATTTGCTATGCAGAAAATGTGCTTAGATCTTTGATTGATATTCCTAGTTTGTATTGTTTATTTACATATAAGAGTTTAGTTCTCTGTAATGAGATCTTATTTTTAAAGGAAAATATATGATGTTTAAGTGGAAACTAGAGATGAATAGGAGACAGATGCCTGGAATGAAATAATAAGAGGTGGAATTTGTTCATAATGAAACCAAAATGAAGGTATGCTGTCAGCCTTTGTTTTAATCTGTTTCTTTTTTTAGCCTTGTCTGGAGTAGCCTGTACGCTCACAGGGAAATCAGTCTATGCCTTGGGCAGTGGGATCTCTCCATGGCTGGGGAGACTGATTGATTGTTTCATATATTGAGACTGCAGGTTTGATGGGAGCTCTATAGAAACGGTGACGGCAGTGGAGATTTGAGAGTTTTGGCTTCTTTACTAAAATACATACCTTACAACATATGTTCCTTCTTATCAGATATGAAATCCTCTCTCCACTGTGTATTCCTGTCTTCTTTCTGCTGTGTATTTCTCTTCTCTTTTGTGTATTTCTCTCCTTTCTCTCCAAATATCTCAGTATGGATTGTTTTAAGTACAAAATAAAATTCATAAGTCACGTAAGATTAGTATCATGGAAAAGTTTTTCCATGGGCATATTTCATGGCTTTGTAATGATTCTGTGATTTGATTGTATTTGGTGCTTTTTTTTCGAAGGGTAAAATAATTTCTCATGACATGGCCAACTCAAACCCCATGACTAAAATTTCATATGAAATTAACCAGGGTAAAGTGTTGGCTTTACTAAGCCCAAGGACAACTATTGTATTTAAATTAGCAGAACCAGGACTTTTCTTGTCCAGGAGCCTAAAATTTGCACAGCAGCCAGCCAGGCTCAATCTCTGAAAAATGTTCTTCCATGATGGGTACGGTGTTCTTCAAAGTGTGACTGATGTGTCATTTTCTCTTTATTGAAAAAAACCAAACAACAGAAAGCTTCCTATCTGCCCCTATCTCCTCCCTGCTGTCCAGGGAAGCGTTGGAGTCACCACCTCTGGAGGTTTTTAAAAGATGCATAGATTTGGCACTTAGAGACATGGTTTAGTGGTGGACTCGACAGTGGAAGGTTTGTCTCTGGACTCCATGATCTTGAAGTTCTTTCTATGCTAAATGTTTCCATGATACAGTGATCTTACCATCCCTGGTTAACAAGTGATTATCAACAACTGAAAGTCAGAAAGAACTTCTTCACAGAAAGGGTTGTTAAACAATGGACTGCCTATGGAGATGGTGGAGTCACCATTCCTGGAGGTGTTCAAGAAACAACTGGGTGTGGCACTGCATGCCATGGTTTATTTGACCAGGTAGTGATTGGTCAATGGTTGGACTCGCTGATCCTGGAGGTCTTTTCGAGCCTAAATGATCCTGTGTGATTACCAACATCAAAGTTATATTGCTGTCCGTGCATCTACATTAATCAACATAAAAATTAAAACTTTAAGTGACCATCTTTAAGAAGATATTTCTATTCCAGTTATAACTTGAGTAAAAATAGTCTAATACCACTGTGTGACCTCTCTCAATCTATCAGAGCCATTACTGTGCTCATGCCATTTCTGTAAGGCACAAGAAGTCCTCAAAGGTTTGTCTGTGTGTTTACTCACTGCTGTATGGCTAAACTCTAATCTGGACACACACGTGAAAGAAAGAGATTGGTGTCATCAGGGCATCAGGGCATTACCCAGCTCGGGTCCTCCCCAGTTCCAAATTCCTGTTCAGGAATATGTATTAGACTTGCAGCCCATGTTAACAAATAATTACCAGGTGAAAGCATCTTTTCATTGTAGCCATTAGATGGTAACATTACCTAATAAAAAGGCAGTCACTGTCATTCACTCAGGAACAGTGCTACAGATCTGCCATGCAAGATGTGCAAAAGTGTTAAACCAGGACAATGTTCTTTAAAGCAAAAATCACTGTGGTCCTCTTTAAAATAAAAAAGTCACGAGTCAGGCACAAAGATTTATAATGGCAGATTTTGAGAGAGGAGGAGGTGAAAACAATTTTGTGTTGGTTTTGGTAAAAGTAAGTGATTGAATTGCTCATTCCAACTTGAAGAATTACATCCTCAGAATTCCTCTTTCTGAAGCTGAGTGATTTAACTTTCAGATTAAAGCTGATATCTGGTCTGGCCCAGAAACTGAGTGATCTGACCCAAACCGTGGCTGTCTTGCCTACCAGGACTTTTTTTGATGGAAGGGAAACAACATGCTGGAGATAGATGGCAGCATCTTAGCTCCTCTGTGCCATCCTCTGTGGCAGCAGTTCCAGGGAAAAGAGCAATTATGCTGATGCCTCAAGAAGTCAGCAGGGACTCTGGAGGCCCGTCTACCTTAACAAGTGCACGCAGGGTCTTCTGCTTGGTTGATGGAGAGCCAGCATGAATTCAGGAGTTGTGCAGTCCTACCAGCATGGGGAGAGCTAATGTGAGCTGGGTCAGGCCCCATGCTGTGATTCAGGATCAGAGACCTGCAGCTAAACACACCCAGGAGAGCAAAGAGATGGGGATGAAATGCCCACCTTTCCAGGGGAGCCGTGTTTCTGCACAACAGTGTTTTGTGATATCCAGGAATAGAGTGGGATTTAATCTTTCTGAGATAAATGGGATTCCTCAGTCTGCAGAGGGCTCTTGTGATTAAAAATGCATGTGTGCATGAATACTTGCAGGGTGGGTGCCTAAATGATCACAACAGGCAAAAAAAACATCCCCTCGAATTTCCATACCCCGCAGCCACCCGCCCTTTGAAGTCACTGGCACCCAGGGACAGCTGGGTGCAGTGGGGCTTCACAGGGGAAGATTAAAGATGTCACGATCTCTTACTCAGCAGCAGCACAGAGAGAGTACAGAGCGTGCATTCTCCTGGAAACAAACTGAACTGTAAATCAGAGAGGTAATCCAACATCAGATGAGCAGAGGCACGGGCTTGTTCACAGGCAGAACATTGGTGAAACTGGGAAGAACAGATATAAAGCAGAGCCAGCAAGAGCGGGCACCGAGCAGATCAAGAGAGGTGTAAGGTCACATGTGATAAAGTCAGAAAGACAAGTGAGGTTTCTGGTCTGATAACTTGAGAATCATGCTCCAAGCTGGGATGCACTGCATGTTACTAAGGCTCCCAAGGGCTCGTGTTTGACCCGAGGATAGAGCAGTCACCTGCCCTCTGCTGCGGGTGACTCTGCCATATTTCGTATTTCGACTGTTTGGGCAGACGTTTTGCATCCTGTGGGCCTGCCTCAGGCAGACTGGCAGTGCTGCTGAAAACTGCAGCCCATGTGACTTCTACCTGCCTGAGAAGGCAGGCAGGGGAAAGCAGGTTGTTTTGTTTATGCTGAAAATGCCTGGCATGCTCCAGGCAATGTTCCAGCTCCTCTGCTTTGAAATGTGGGCTTCACACTGAGCCGCTCTCTGGGGTGTCCTCCTTTTCCTTCCCCATGAAAATGCACCCACTTCTGCCACTGTTTTTAAAGCAGTGCTCAGTAGGCACGTGCTGTGTCCCTGCAGGGCTCTGAGGCTCATGGCCGTGCTGGCAAGGTTGCAATGGAGACATGCAGGGCTTGCCCTGCTGCCCAGGCTGTCCAGCATTGCTGCAGGCTCCGGGCACTGTGGGGACTGAGGCACAGGCAGGGAAACCTTGGGCAGACCTATCACAGATTAACCTGTCACTGTCTCTGCTCCTCAGAAGACAAACCTGTTGTGCTCGTAAACTTCCCTGCACAAGCTGAAATCCACTCTGGAACATGCCCACAATTAACCGGTGTCATCGCTAAGGGATCATGAAGATACTGACTTGTCCTGCAGGGACCAGTTTTAGGCACTGCCAAAGCCTCAGACTCAAGACAGGAGAAGGAAGAAATCAGCTGGGATGGGATCTGTGTGGAGTCAGATTGCCTCTCTTTCTGCAGCCACCTGCTCTGGGGACAGTGCTTACCAAGTATCTCCAAAACAGCTTCTTGGTGAAGCCTGAGGAAGGAAATAATGCTGTCATGATGAAGACTTGGTTGAGAGCCCAGGAAGACATGGCAGCCAGAACACAGCTTCTGGCATTAGTGTTGAACTCTCTTCAGGGACGGGCTGAATCATGGGGAACAGTGGTCACTGGTTACATGGTGTAGCACAATGTCAGATAGCTTTTTTTATTATATAAATAACACCCACACCCTGAGAAAGCCAGAATTTTGGGGAAAGAACAGAAATGTGCACAATCCCATTAGGACAGCAACAATGTATAGGAAAAGGGATGCTAAAACTAAATTGTTAAATTTAAGATTTTTGAGACTTTGCGTTTCCTAATCTTTGATTGGTGCAGCTTATTTGTTGGGTGGCTCTGGTTTTTTGTTTGTTTGTTCAGGTTTTTTTTTTTAAGTGTGTGTGTGCATTCTGAATGTGAATAATAAAATAAGGCAATGAACACAAGTGAAAAAATAGCTCAGAAATAAGAGTTCAGAAAAAAATGTTTTGAAGCATAAAAAATAAGTATCCCAAATGACAGCAGTAAAAGATAGAATGATTTGAATGAAATCAGGCCATGTCAGAAAGACAGGTATTAATTTACTACAGTCCCTCTCCATCTCCCTTCCTGTTAAATCTGACATGCAGACTTGCCATATGCTTCCAGGTTTATCCTAAAAGTATGCTGGAGGCAGTGAAAGAGTAAAAGGAGAAGAATTTCTTAGAGAGAGAATGTTTTTATCCCTCTGTGGAAAAGAAGCAGCCATGATCTGATAGCGTTGCTGAACTAATCTGCTTCTCACTGTGCTTATCACAGAGCAGTAAGGTTAATTCTGCAGTGAGGACAGCAAAGTACTGTCAGTCATTGAAAAAGAGGAGGACGGACAGACCAACAGACACCATTTCTTATCTGGCAGGCTCAGACAGAAGCTGAGAAAAATATCAGCAGTAGCCAAGCAGGAGAAAAAAAAATCCCAACAACTTCATTTTAAGCTATTTTCTATGGAAAATATGAGCTCTAATATTTATTACTAAAATGGACCAAAGAAATAGTGCCACCGATTGAGATGCAATGGCTGAAATGTGTCCCAAACCATGTGCCAAGGAAAATGAGACTCACAGCTGACAACAAATAAACTTTTCCTGAAGGAAAGGTGTTTGCCCTGGGACTTGGGGCTGGTCCTGTCACTGTCAGGACATCTCTGGGGCGGTGGAAGAAATAGTATGAAACCCAAAATATTTTGGAAAGAATTGACTGATGATTTAAATATTCTTCCTTCTGTTTGGAAGGAAAACACAACGGGTGCAGTTTTCTTGGAATAGGCTGCAGAAAATGATTTGGAGTGCCAAGTGCCTCTACCCTAAGGCAAGCAACCCGGACAATATGGCTGGGAGATTGGTAAAAATCTTATTAGCAGCAAGTAACCATTTTCTGGGTGTTACGAACACTGTACAATGCTGCCATGTTCTTGATCAAATGGATCATTTTAGTGGATTGTTAAAATCTACATGGTGCTTCTTTGCAAAAGATGAAGTGTCATCTCCTGCAATCCCTGGCCAATTTCCAAATTATCTATTTGCCTACTAAGTTATGGTGATGTCAAGTCTCATTATTTTATCTTAAGTTTCATTATATTTAGTGGTGGGGTTTCTTGGAAACCCAGCTTTGGGAGTTCTGTGATTATATAAGCATTTAATCTACATTGTATTCAAGAACATTATTGTGTTGAAACACTTAAAATCATGAAGCCTAGTAAAGAAAGAGGGAAAGAAACCAAGATCAATATTTCTAATGCATTTTTTTGTGCTTGGAATTACTGGATATCCTTGAATAGCCATTACTGATACTCTCTTACATTTAAATGAACAAACCACAGTTCTCTCAACAGATACTGCGATGAGAGGCAAAAGCAGAGGAGTCTCTGCTATCCAGGGATCTTTTTGTACTAAATTTTAGGCAAAGTGTAGTATGTTAATAATAATAATAGTAAAACTTCAAAATTCATGATGCTTTGAGTCAGAGATTCCTCTCCACTGCCCCATTTAGTTCAGATCAGTTAAAGAGACACACATGCCCACACCATTTCAGGCAGCTTAAGTTTAAACTGCTGGACTTTAAACCAATATGCATAAACTCAGAGATCACACAGATGAAATGGGGTTGCCTGAGTAGTCACCAAGCCTGCTGAAAGTTGAAGAGCTATTTAAAAATCTAGGGCCTTCTTTGCTTACCCCAAAAAACATACACTAAGTCCTGCAGGCTCCAAAGACAAAGCTGGCCAGTAGCAGACTCAGCTATCAGAATTTCTTCAGTGAGCTCCTTGCCTTGCTCCTGGCTGTAGTTTCTAACAGTCAGGTTCAGAGTAGTTTCCATTGGATTGCTCCCAAATTTTTGCATCAGGCTTGCAAGACCGTAGTCCTCAGTCTAACCCATGCTGGGAAAGTAATGAACCCACCAGCTCCATCCTGCTGTCCTGCCGCAGGCATCCCTCCAATTTTTGGTTTTTATTATGCTGAGGGGCTTGATGGAGTTTACACCATGCGTGAAAAGGGCCCTGCTCACTGCTCCTCATTCCACAGCTGTCTGGGGAACAGTCCCGCTGACAGCATTAATTAACATCTTTCAATAAAATTTCGACATCAAGGGTCTACTACTGTCACCAGTGGTGCTGAAAGACATTTAACCAATGACATCATTAGTGCAGACTTGCTTACCTAATGCCCTTGGGAATGCTGCCCAACCACGCCAGCAGAGAGCTTCCAGCACTGGTGTGCCAGTGGAGGCAAATCTAGCCCTAAGGCAAACCTTAAACTTCTCCATGCTGAATAAAGGGAGGTTTTAAAGAGAGCAGTGTCACTGCTGATGGAGGGATCCCAGCAAAACACGGCAGTATTCAAGCTACACACAGCAACTATGGTTTTTCATGGCAAATAACAGAAAGGGGTACTGCAGACATGTCAATAAACTTGGATATTCACTTGGGGGTAAATACTTGGAATAAAAATGTTGCAAGTTTAGCAGAAAAATGTGTGTCTTACTACAATACCAGGGCAACACTGCCTTAGTCCTTAAAACAACCTGAAAAGTCTATTTGAGATTTCTACTGGGAAAACACCAGTCACTTTTCACCCCTGCCTCTGAAAAAAAGTGCTGTAATATTTTTCTCTACTTCATGTCAAAAATTTCTTTCCCCTGAACTGAGAAAGTGACCTCTTCTCAAAGACACTGCACTCAGTTTAAACTTGAGCATTATAGTCTTGTGTCGATCACTTCTTCCATCACTAGAGCAATGAATTTCTACAATAACCTTGTACTTGAGTCAATTCATTCTCTGGGTTTCACAAGACTGCATTTTATCCCATCAGTTTCTTGAGTCATCATGACATATTTGGTATCCAGAGGAGGATCTGTGCTTTGTATTTCCTTGGCCCAGAGGCACAAAGCACCTGAAGTTCTGCAGAGCCTCAGCTCCCACATAAAGTTTGTTACAAACCAACCAGCTGAACAAAACACCAGTACAGCAGTAAACCATGAATATTGCCCTGGTTTTATAAATTAACTCCATCATAACTTTTTCATGCAGCCTTGCATATGTATTCTCCACTTCTGTCCCTTCTAGCTATATTCTGCAAATAACTATCCCAAAAGCTCTGGTGGTTTTAGCAAACAGGCTGTCAGCGTTAAGCTGATGAAAGAGTGCATTGATTCAGAAGAAGGGGCGTTTGCTCCAGCACACGGTGTTGTCTGCTGACACTGGAAGCATGGGGCTACAGGTAAAACCCACTCAAAAACAGTGACAGCAAAGACAAACTAGCTCTGGTTCACATTTGCACGGGAGTTGAGCTGGGACCCCAGCCTCCTATGGAAGTGACCCCTTCCATCACAGGGGTCAGGAAGGTGCTGCTCTCTCCTGCTCTGCCTCTGTGGGAAGATGTGGCTCCCACAGAGAGCAAGAGGCACTTTGGTTGAAGCTGTTGCTGCTGCCACTTCGACTGGGATAACAGAATCATAGAATGGTTTGGGTTGGAAGCAACATTAAAGATGATCTCAGTCCAACCCCTCCCCACCATAAGCAGGGACACCTTCCCAAAGAGCAAATTGGTCAGAGAGCCCCATCCAACCTAGTCTTGGACACTCCCAGGAATGGGGCATGCACAACTTCTCTGGGTAAGCAGTTCCAGTGTCTCACCACCCTCACAGTAAAGAATTTCTTCCTAATATCTAATCTAAACCTGCCCTCTTTCAGTTTGAAGCCCTTATCCCTTGTCCTATCACTTCATGTCCTCGTAACAAGTCCTTATAAAAAGGATG
>VZTJ01004576.1:489394-523951 GCA_013397795.1 Orthonyx spaldingii
CCCGCCCCGCCCCCCTCCCGCCCCTCCCCGCCCGCCGGGACGGGCCCTTCCCTCCGCTCCCGCTCCTCCCTCCCTCTCTCCCTCCCTCCCTCTCTCCCTCCAGCTCCATCCTCTCCGTCTCCTCCCGTACAGGTGGGACTCCTCTGCTCGCCGCCCCTGCCGCGATGTCGCCGCCGTGTCCCCGCGGGGCCCTGCCCGGGGCGTCCCTCCTCCTCCTCTTCCTCCTCCTCCTCCTCNGCAAATTGGTCAGAGAGCCCCATCCAACCTAGTCTTGGACACTCCCAGGAATGGGGCATGCACAACTTCTCTGGGTAAGCAGTTCCAGTGTCTCACCACCCTCACAGTAAAGAATTTCTTCCTAATATCTAATCTAAACCTGCCCTCTTTCAGTTTGAAGCCCTTATCCCTTGTCCTATCACTTCATGTCCTCGTAACAAGTCCTTATAAAAAGGATGAGCAGAGATGCCTGAGATTTAGCTCAAGGGTGCTGGGGGATGAGGGGAAGCAAGGGAAAAGCTTTGAGTGTGGATACAAGCACCTTTTTTCAGAAGAGGAAAGACGTGTGGGGCAAACAGGAGTGATTTCCTGAAGCAGCATTCAGGCTGGGGCTGGGGCACTGCTGAGGGAGCAGCCCACACTAGTGAACCTTCTGCTTTTTACAGTGAGTAGTGAAGCCAGCCATGAGATCTGCTCCCAACCCCACAATCAGCTGTGCCCTTATGGGTTCCACCTCTCATCACAGGGAGTTGCCACACCACTACACAACTCCCTCACTGTGCACTCGTGGCTATGTATGTACATACACCCATATTCAATGTACATATTTATATACAATTGCAATATATAGAGTATGCACTCTGTGTGTGTGTGTGTATTCATCTGCAACTGATCTGGAACTGATCCTTCTATCAGGGAGCCAAGGCCCCAGCATTTGCCAGATTTCTCACAAGCAGTTTACAGAAGCAGCCCTGCTCTCCCTTGCTCTATGCTGGCACAGGTTCAGCAGGAGGTGAGATGCTCATTATGGTCTCAATGCTGTGGGTCTCTGCTGCGAGAGAAGAGAGAGGCTTGTGTCTGAGGATGGGTAAGGAATTCATTAGGAATTCATGTGGGGTGTTTCTGGCATTTGCAGGGGAAGGAACCGATAGAAGATTATTTCACCAAGGGAAGGTTTAAGTCTGAATTAGGAAAAGGCAAGAGTAAATTTGGGCACCATTAGAGTTATGAAACTGCTGAGCGAGGGCTCTTAGTTTGTGAAGTTGGCGTTTGGACCCTGATTTCTTACAATAAACTAAAACTGTCCATATGCAGAAAAAAAAATTCCAAATTATTTTTTAAAGCTAATCAGTTAAAATGCATTGCAATTTGCTGTGTATTTGGGTGGTGGGAAGAAGGGAGACAGAGAAAACCCTAAACTAAGTCACCTTTGGTTGATTCTGATAAGTTTTTCCGTCACGACAATCTCTCAATTTCCATGTGCAGTTACAAGGATGTGATAAACTGAGTTTGTATTGAGAGCAATGTGAAATGACATGCTACAGCCATTTGTTTTTTTTAAACTCCCGTCAGAAAAGCCTTCATGAACCACTGAAAGGTCTTCACCAGTCTCACTGGATTGATTACGTGTAACTCCAAAAAAAGTGCCTCTGTGAAGTGGCCGAGCTCACGCGTGGGTGTCTGGTCCTGCCCGTAGGAATCTCACCGCTCTCCGAGCGCAGGGAGCACAGTCAGTCCCAGGGATCCAGGGCTGCCAGTGCCCGGAGCGCTGCCCTCGCCCCCCGGCCCGGCCGCCTCCCGCCCCTCCCCGCCCGCCGGGACGGGCCCTTCCCTCCGCTCCCGCTCCCCCCCCCCTCCNCTTCCTTCCTCCCACTCTCCCTCTCTCCCTCCCTCCCTCTCTCCCTCCAGCTCCATCCTCTCCGTCTCCTCCCGTACAGGTGGGACTCCTCTGCTCGCCGCCCCTGCCGCGATGTCGCCGCCGTGTCCCCGCGGGGCCCTGCCCGGGGCGTCCCTCCTCCTCCTCTTCCTCCTCCTCCTCCTCCTCCCGCTGCTCTGCGCGGCCCCCGGTGAGTGAGCGCGGCGTGGGGGATGCGGGACACAGGGAAAGCACAACCCGGCACGTCCTGGGGAGCGGGGAAAAGACTTCCCCTGGCACCTCGCGTGGGTGAGAGCCTTCGGACGCTCCAAACTTTGCGCACGTTGGGCATCTTTTCAAAAAGATGCTCGTTTGCCAGTGATTGAGCTTTTGGGAACAGCCGAGCCTTTGCAGGTCTCCTGTTGCGCTGCCGGTCTGGGGATCAGCAGGATGACTGCTTAGATGTGCTTTGGGGCAGGATGCCAGGCACAATTTTGGAGCAGTCTGATTGTTAGCACAGCCCTCACCCAGTGACCAGGAGCTTCCAGCATTATAATGCTGCTCTGGGTGCTGGTACTGGCACCAGCTTCAGTCTTCTGATGAAAAATATAATAATTTACTTGGTGAAGAAAGCCAGTGTTGGGTTTCCCTTGCCAAGGGAGCTGGGGAGAGGATGCTGGAGTGTCAGAAGCTTCCCTGCAGTGTATACTGTGCCCAAGTGTGGAAAAGGGAGCAAAGAGAGCAAGTTTCTCCTGGGAGAAACTTGTCTGTTTTGCCTGTTGAACTGGAGATATGACAAAAACACTGCTGGCAGTTTTTGAGAAATCATCTTTTGTTGTTGTTATTTCCTTCTCAGTAAATGTATGTGTTTTATTTTTATTTGTCTAGATGTTTCAAGGGGAAATAAGCTTAAACTGATGCTTCAGAAACGGGAAGGTAAGCAAAGAGACAGGAAAGTGCTTTCCTTTGTTTTTCCTCTGAGTGGGTTGCTGTCAGTGGAAGCTGCCGATGAGCTGTCCCTGTACCTGCAGCTCTGAGGGCGCAGACGGAGCAGGAGGCTACAAGCACAGAGCCACTCTCACTATGGGCCACCCCAAAACCTCCTGCTCAGGCAGAGCCTCTGCCTGCGTGCCCATTTGGGATGTTGGGCTGCAGGCTCTGCTCTCCACAGCTCCCTCGGAAATCCGGGGTTCCCAGCCTCAGGCAGCACGCCTGCCTTTTGCTCTGCGCAGAGCACAGCACCAACCTTTTCCAGGGTATGCATGGCAGACGTGGCATTTATCTGGTTTATTCTGGGAAGTCACAAACTTTTCCAAGGAATTATAATGCATGGAAATACTGCTGGCTCAGGCACAGGGAAGAAAATGTGCAAACCTGACTTGCCTATGATGCCTTGACTTGTTCTTTTTGTCTTCTTGGCCCCACGTGTGCTTCCTTTTTGGAAGACTGCTCTCTTATGGGAGAGATGATGGCCAAGGGCCCAGCAGGCAGAAGCATGGAATGGCTTGCTGGTTGAGGGAAGGTGGTAGAAATGATGCCAGCTGGGAACAAGCTGCACCACAGCAGAAGAAACAGCCCAGAAATTTTGGCCAGCTCCCCTCAGCCTGCTCTATCTCTGAGACAAAGAATTTATACCCCCACAGAGGGGACTCTCACTTTCTGCAAGGCTTTCTAATTTCTTACTGTTTTTTTTTTTTTTCTGGCATCACTCCACACCTCTTACCAGCACTGAAATATACATCCCACCCACCTCTGTTTTCCTTGTGTGCGGGTTCCTTAACGTCACCATTCTGCAGCACTTATGTGCAGATAGGAGCCACCTTCCTGCACTACAGCGGGACAAGGCGGCCACTTGTTTGTGCAGGTCCCCTGGGAGAGAGACCACCTGGGGAGGGCTTTTGGAGCATGTAGACAACATGGCTTAGACCATGAAGAACTGTAAAATTGATGACGGAGGGAATATGCAGCCCCTTTAATTCCAGCCTCTCTCACCTCTTCTGGTTGGTTTCTAAAGTGAGCAGGCCAAGTGCACAGGACTGCTTCCCTTGCTGGTAGTGTCCTCTGTGTGAGGGCTCATTCATGGGACATTTGGTCAGCTGTCTCTCTTCCCAGTATTAACACTCAGTTCAAGCTCATGGTGAGTTATGTTTCCAGCTTACCATTGCAGGACAGCCTACTGTTTCCCACTTACTGCAGCAACTCATCTATCACTTTTATCTCCAGAATCTCCTTCTCTCTGCAGCCCTTTTCCTTCCTCTGTGAACCTACTTCAATGGTTTTTACATCTCCACTTGACTTCCCTGTTTATCCCAGTCTCTTCCCTCACATCCTTCAAAAATCCCATGCACACCCGCGTTCCTAATTTCTCCCTCATTGTAATGAACCATCTGCAGCGAAGACTCCTCCTACTCCTACACACTTCTTGTTTTACAGCCAGGTCAATACCATATTTTACCATTTCCGTGTGTGACCAGGGGCTGGCCAGTCACATAGAATTATTAGACTGGAAAAGATCTCTAAGATTGAGTCCAACCTTTTACCATGTTCACCATTAAACCATAACCCCAAGTGCCACATAAAAGCATTTTTTGAACACTTCCAGGGATAGCAATTCCCACCACCTCCCTAGGCAGCTTGTTCCAAAGCCTGACCACTCTTTAAGCGAAGCAATTTTTTCCAACATCCAATCTAAATGTTCCCTAGCATAACTTGAGGCCATTTCTTCTCATGCTGCGTAGTCCTCTCATCCATGCCTTTGGGAGGTGCATCAATTCCTCTAGCAGCCACAGCAAGCTGCTGTTAGGCATGGAGCAAGCCAGATGGCACGTCTGGGTCTGGCAGGTTGAGGGCATTTCCATGCATCCCTCACGCAGGGTGCTATGAAAGCCTGATGGGCTTTTATTTTCAGGCATACAGGGCATTTAGCAGCACTCATTATTTAAACAATACCTTTTTACATATCAGATTTAAAAATATATCTCTTTATGTGTTTCTCCCTTCACTCTAATATGTTGGCAGTGTTTCTCCAGCTTCCTCAGTCTTTTTAACTTCACCTCTCATCATCCCAGTTTCTGCAACTGTAGCACTTAGGGCCAGTCTCCTGCTCTCTCCTGAAAGCACAAATACATTTTGTATCTGCTCACTGAGTTTGGGTGTTGTTATTTAAATTCCTCAGCTAGCAGATGTTTGAGCTCAGAAATGCTCTTCGAGAATCCAGGAGAATGGGGGTAGCTGAGAAATCCTATTACATTGGTGATTCCTGGGTTTATTACTGTTACTCTGCTACAGGCATTGCACTGGCAAGCACGAAGGTAATGGCATGATGCGAGAATAATTTTCTCACTTGTTGCAAGCAGTACACTTCAGGCTGACCAAAGATTTCCTGGCATGCCTTTTGTGGGGGGGAATTAATTTCAGCCTCTGCTGCTGCGAAGCCTGAGGTGTCAGTGAAAGAAATGGCAGCCAAGGAGTTCCTGAGCAGCCTGAGACGCCAAAGGCGCCAGTTGTGGGACAGAAGCCAGCCCGACGTGCAGCAGTGGTACCAGCAGTTCCTGTACCTGGGCTTCGATGAGCAGGTGAGTGTAAGAAATGGACAGCAGCATGGAGAAAAGGGGGTTTATAAAAAAGAGGGAGAATAGACAGGGATAGAACAAGGGGGGTTGGGTTTTAAAGAAAAAAGAAGAGATTTAGATTAGATGTTAGGAAGAAATTCTTTACTGTGAGGGTGGTGAGGCACAAGAACAGGTTGCCCAGAGAAGTGGTTGATGCCCCATTCCTCTAAGTGTTGAAGGCCAGATTGGATGTGGCTTTGAGCAACCTGGTGTCTAGTAGAAGGTGTCCCTGTCTATGGCAGTGGGGTTGGAACTCTATGATCTTCAATGTCCCTTCCAACCTAAGCCTTTCCATAATTATGTAAGGCTTTCAGGGGTCAGCAGGGGTTCAGATTGAGTGGTCACAAGTGTGGATGCACAGCCACCACAGGGAGCTTCTGTTCACAGGTACTGAGATTTCTTCTTTTAAAGTGGCAAATATCACACAGAAATATAAGCTCTGTTACTTGTTATAGATCCTTGCATTATTTTATTAGTAGAAAAAAAAATACATTAAGATCTTGTATGGAGTTCCTGCCTGCTATCGAACTTAAGCTCAATAAATTGCAACTGGACATATGAACAAAGTTTGCTCTGTGAAGTAGGTGGCCAGACTCAAAGCAATCAGTTGTATTTCAGGAAAGTAATTTGTCAGCCTCAACCTAATCAGCTTTTAAACATGCTGAGAAGTCCACACCAAGCTGGCTGTGATTGGCACACCTCAGTGAAATGGCACTGACGTTACACACTGCGAAGGCACACATGTGCCTCCACAGCGTGGGCAGCTCCTGACCATCATGAAGACTGGCAGCTGTGCCTCCACTCTCTATGTGAAAGGAAAATCATTGGATAATGTTCAGCCAACCTCCCTTCAAACGAGAAGGATACATTTTTTTAAAAACAGTTAGTTTGTAAAAACATTGGAGTGGAATCAAACTCTGCACAAAGCTCTACTAAACAGATGCTGGAATAGGGTAAAAAAAAGTGCATTTGGTGGCAGTCCCACATGTAGAATTATTTCTGCTTTTAATAAGAGGTAAAAATAGTTATAGATGTTGAATTCTTGGCTTCTGTCAGCTGCATGAATATGTTTAATGAGATTGTATTGGCACAGGCAAGCTGGAGTACATTTCAGAGCTTCATGCTATGTGGATTGCTTGGAAGATGAATGCACTTTTTCAAAGCTGCAACAATTAGAAAAATAATCCTTTGCTTGAACTGAAATAATGAAGGGTACTTTTTAAAAAATTCTCCTGGATATTATGTGGGTAAAAGTCACTTCTCAATGGCATGGCTATATCCCCCTTCACTAATAGGAATAGGAAAAATAGGAAAAGTGGTTTTATACATCCGGAACTGAAGACTGGGGGCAAATACCAAAAGTAACAAGGACAAATCATGCAGATAAAGTGAATTCTTCTCTGAGTTCCTGTATTCATTTCAAAATCTGAAATGAGGCCTGTTGTGGAATACAATGAATCCACTTAGGAGGTTTTCTTGAGTATTAAGACACAGTTTTAACAATGAAATAACTGTTTGTCCCAGCAAGGACTTGGTCCATACTTATCCATTGTGTATTTTGCAAAACTTTTTTCTTTTCCAAATCTCAGCCAAAAGTATTTCCAAAGAGTCATTCAGATGGAAAGGGTTTGGCTTGGCAAGTATTTGATATCCTTGCACACTAATTTTCCTCTGCTGTTGTGAGCAGAACTGAAGTGCTTATTGCATTTCCATAGCTGGAAGGCTGCACTGTACCTTCATTTTTACCCGTGCAAGGTGGGAGTGAGAGATCACAGACAGAAAGCAAAAGCCTTTTACGCCCAGTCAGGGACATTGCAACTAAAGGCACGGGGCAAGGGAGAACTAAACCTTTAGATTTTAAATTGTAAAACATTGACATAATTGTACAGTCCACCATTGACAAGGTAATAGAAATAGTAAATGTGCTCAGTGCACTTTTCAGGTGGGCAGAGGTTGTAGGGGTGGGCCCCAGGTGGGGTTGGGCAGGACAATTCCTACACACAGGATCCTGATAATCCCATAGAGAAGGTGGGTGCGAGTCACAAAACCCCTTAGATCTAAAGATTTCATTTATGACAAATGTGCAAAGGATGTGAATTTCTGAAAGAGGCTCTTGCACCACTTCTGTTTCATCTCATCACCGTAGTTTCAGGCTGGAAAGCAAATGTTCTCCTTTTTTTCTGGCAGAAATTTGAAGATGACATCTCCTACTGGACAAACTTGGGGCGTGCTCGGAACGAATACTATGGTGGCTACTACCAGCACCACTATGATGAAGATTCTCCGATTGGCCCACGGAACCCACACACCTTCAGGCACGGAGCCAGCGTCAACTACGACGATTACTAATGTCATTTATCCTACTGTAGCTGGTGCCTGTAGGGCTGCACTGGGTGAGGCTGAGCCCTCCCTCAGTCAGAATAACCCCGCTTTTTCTTCTATTCATGTCAAACAGCAAGACGAAAAGAACTGCCCGACTTTGATGAAAGCAACGTGACTTTTTTTAACTATCATTACTTAGTAGCACACTATATATGAAGTGTTATAGAAATAAAGCTTTTTTGATAAACAGGTTGCCATTATTTAGTAGATTTCATAACAGAAAGTTTAATTCTAATTGTATTACTACAGATTCCTTTTTAAAGGGTTTTTCATTCGCTGTCCTACAGTCAATTGCAAAATTACATTATAGCTTCTACTTTAGCATATAGAATACATACTATAAGCCAGTGTATTTAAGATGTGTCTGCCCATTCACATTTCTATTAACAAATAAATCCAATTATTCTTGTGAGAAAAGAAAAAAAGGTTTTCTGCCAACTGAAGTGCTGCCTTGTTGCCTCCTCTGCCGTTTCCATACCTACAGCATGCAGCCCTCCAAGCCTGTCTCACATGGCACTTCTGCAGCTCCTGTTGGGTCAAGGACACAGATATTCACAAAAGCTAAATTCAGTGCAGAAGAGCTTGCCTACCTACAAAGCCTGTGAAAGGATTTTCCAGGGAACGGGCTCAAGGCAGGAACTTGACTTCAGCAGTAATTGCTGAGGCACAGAGCATCCAACCTGAGCAGCCCCAACCCCTGCTAGGCACGATAACCCAAAGGTTATCTTTGCTGAATACTTCCCTTTGTGTTCATTCCACTTAGCATCAAGCTTTCAGCCTCGCTCAAAATAGGGAATAAAACAATGAAGTAAGCTATTTAAAATTAAGTTAGTGTCAGACAGCATCCAACACAATCAATTGACATAATAATTTCCTGCTGCAAAATTCCCTCTACTCCAATTCAGACTGGAACATGCACATTAGGCTGAGTATCAAAATATATCAGAGACTGGGCATCTGTTAGTGCAACACGGTGGATTAAAGTGGGATTGTTGGTGGCAGCATGGATGTTAAGAATCCTGAAACAGAATCAATTTTTGTATCCCAGCAACATCAGCCTAGGAGGGTGATTTCAGCCATCAGGGGCTTCAGGAGGAGCTGGGCAGAGGAAAGCAATGCTGGCACTTGCTGACAAGTGTAGAGGACTGGGAAGGGGCAGGGGAGGAAGGCTGGCTACTCCATGACTTCTGGAACTGAAGAATCAGGATAAAGAGAGATTAAATGTGTTCCACCAACTACAGCAGTCAGAGAAGACAGCATGGATGCTTTAGCTGTCTCTCATCTAAAGCTTACAAGAAATTTCCAAAGCAAAGATCATGGCAACACCATTCTTTACTCTTCACTTCTTTCTTAACTAATCTTTTGCTTAAAGCCCTCGCTGTGTGATGGACTGGTGTCCAGGAGGTGCAGCCCAGCACTATGCAGCTCCCTGCAGGAACACTTCCCCGGCTCTTTGCTGAGGGAGCCAAACTGAACATGTTGGTCACTTCTCTGCACACACAGATCCAAGCTAGCCTAATGTGCTCCAAACCCTCAGCCTTCCCCAGGCTTAATCTTGGCAGAATCCTTGCTAGTTCAATTGGTTTAAATTGGTGCATTTCCTCAGTAGAAGAGCCTTTATTCCAAATATGGAATAATCACATTCTGAGTCAAGCACAGACTCTTTTGCACAGTTGGAAAACACCTATTCCTAGAAGAATACTTCCATTTTGTGTATTATCAAAAAAGTGCACTGAATTTGGCAATGTTTGAACCATGCTGATAACTTCCATCATTTCCCAGAAATTACAACTGAGAATTCAGACCTGCTGAATAAGGAATAAAAAAAGTGCTGTAAATAAAGACCATCCCTGCCTAGGCCTTTATAAACTCTCTCCATTCTTGCAGGCTGACTCAGTCTAGCAGCTTTCTGTGCCTTGCAGGCTCACAACCAAGTCTATGATCTCTTGTCTTCTGAATTCTCTAAGAGGAAAAATAATAATAATAAAAATCTTCTCCATTATATTGTGTTGCAGGGTTAAGGAGTGGGACAGAGTTAAATTTCTCCATAACAACACATATGATACCATGTTCTAGATTTGTGACTAAACCAGTGTAGGCAGGACACGTGTTTTTGCTTTGGGTGAACAGAGCCTGCACAGCCTGTTTTCCACACTGTTTCCCAGCAGGCAGGCTAGGAGTAGGTGAGAGGCTGGGAGGTGACATGGGTGGGAGAGCTGACCCAAACTAGTCAATTCCAAATGATACAATGACTTGCTCAACACTAAAAGCTGGGTAGAAGAAGACCAAGAGGATTATTTTGCCTTCCAGGAAAGTAGTTTCTCAGAGACTGGGTGAGGATCAGTCTTGCCTAGAAGAGATGGTGAGTGGCCTTTGCATCACTTGGGTTTTCTTCTTCTTTGCTTCACTCATTAAACTGCTCTTACCTCAGCCCTCAAGAGTACTCGTTCCTCATTGTTTAATTCTCTCCCATTGGAGCAGAGAGAGAGAGTGGCTGTGAGGGTACTTTGCTGCTGGCTGGGGTCACCCACCACAAGGCAATGGCTCTGAGGTGAGGGCACCCACCTTGCAGTGCAGCAGTTGCAATGATGGAAAGCAAGCAAGGATGAGCATCAGACTTGGGCGAAAGGATGAAGATTGGAAAAAAGAATTAACTAGATACGCATGGAGTGCTTCAAAGCTTAATTTCCTTTGACTATTTCTGTCACAAAACATAGACAGAATTGTGCACCTCCTCTCAGCATTTCCATTCTGCTGTGCAGACAGCACAGAGCACTTCACATCACCATCACCCTCAGCCATCCCAGCACTGACATCACGTAACCTCTCCAGCAAGACAGAAGAGCAGCAATTGTTCATTGTGACTCCCTACAGAGCAGGAACAGCTTGGCCATGCTCCAGTGCTTCGTGTTTCAAAGCCTGATGCTGCAACATCCCCAAGTTTGGCAGTGTCAGCCAGGCAGATCCATCAGACTCACAGGGCAGTGCTGCCTCCTTTACTGGTAACACCTTTCACACCTTTCAGCAAACCCTTCTGCCAAAGCATGGAAGTATTACTGCTGTGTCCTCACAGCCACTCTCATGCACTTCCCCAAGTCGAGACTGACTGAGATCTTTCTCTCCAAATTCAGTGCCTTCAGCAGCAGCCGTTTTTTTTTTTTTTTCCCCCAGAGGACAGGTCATCATTCCCTTTAAGTTCCTACTTGCAACACAAACATGTTGGGTATGGGGGAATGAGTGCTTCCCAGGTGGAAGATGCACCCTTCCTTGTTTAAAACAGCTTTCTCTGCAGTGGGGTAGACAGAGATTGCTGTATGTGGCTTTGACAGCACTTAAGGCCCCTGTTCCCTGTGGTTTTGTGCTTTGGACCTTCCAGCTGTTTCAGCTATGGTATGGACCACGACATTCCTTGCTTGAAGAGCATGTCAGCATCTAGAAAAAAACACTGCAACAATAAACAAGCTGGCGCTTGTTCCAGGCTGTAAATGGCAACAAACCAAGATGGACAAAGACTTGTCAGATTTGCTATTATGAAATAAACAAGTGAAAGAAAGACTGAGACAAGGAACAGAGAACTAAAATCTGGTTGGTTTTTTTTTGCCAGAAATATGAATTGTTATTTTAGCAAAGCCTCCCTGTTACAGAATTGCACTCAGGAGTGTCCTGCCATATAGAAGGAGCCCTGCTTTGCTTCAGGACTATTGCTGCTCTTCCTGGTAGCTATAAGGAGACAAAAGCTGCAAATAAAACATTCCCTTCTGCCACCTGAAATCCCTGCACAGGGAAGCGTTCACAACAGAGGAACTATGGATTTGTGGCAGCTACATTCCTAGCAATTCAGGAAAGGATGTATGGCTGTTAGGGCTAGCAGTGTTGAGTATACAGTTCCCTTGCTGTTAACAAAGCATCTTCTTCCTATGGACAGGTGGCCCCTGACCAGCCCCCAACAACCCTCAGGGACTTCCTAGCCTCAAGTAGCATTAAACTCAATACGAGCAAGGCTGGGGACTGGCTCAATCCATCAGACTAATCGAAACCTCGTTCTGCCCTCTGTAGCCTGCTCTCAAAGGCAATTATGCCTCTTTCAACTTTGAAACTCAATCCAAACGCTGGCAAAAAGTGAAGTTTTTTTCCCAATATATTACATTTCTAAAAATTTATTGAAAAAAATAGATTAAGACACATTAACACCCAGATGGCAGTGAACTCACTGGCTACTAAAGGCACCGGAGTCTATATAGGTTAAGAGAAGCTGCATGCATATATTTCCTCATATAGCAAAAAGATAGGCATGAAGTTTCTCTAGACTATATATTCATGAAACTACTTAAAATAAATTAGGTCTGCAAACCTCTCTGTAGCTTGTCTGTAGACTAACAATGTGGCTGACAATGCTCCTTAGCAGCCTACATAGAGAAGTAAAGGAAAAGTACATCATGCTTGAAAAAATAAAATCCAACTGTGGATCTCACGCTGTAGTAACCTCCAGCAGCAAGAATGGTCCTCCTTGTGAGTCTCAAAGAATGCACAGCAGCGGGTGCCTTGCACACCTTTCCTTCTGGAAAGCTGGTCTCACTGTCCAGCACCACGCTGGCCAGCTCCCTCTGCTGCAACGTGTACTTCCTACTGAGAGGGGAGGATTTGCACCTAACACCAGCTCAGTTGCCCATTTGTACAGATCACTGTGAGTAAAGAGGCACCTGAGGTTTGGTCATGTTAGTTTTACCTTGTCTGCCTAACCAGATTACAGCAAAAAATTCCAACTCTCAAATTTTCTAGAGGGAAAATTTATGAGAGCATGTCTCAACTTCATTTACTCCCAAATCCCGTATCTCCAAGCCTTCAGTGCTGTATTCTACCGCCCTCCATCAAAAGTGGCTCTTCTGGAGAGGCAGCAGCTCTTTCTTACCTGTGGTTCCCAACACACTTGATGTCTCTTTCTCCTACTGGGATGTGTAACCCCAGATGGGAGCAGAACACCAACATACAAACCATCATCTGCCTTCTTAAAGACTCCGTTCAGACCAGACAAAACTTCAAAGTACCCTAGACTTTCAGTCTTAAGCAGCAGCAGACTCTGTTTTAACATGATTCATGCCTTTTCAATCAGCCCCATGGGCAGTCTCTGGCTTCAAAACCTAAGGGCAACAGCTGCCTCAGCTGGAAGATACTGTTTAGAAAGAACATGGGAGCTGAACCAGGAACCTCTGAAAACAAAAACTAGAAACAGTATGAGGAAAGCAGCAAACCCACAGTCTTGTCATTCCCAGTGGGAGGCATCACACACTCAAGATGGGTTGTACTGGTACCAGCCACTTGCCCTCTCTTCAATTTGCTCCTTTTATAACGGCAGTCAGGCTGTGAAGTAACCTAAAGAGCTTTTAAATCCTTCTCTGTTGTATCTAAAGGTTCAGACTTCCTGGGGGATTATTTTTTTTTGAATATACGTGTTTTGTGCTAGTCTATAGTTTCATACTTGTGCCTGTGCAAGTTCACATATGTTGTACTGAAGTCACTGGATTAAATAAAAAACTGGAAGTAACAGCTGGTAGCCAGAGCTCCCATTTACTCTTCATGGCTGCACTGAATGCTGGACCAGGGTTGCACCTGTTTCACAGACTTGGTGTTCAATGGCACAATTTGCACGAGGAGTGAAACCTAAGGAGAAAGAGCATCATCCCCCAAATATAATCTCCATCTTAAGGATTTTAAGGGTTAAAACCACCATGTTGGGACCTGATTAACAGTTCTCTCCAAAGAACTATTAAAGAAGTGGGCACTGCTTTTGAACATGTCCAGCTGTGGCTTCAAGTACAGGGAGAGACCATGCTTTGTGAGTATTTGAGTAATGACAGGTTACAGGTACATTTGGAGCAGCACACCATGGTGTACTTTTCAGGCAATTTAGCATGGAAAAAATGCCCAGATCAAGTACCTAGAAAAAGGCTTCAAACAAAAAAAGCAGACCTCAAGCTGCTTGGCTGTGAAAAGATGGAGGTAATGTGTAACATTTACATTCCACCTCTGAATCCAGAAAGCAAAACGCACCCTGGCTCCCCATCTCAGCTGTATGGCAGATTTCCAATGGAAGAAAACGTGCACTTGTGAGCAAGGAAAAACCTGTTTTGTCTTAAAAGGATCCCTGCAGCCCCACTCCAGGCAGGGCACAGCAATGAATGCAGCAACCCCAACACTGCTGGAGTCACTGGGAACTTCACCAGACAGACTGGATGGGACTCCGAGCCATGAAAGCACTGGGAGGCTCTGGCAGACAGCTCAGGCAAAGGGGCCTGAATGCTACACTCTGAGAGCATCTCAGTCTTCCCAGGGCTGGGCATAACGCCACCGCTACTGGTAACTCCCAATTTACCATCAACCTAAAGACACCCAAAACCTAATAAAAACAGCAAGCTTTAATGAGATAAAGTCACTTTGCTTGATGAGATTTAGGATTTTCAATTTTGAGTGGCACTAAGCCAAATGCCTTTTAAATACCTTTTAAAAACTAGGAGAATTATTAAAAATAAGGGGAGTTGGAGTTTTTTTGCTTGGCTGGTTTGGTTGTTTTTTGGTTTGTTTTTGGTCTGTGGTTTTTTTGGTTTTTTTTTGCTAAGATGACAGGCATAGTTACCAAAGTTGAAAGTGTTTACTGGCAATTTAGTAACTGCTTAAAATAGAAACACTTCCTCAGTGTTTCCTCAGGAAGGCTGAAGTTAGGCTCCGTGGTTTAAAGAAAATACTATACTCACTCCTGCATCACTATCAACTACCCGAGTTGGAATATATCAGGATGGTTTGTCCGATCTATTTCAACAGACATCCTGCAGCCCTTAGTATACATCTGTTAAGAGACAAGCAATGAAAGACCAAAGTTATTACCTTTGAGTGGATTATTTACAGACTGTTACTTTATAATTAACACACAATAAATCCACAGATGTGCAAATCCAGAGAAATGCTCACAGTGAAGCCTTGAAACTAGGAAACAGAAGTTTCAGTATTTTATTAAAATAGCATATTCAACCACTGTAACCAATAATACATTAACTTTATTCCCAGAGTACGCACAACACAGTAGTGATTCAAAATATCCTTATCCATGGTAATCAATGAAAATATCTCAAATTCAAGTGTACAACTAAAACTAAACCTTTGAAAAAATCTCTCCTTTAAAGAATACATAAAGCTCTCATACAGAATTCTTTTAAACTCTTCTATATGCAGATGTCAGTGTCTCTCACCTGACAACACCACTAATTTTTTTCTTATGCATAGTAGAACATCTCATATTTTATAGTACCCATTTTATAAATAAATTGGCATTTTCCATCCCGTTTGTGTTTATCATCAGCTTCACAAAGAAACCAGTAAATAAAACTGTCAAGGACAGTCACAACAAAATGATCTCACATCAAGATATAAAACTTGTAGATACTAAAAGATGCTTCTACCCTATTTTACATAAAAAGACAGATTTAAAAAGTGCAAGGCAAGATTTGCAGGGAAAGGGAATATTTATGTTATTTTTAGGCACATCACTTCTTTAAAGCAAGCTTCAGAATGAAATTCCAGTTCGTTCTTCATGATACCTGTTTTAAAGTCTTTCTCTTGCAAAAAGAAAAAAAAAATTTAAAAAAAATTACATCCGTCAAATGTCAAGCAGGGAATTTCCTGTCCAACTAATAGTCTTCAGTTATGTCTTGTTCTTCCTTTTTTCATCCTTGCAGGTTTTGGTTTGGGAATATACTGATTGTTCGCCTGATACTCAAGTTCTTTCCGGAAGTAATGAATTGCTTTATTCAAACCTTCTTCCAATGGGACCTGCTCCCAAAAGTGAGGAGAGAATTGTATCACTCTAGGCTCACATCAGCTTATTTCACAACAGTATCTTTTACAATACAGCTATCACAAGGGAGCCAGGGAGTCTCACTCTTAGCCAATCTAAGTATTAACAGCACCACATGCTGGTTACATCTCCTCACTGCTGATGCAGCTGAGCTCTTAAACAGCACATACATTTTCTGACATAACAAGTCGAAAACCCCAACAAATTTAAATCTCACACATGGTTAAGATTGGTCTGTCTAGTATCAAAACAGACATGCATAATTCTGCTTTCAATTCCTAATGCACTGAAAGAGACAAACACACAGCACTTAAGCCCCTTCTGTTTTTGAGGATTAAAGATCCTCTCGCAGCATGGTATAAAGCTGGCATCCAGTATCTCATTTGATATGCTTAAATCCTACATGAATAATTGTAATCCTACAAATGGCAGTGTTTAAATACAGGCATAGAATATGGAGACAGGAACAACAGAGGAGTTGTTTTCTTGGGAGCCATATGCTCTGACATGCTTGCTGACACCATCACCAATACAGGAAGATAAAAACAGCAGCACAGAAACTGCTTGCCTTGCTGTACCAACACTGTGCTGCTACTTCAGAGCAAGTTTTGTTACTGCCTGTGCCAAACACAGAAGGCCAGAAATACAAAAGTTAAACCATTTGTGTTTGCAGCACTTTGCTATCACCCTTGTGCTGTAAGATATAGTCTATTAATATCAGATGCCTCTGTCAATGCTTTCAGAAGGATCTGGATCTAACTTTTTCTATTATTAGTCTTACATATATTCCGCTAAGGGAAATGTGGCCCTCCCACAGCCCCCTCTGCCTCCTGGGGATTTTTCACACAGCAACAGTAATTCATCTATACATACCACGGGTTCCCAGCCAAGCAGTAACTTGGCTTTTCTGATGTCAGGTTTTCGTTTCTGAGGGTCATCCTGTGCTTCTGAGAGAAACTGGATTTCACTCCCACTGCCTGTTACACAAGGTACTGTGATTTAGCATCTGCATTTCACTATGCTTTGCATTTACATCTTTTCTACCAATTGGAGCAGCAGGTCTTTCTGCAGCTCTCTGCTTCGTACTCAACCAGTGAAATGCTTTGCACAGACACAGGTGCACGACATGTAATAGCTGGGTGATCCACCTGTCACACAGCAACATAGGTTCACAAAGCATTTCACAGAGATTTCAGCACCAATTCACAGAAGTTAAGTTACGCTCATAGAGCAGTCTATTAACCTTCTATGAGGAAATGACTGTTTCAGTAGCCAAGGGCAGAGCAGTGGATGTCACCTGCTTTGACTTCATTGATGCTTTTGACATCCCATAACACCCTCACTGAGTGCTGGTGAGGAGGACTGAAAACTGCATGGTCAGGCCCAGAGAGTGGTGATCAGTTAGAGACTGGTAACTAGTGCTATATACCCCAAGTCCCAACATTGGATCAATACTGAATTGCTGATACCTCACAGTACTGTGCTGCCATCCAGACCTTGAGAAAGGAGGCTGGAGAAAGGGCTCACAGGAACCTCATGAAATTCAACAAGTTCAAAGTCCTGAATCTGAGGAGGTACAGGCTGGGGGCCAACCAGCTGGATCACAACATCGCAGGAAAGGACTGGGTGTCCTGGTGGACACCAAGCTGAATATGAGCCAGTCATGTGCACTTGCCACAAAGAAGGCAAATGATATCCTGGGCTGCAGGAGAAGTGCTGCCAGCAGGACAAGGGAGATGAGCTTTCCCACAATCACCACTGATGAGATCCATATGGAGGACTGGGTCCAGTTCTAGGCTCCCCAGTACAAGAGAGATAGGGACATACAGAGAGAGTGCAACAAAGTGGCCACGGTGATGATGAAGTGACTGGAGCATGAGTAGAGGCTGAAAGAGCTGGGGCCCTTCAGCCTGGAGAAGAGAAGGCTATGGGGAATTTCATCCATGTGTAGAAATATCAGATGGGGGATTAAGAAGAGGGAGCCAGGTTCTTTCCAGTGGTGCCCAGTGACAGGACCAGAGGCAGTGAGCACAAACTGAAACACAGGAGGGTCCCTGTGAAACACTCCTTTACTATGAAGGTGACCCAACACTGGCACAGATTGCCCAAGGAGGATGTGGAGTCTCTACCCTTGGAGATACTTAAAAGCTATCTGGACACGCTCCTGGCCACTGCTGATTGTAGGTTGCCCTGCCTGAGCTGAGGGGTTGGACCAAGTAACCTCCAGAGGTCCTTTCAACCTCAACCATTCCATGCTTGTTAGCACTTCGGCATTATAAAAGGGCTTCAATTTCTCTTTGCCCATAATCTCCAGTCTGATTTAAAAAACCAAGCACTTGCCTTTCCTCAGAACAACACACAGAAAGAGGCCAATTCTTCTAACCAAATCTAGAAAACAGTTTACATGCCATGTTAGAACTCAATCGCCTCCCCGGGTGGATTGGAACACATCAAGTTGTTTGTGAACAAAGAGAGGTGACAATTACTCTATGTGTCTGATGGGTTTGGTGCTCTGATTTTTCCATTTCCTTTCCTCATCTGTGGATTCATGAAAGTTTTCCACAGGGCACAGTCTTTTATTAGAAACACTACAGGCATCAGCTTCTGTATTATATGTTCGAACTCAGTTTTTTTAGGTCTGTCAGAAGCACTTCTGGAATGCACAGACTAGAAGCCCTTGGCTAATGGCAGCAGGATGTTTCATCTCATTAGGGAGCCCCCACTAGGAGACCAAGCACAACCATTTGCTTCCTTTCTTGAGAGCTTCAATTTGCTACAGGTGTCAGAGCAAGAATGAAGAGGAAGTCACAGTGTTTTCTTCCCAGGTGCTGTCAACCCTTTCAAGAATCACTGTTAGAAACAGTGAAAAGAGCCAAGAAAAAGTGCTGCAACAGCACGGGGTTTTAAAGGTAGTTTGAAGGACCACAGTCTGCACAACTGTGAAGAACCACCTTCCGGAAGAATCCCTACTGCAGCTAAGATATTATGCAGGACACTTTCATTCATGTGTTTTACATTTCATTTATGTATTGTCCTTGTGCCAAAACAAACTTAAAAAATTGTCTAAATATTATACAAGTTAATGGGTATAGATTGCACAGATACACAGAAAATGTATTCATTCTACTCTTCATGCAATAGTTTACAGACAATTGAGAGGATTTGGATTATCTTATTAATATTTAATTATATGATTAAATGCCTTTGATAAAATTATTAAGAAGTCCAAAGACTAATTAAATTATCCACATATTACACACACTAATCAAGTAATAATTATCTAACAACAATAAGTATTTCATAAACTTTATGAAGAATTACTAATCATACTCACCAACGAGTTTTTTAATTAACTGGGCAAATTCTAGGATAGTGTGCTCTTCTGGATTTCCCTACAAATAAAAGAGATGCTCATTTCAATAACAATTAAACTCCTTACAACATGCTAGACATGAGATGCTTCCAACAGGGCATGTGAAACTCTGAAAATGCTAAACATTAAGCCTTATTCTACTTCGTTGGAAAAAAAAAAAAAAAGGAACTTTGACAAGCTCCTTACTCATGAGAAGATTTGTCCTCCGTTATATTTGCCTTGGTAATTCAGTGTATGTAGGGAGGTGTCCCTTTCCCTCTACCCACCCTCCTCCCAAACAAAAAGTCAGTCCATAAAGAATTGGCAATCACAGTAAAGGCCAATGTCACTGAGCAGCCCACACAGCCACCTCAGTTGGAAACCTGGATTCAAGGACTGTGCCCAGTTGAGGGCAGGTATCATGAAGAAGTATGCTAAGTTCTTGGTTCATCCAAAGTTAGGAAACCAAACCCATTTAGCTGCAAACAACTGCTTCTGCATTTACTATAGCTTACATATCAATACATTAGGGCTACTTGCTTTCCTATACAATATTCGTTTTCTTTTTTTTTAACCAACATGCACATAATCCCCTAATCAACATTCCAGAATTAAATGCTGAACACTTTCTGCTAGCAGTAGCTCACCTTCCTCAGACTCAATTCCCTCCATCCCTAGCTTTCCTTGTTTCAAAACTCTTCTTTACCACATCTCGTATGACCTAAAGCTGAGCACTTAAGATACATACCGATTTAAATACTGAGTTTTCTGAAGACAAAGCATGTGATAGAGTATAAAAATATCAGCATTTGGGTAGAAACACAGAAATTAATTCATGGCCACAGGAGAAAAGGAAAACCTAGTGAACAACTGCCCTGCAGAGTTGAGTATCTGATTTGGCAAAAGTTGCCATACACAAGAAATTACTTGGGATATGCATCCTTTTTCTATTCTTAAATCCACCGCTAAGAATAAGGTGACAACAAACAGGACAGAACAAAAATCTTACTAGACAAGTTAAGTGCCAAGCATTTTAAACAATATTAGAGAACTATACCACAAAATATCACATTTTCCTCTAAGCCAGGGTAGTATGAGATGATTTTAATTATCTAGAGCTAAGTATTCCTTCAGTGGCTTTTATCCACTAAAATCAGTCTTCAATCATTTTCTTGGTGCACTTTGCCTGTGTCCCCCACACATTTTTTTCCTTCATATTCTAGTTACATAGATCTTCTTGCTAAAACAAATGAAAAACTCCAGCAAATTTATCCTGTTCTTGGAACTGTAATATCTCAACAGCTAGGGGCTTAGTCTTCTTATTTATAAAGAGAGTACATGGGAGAATATGTTCTTCATAATGGGAAGACCTTCGTTTGTTCCATTTATTTTTTCTAGAAATCAGCATCAGTGACAAGGAGGAAAACAGAGGTGATGTTGAGTAGTGCACAGTGCCTCAACAGAGTGGAGCACTCATACTCACCAAGTTGACAGGACTGCTGACATTGCTGTTCATCAATGCCACCAACCCATTCACGAGATCACTGTAAAAGAGGAAAGAACACATTGAAGCAATTTCCACTCCTCTATAAATAATATTCTTGTCTAAAAGAGGGCTTGACTCCTAAGAGCTCCAGTAAAGCTGATCAGGCAGCTGAGGAATGCTGAAATCAGATTTCAATGGGTGCATGTTTTCTTGAGTGTTTGTATTAAAAAATTATTAATATTTCCTCTTCTCTCCAGTATCCAAGCGTATTTGAAGGCTGATTTCCAAAGAATTTCAAACAGAATTGAGCATATTGTAATACAGAGGCACATAACACTACCACCTGCTTTGCAGCCTGTTGTTTGCATTGTCTTCTCATTTTCAAAAATTCTTAAACCAAGTTTGTTAAAAACCAGTATTTTGGTGTTACTTTCCCCCTGCAATACAACCCAAAGTTATTTTGGATTATCAGCCACAAACGTAGCAGCTTGGCCCTAGACACAGAAATTCAGATTCTTTTCATTATGACTTATAATCAGGAAAGGAATGGGTACTTTGACCTGGTGGGGTTTCTTTAACATCTATTACTGCTGATACTACTTTCAGCAGAGGGAAAGAACATTTCTAAGCAAAGAATGATTAGAACAACCCAGAAGTCCAGCATGGGTTTCTTTAGCTTTTTTTTTTGTGCAGTTTGCACATCAACCACAGCAGTCCCAAAGACACGAGGTGGCAGCATTGCATTAAAATGCAAGGAGTGACAAACGGCTCAGCACTAAAAACTTGTCTGTTACTTGCTGTCTCTGGAAAGGCAAAGCATGTTAATATCTCGAGTAAAATTCTATACCAATTAATGTTTTTCTTCTTGATACTTTTAAAAACTTCTGTGTCTCCCTTCTGAAAATAAAGCTGGCTTCTACGAGTTCCAGTAAAGCAGATCAGGCAGCTGACAAATGCTGAAATCAGATTTCAATGGGTGCATGTTTTTTTGTGTGTTTGTATCAAAAAATGATTAAAAAAGTAAAGCAAATGCACATGCATACAAAGCTGACCAGGCTAACAGAACTATGAAGTAAATTACCAGCCAGTACAAATAAGGCCTACCTGACATACTGGAAAGCTCTTGTCTGAGTTCCAGGTCCATAGACCTAAAACCATACAAAAAAGAGGAAAGTTAATAAATACAGAAGTCCTCTCTAGCCCAATTATCTTTTCCTTACCATTCTAGAAAAATGTCTCAAGGAGAAACACTTGAGATAAAAGCTCAATGTTACAGGAACAGAAAAAATTGTGCTTGCAAAGTCTTTGGCAAAGTATCAGTTCTTTGAAGGTCGTCTTCCTCTTGGATCCGTCTCCAGTAAACATATCCCTAGGCATTTTGTTAACCAGAACTCTGCATGAAGGAAACATTCTCAGGGGTGTAGGACAGAGTGATGCCTTGTCCACTCCTGGAACATTGAAAGAAGGTGCAGCCTGTACTCAGCCAGAAAAGAGTGCCAAATATTTAAAGCAAACTTCAGACTACTAAGATGTGGTTATGATGAGCAATTTTGATTCGCCCATTAACAACAACCAGCTTCAAAGAGACCACTAAATGTTAGTGGTCTCTAAAAAAATTGTCAAAAGAAACAGCACTGTGTTTAAAGCAATCAGGACCAAAAAAATCCCAACGTGGCTCTAAATTTTACTATCTAGGGAAATGAGAAGTAGAATAATTTCTAGATGATATAACTCCCAAAGTCACCTGTACAGGTTTGTATCAAAACCTTAGAGGGGGGAAAAAAAAGTCTCCTCAGGTTACATGCTGGTACTTTGGAGCAAGTTGCTGAAGTTCAAACAGATATTAATGTATACTTGAAGTGTACAGAATGGTATTTGACACCATTGTTTTTTTCACAGTTTAACTGAGTGCAGTACTAAAGTCTCTAGAATATGAATACTTACATTCTGAAAAGCTATCAGTAGGCACATTTAAGTGGTGAAAACATTTCAGTTTAACTGGGGCCACACACATCTTACCATCAACCTGCTACAACAGAAAGGCTTTTGCAAGGACAGAATAGAAAGCATGCTTGTTTTCCATGAGGGCAGAAAGGACAGTACAATTGGTACACAGGCCATCTGTTACTTGGTAAGGCTTGTGCTCTCCGAGGCTGATTCAGAGCCCAATAGAATTCACATTTCAGTACACGCTGGGTAAGATCAGGGGTATAAGAGTTTACCCAAAAACTGATTTGGAGAGGAATGCCCCAGGAGCACACTGACAGCCTGATGGACTCCCAAACAAACAGGAAGCAGATTTATGTATTTCTATAGAGCTTCCTGCATTTAGCTTTCCTTTTAGCTTGTGGGATAAGTTTTACAGAACTTAGGATTTATACATGATTTTTGCAAAGTCACCCGCGTGGTTATCTTTTCCACATGCATGCAGTGGTTGGAAAATATAATACAGTTCCTATCTCTCAATTTCTCTTAATAAATTCTTCCTTTACAATAACAGAACAACAATCGTCATGTTTCCTTCATCTTGCTTGGGCATGATTTACTCCCTGACCTAAACTCTGCAATGCTCTGTCCAGTTTCAGATTTTGCAAGAATTACAGTAGTGGGAGTTGCCATAAAACTTTCATCCTTTTTCTTCTTGGATTATCTGCTTCTTCTTCTGAGAGAAATTCCTGACTGAATACTGGATTTTGTTTCTATGCTGCATAGAAAGAATGCTGAAATGCTTGTGGCAGATTGCAACTGGCAGCCTTGTTTCTTTCTGGGAAGGAAAGATCAACCCCATCAACAGAGCATATCTTCGATATGTAATTCCATACATCTAAGTTTGGTATACTGGAACACAAAATTTTGGAGGCAGGAATATCAGTATTTTCTGTATCTATCCTCATTCTCAACACATGAGGACAAGATATAAAGATGAATGGTTCTTCATATCACCAGGAGGTCATTACTTACTGTTAGTGGTTCTCCCTGGAGAGCTTGTAGGATAAAATTACTGACAACTCTTCCATCATTCATATGCATTCGAGGACCAAAGGTATTGAATATTCTGGCAACCCTCACTTCAACTCCTTCCTGTAGGCAAAGAAAAAAGAATTGTTACTTCCTTAATAACAGCATCTTTCTCCCTAAAAGTGTAAACTCTCCCCTGTCAAAAAGCTTTTTAAGAATCCCTCTTCCAGCTTTAATATGCATTGTTTTCTAATAATAAAACACTTCAAATCTCTCCTCAGTCCTCCTGAAAAATGTAGTGCATACTGCAAGGTAGTTTATACTAGTTCTCAGTATTTGTAATGCAAATCTAAATCAGTGCTAGAACAACTCATGATTTTAGCACGTACATTTTCTTCCATGAAGAACTTTAAGATGTTTCAATAATACCCTTCCAATAACAACTTATTTCACCTGGGACTTAGCTACGTTTTTTACACATAAGTGAAGTCTCACAATCACCAGATATAGTACCAAGGCAGCGTTTCCATAGGTGACAAAAGTCCATAGTTTAGAAAAGCTGAACATTTCAGAGAAGTATCTTTTACAGAGGCCATAAATTGTTTTTGTAATCACAGCCACAATGATTTCTAGTGCTGTTCCTATTAGGCTGCGTAAATGTGTGCATTACAATCCAACTCTTCAATGGTGTAGTTTTTCCAAGAAACATTTTTATCATTTCCAGAAGTCCTTTCTACAGAATATTTAGCAAATCTTGAAAGTAAAATGCAACAAATAAGTGAAATTGGAACCTTTCTGGACAAAGCATTTTAAGAGTTAGATACTGCAGACTGAAGTACTCTCTCTCGAGTTATTCTGATTGACACAGTCATTTGGACAAGTCACAGTTTATGATAAAGCCTGCGAGAAGGATGTTTGGCCCTTGTGAGCTAAAACAGGATACTGTTGAATTCAGAACAACGTAGTATGCTGTAAGCACACAGATGCTACCATCTGAGAGTGACAGTCACATCAAAGGGAAGATGGTGTCAACCTCAGTGCAGATCTATGTATCCTCCTTATATTACCTGGTCCTCCCACCTCCCAGAAAAAGATCTCCTTTCATCAGTCACAAGACAAAATTTGTCTGAAGCAAACTTTGTGTGCTCTGATTCTACTGAAGTCACAAGCACAATGTTCTGGAGCTGCAAACACTCCTTCCATAACTATTCCTTCAGAGGACACACAGAACATCTTGTATTTTCAACGTATCTTGCTAAGGCTTAGACCAATGCTTGCTGTTGTCTTGGAAGAGGGTGTATGTGGAAGAAGTGTATTGTTGGTACATCTGTGGCTGAAAGCTGCAGCTCACATACACTTCACTCACAAGAGACCTGGAAACACATTTTCCTTGGAAATAAATGTAGCTTCATGTACAAGAGATACTTGCAGGAAAATGTGACCTTCTTTCTTAGGTCTCCAAGTGATTCATAAACAAATGAATCCTCAAAGATGCTTTGTGAAAGCAGCAGAACTAGCTTTTTACAGGTGAGAGACAGGCAAAAGGTACATTTAATACATCAGTTATTACTTGGTGTTGAGAAATCAGAACCACCAAGTAGTACAGGTAAAGCCCAACACCTCCAAGCATGGAGAAAGTCAAACAACATTCAGTGCTGTTTAGCTGCAGGTAAGATTTCATTTGTCATGATCAAACCTTGTTTTCAATTGCAACTCAATGGTAAGCTAACAGTAACAAGGGAGGTAACTATCGTGCCACAGGGAAAGATACAGTCTTTGTCCAACAACAAGCTTTTATCTGCAACAGAGCCAAAAAAATAACCTCACAACATCCACTGGGTCCTGCTGAAAGAAACCTTGGAAAGAGCAGAAGTCCCTTTCCATGCAAAATGCGTTAGCTGGGAACATACTCTTTATTTCTTGTTAGCTAAAAAAGTACAGCAGTGTAACATTTTAAATGTATACTTCCAGCAGCACATGACAGAACCAGACCCAAAGCCTTCACTGCATTTGGAAAGACATACTCTTATAGAGTTACTCCTTCCTTTGTTTCGCCCAGCACATTATCTTAAAAGGGACGCTGACTCCTTCAGGAAGCGACTGTATTTCATGTGGACTTTCCAGATACTGCCATTAATAACAAGTGCAGAAAATAAGGCCCTTGGAAGCTAGTATTCAAGATAAAAATAACTTGTTCAACAATGCTGACCAAAAAGCCTCTCTTGTACCGCACAAGCTACAGCAGCAGCCTTGTTTTCCAGTATTGGTTGGAAACAAGCAATGGATCTAGAAAAGAAAAACAACACATTCTCTACAGGCACTTACTCATAGTCACAATGAACCCATTATTTCTTCTCCCTTCTATTTATTCACCTCACCCC
Source organism: Orthonyx spaldingii (assembly GCA_013397795.1). NCBI lineage: Eukaryota > Metazoa > Chordata > Aves > Passeriformes > Orthonychidae > Orthonyx > Orthonyx spaldingii. Next base: position 515,263 of record VZTJ01004576.1, read on the forward strand.
ACTGTAATGTTGTCTTTTAAAATGAGTAACTTTTTATTTATAGTGTCATCTAGCAAAGCTTTTCTCTGCAGCCTACTGCTCTGACAAATCTATTTTCTATGCAGCTACATTTTCATTTGGCCCTTTAAAACTGGAATCTGTCTTCTCAAAAGAAACTTTTCCACAGACGAAGAGATTTTGGAGCCAGTAACTTAAAAACTGTCATAAGTCTCCTTTTGTTGTTTCATGAACATCTCATTTCAAGTGATCTTTTGAGTAACTCTACTCCTTTTTGTATTAATTGTCTATGTCTTAGCTATGTCCTGTTACTCTGAATATTATCAACAACATGTAGTAATGACTGACTACCTCTATTACATCTGTCAGTCAAAATGCAGCAGTAGTTATCCAGTCTCCCCTGCAAAACAAAGCTGTCCGTGGTTTTCAGCATGAGTCTTTGCCACCACTTTAGTTCTACAGATCCCAGCTCCAGAAAGTATCAAGGATATCAAAGATGCTATAATATCTTCTTAATTTAAAAAGATATATTTTAATTTTATAAGCTTTTTAAGAAAAGGCATCTCCTTGTGTTGACTGTCTTAGAAAACAGATCAATATAACTCAAATGCCAAAAGCTTCTTTTAACCAAAACAACCTGAACATGGTATGTTGCAGCTGTAATTCAGAGGAGTATCAGGCAAACTTCTATTAATTACCAATGCTTCCTTCTTTGCAAAGTCTGTGAATCTATCAGAACAGCAAGTATGAGTTAGATCTCCCTGCATACAAAAACAGGAAAGGAAAAGCTACAAAAGTCTGCTCTCCAGGAGACAACTGGAATTAAAAAAATCTGCTGGGGAAGTTCAAACAGTAGCATGGGTATCACTGTGACCTGATACAAATCTTTACCAACATCTCAGTCAAAATTACTTAAGACTGTTGCCTGCATTCCTTGCTCTTACTAGTCACTTTCTTACTGATTCATGTTCTTTCCCATATGTTTCAGAGAACATTAACTCTCAAAATTGTTCCCAAACTCCTGAATTGCAATCACAGCAGAATTACTAGCACAGTATTCAGTGGATCCATTTATGATGTGTTTAAGCTACAATACTCTACACTCAGGCTGGGTCCAAGGAATTTTATTTATATGTAATGTCCACTGTATAAACAAAATGCCATTAATAGTCATTTACTAATAGCTTTTTAGTATTGTTTTGCAAAAACAGTGATGCTGAGATCTGAATTTCATAAACACTAAAGCTTCTAAACAAGCTAGGAAGGACACCCTCAGTCATCTGACTCTAGGCATAGGGCAGGTCCCTGAACACAGCCTCCAATTTTACAGCTGAAATGTTACCACACTTACAGTTCAACGCTTCAGCTATTCTAAGGCAATTCCAAAACTACCACTTAATGTGACAGTTGTATCACAACCAAGCCCATTTGTTACCACCAGAGCTTTCAGAGTCACATAGCTGGTATGAAAAAATGGAAGAAGAAAGTGGAAGGAGAAGAAAAATTTTCCTGTAACATTCCTGAGTAACCTGAAGTGTTGTTTCAGCTCTAGAGTATTTACTTACAAGTCAGTGGTATAAGAAAAGAAAGAAATCTAGTTCACAAAATACCCTTAATATGCACAGCATTTAAAATGCTGTGTATTTGCATTGACAACACACCTATGCAGATGATGTAAAACCCTGCCATGGAGGTAGTATCAGATTCTGGTCAGTATTTAAATTAACCCAGAGTATTGGAGCAAACATTAATATCTGGATTTCCAGGTGGCTCCAGAATGTCAAATGCAATTTTTTTAAGTTTGAGCAGATAACTGAATGGCAAGTCCTGAACAAAGCACAAAATTCACACTGTGATACTATGTGCTAAAACTCCTCTCCCACAGCTTTTTCAGGTGATAAAGTCAAGAAATGCTTAATTCATAGGGTCAAAATAAGTGAACAAAACAACACTGTCAGCAGAAAAGAATGTACCAAAAATGCCTTGGTCAGGACAGGCTACTGAGAAACTCTGACAACAGCAAACAATCAACTCTGACTAGATTCAAAAACTGTTCTAATTCAAACAGGCTGTCTGGAAATATAACATAGAAGTTTAGTTTTACTTCACTTTTTTTGTAAACACTATTAGGTATTTAAGGTACCTAGCAATGTGCATAATGATGGCGATCTTTGTAAGAAATAGCCAAAAAATGCAAAGTAACTTTGCCTGTTTCTTTTTATTGAAGCTGAGAGATGCTGGAAATATTTTAGCCTGAAATACTGCAAATCCCGCTGTTTGGGGCTAGGTCACTCCTACTGAAAATCCTCTTAAAAGCACAATGCTTATTTGCATAGAGGAAATCAGACCTTCCCACTAGCAAAAGATAAGGTTTCCTCCACTAATAACAGCGTTTCACCTAAACATTACCCACCCCTCTCTTTCCCCCCATACCAGCTCAATAGTGTTTCAGAAAATATCTGAACATGGAACAAGCTTGGGCAGACTTCACTAACCCATAATAAAGTACAATAAAGTACAAAGAAATATGTCACAGAGCTGCCCCTAGGACAGACAGCTCATTTGCATCATGACTTTTTACTTAATATACGTGGGCACTGCAGTTCCACCTTACAAACCTTTACTATTCATTGTAAATCCTGCATAAAATTTATGAGATGCTATCATGACTCATTCTGTGGTTTTAAGATACAGCCCATGATTTTAAAAATTACCTGCTCATGCCCTTCTAAATGAATACTGCAGTGTGTACCACAAACCTGCAAAAAAATGCAGCACCCTACAGCAGAAGAATTTCTCATAAAAACTTAAATCTTCAACTGCAAATGGATTTCCTGACTGACAAGGAATATTTTGCTATAGTGAAATATTGGAGACATCATCCTGAACAAGAGCAGTATCACCATGTTGGACCTTAAATGATTTAAAAGAGAACACAGGAGACAGAATCTCTGCCTTTTCTGCCTCGTAGAAGAGATAAGACAAAATTACTACAACCTCAATACTAAAATACTATCTCTAAAATCTTATCTCTTCAGCTTGATTCTGTTTTCAAGGTTTATAAAAGCATTTAGAATTTATAATTTAAAGGTTTAAAATTCTATAGAATGTACTAGGTTTGATTTATACTTTTGTGTATTAAGGTTGCAAATATCAATAAATACTGATACAATTTTCTTTAGTGTGTTACATTTGCTAATTGAATAGTCTCCTAGAGACTAGCTGAACCACAATTAAGCAAGAGTCATATACAGGTCAAGAGTCAGTGCTACGTTACTTAGTGATGAGTTTCTACTTGCTGGTTACGGAACCCAAGGAAACTGGCATGTATAATTTCCCAAACATATTTTAAATTGCATTTTTATCCTCATGTTACTGTCTTTGAAAACAGACATTACATAGCTAGGTATTCATATCTTCCATTAAAGTCTGTGGTTATACCTATATAATTTTAAGACATTTCTGAAGTGCTTAAAATACATTGCTTCTATATAAGTACTCATTAAAGACCTTCCCTATTCTTACCTCTGTATTCTGATTTTTATTATGCTCCTTCAACATCCCACATTTATCAGTAATGGCCCTATTCAGCTCCATTCACTTCTCAGCACACTAAGGTCACCTCTGTTTAATCTGTCTGAAAACTATTTACTATACTGAAAGACATATCATACCTATTAAGAAGCCTAAAGCACATTTTCTACAAGAAGACTGCTCATCTGAAAACACACGACAGATGGGAGCAATAAAACCTTCCCCATTAAAGAAAACAGATTTTGCAGCAACAGAATAAGTGTTCCTACTCAAGACGTTCTCTTTTGCCCTCCTAGCCCTAAATACACATATTCCAGTCTTGTCACACATTGGCCTTCAATAATTACAGAAAATCCTCCGAATCTGATGCAAGTTTAATACCTGCTTCATGTATGCATAGCACATGGTCTCTGCAACCCGCTTTCCCTCATCATAGCAGGCTCTTGGGCCTATTGGATTCACATGGCCCCAGTAATCCTCATTTTGAGGGTGAACTTCAGGATCTATGAGGGTAAAAAAACATAATTACAATATATCAAAAGATGACTGTATACAATGAAACTTTCAGTAGAGCATTTGTGTTATACAAGTCAACACAGCTTCTCTCTGAATTCTGCATTTTAAAAAATCTTACGTTTTAACACAATTTCTTAAAAGTGCGATCACTGGAACCATGAAAACAGCAGTAACAGAAGATGAAAGACTAGTAAAATAACTGAGTACAAGCAAACAATAGCAAGCAACTGCTTTCCCTAAAAGAGTGTGCGAACAGAGGGTTAAATTCAACTCTTCTCTGCAAAGACAGACTACCTCAAGGGCATAAACATGACTTTTACCTAATGTGCTTCAGAGGAAACATTATATGTTATGTAGGCAGCAGCTATGCAGGTGGCATTATAGGTTATGTAGGAAAGTAAAGCATATTCAAATTTCATAAAATAAGAAGCAAGGACAGAAAAATGGAGAAAATAGAGATGTACTGCATTTCTTTAAGAGACAGTAGCGATGTACCACAATGTACTTACATTTCTTCTATTTTATCCTAAGCATTTTTACTAGCTATCACTGGGCACAATCAGGTTAGACAATTCTTTGGTTGGATCCAATATAGAAGTTCTTGATTATAAAAAACAAACAACTAAACAACAATCACCTAGGAACCTTGATGGTGTGTGCTTTATATACTTGACAAAATACAAACACTTGGTTAAATTTGCCCCTTTGCTGTCTTTAGGACGGTACAAATTCTACTGGGTTTGAAGTTTGCATACGTTACTACAAAACTTCCTAGTGTTGAAAATTAAGTCTTGAAACAACCTTGACAGTCAATTCTGATTAAACCTTCCTGATTTTATGCTGCTTAGATATGATTACAGATGAATTTGTGCCATATGAAAGCCACAGAGCAATGGTAACTGCTCAGAAGTTTTATATGATTATAAAAACCCATGCAATCTTAAAAGGACCTGAAAAGATGCTGTGGGGAGATACTCCAGGAGGGAGTTTGTTCAGTTACAGAAGAGTCCTTGGGGCTACCATTTTTCCCTGTAGAGCCTGACCATGGATAATTTAAGGCAGAAGGAATACTGCACATGCTCAAGCCACTTTGGCTGGCCAATCACCTTAGTAATCTCTTGCTTGGGCATTTACTTTGAATCGTCTTGACTGAAGCTGCTCCACCAAAAGTGTACACCTGGAGGTGTGTTCTTTGTCCTTCTTCACTTTTTGCTCACAAAGCTTTGTACCTTGTAACACAGGTGACCATGTTTTGTTTACTTTTTTGTTCTTTATAGCCAAGACTCTCAAATCTACTCCCGTTGAACAGGTGACTGTGCCTCTGTATCTCCACTAATCTTGCAAGACTGCTATCATCAATTATGCAACAATTCAGAACAGAAGGAAGTTTTCCTAGCAAGCACAGGGTCTTTTACACACCCAAGGAAGTACTAAAGGTTCTTGCTACATCCAGTCACCATTCTATCCATCATTCTTTCACTCCTTCACTTCTAACAGTAAGAGGAAGATGAAGAGCACTGCCGAATATTACATTTTAAGAGACACCAGGAGAACCTGCATGCACAACCAGTATTTTCTTAGCTTGGAGGTTACGTTCTTGTCTCTTACACACCGAGGCAATTGCCAAATCTTAACAATACAATGCCTATGTGAGGGGGAAAATATATGCATATTTACTATTGAAATGATCTTTCTTCTCAGGTTTTCATTATGACATCTGGACTTTAGAGTACAACACTCAATTCTCCCACAAGCCCTTTGAAAAGAGATATATAACCATGACACAGGAAAGGTACAGACAACACTCCAAGTCTCCTGCCACCACTCTTGACTACAAACAAAGCAAGCACTGTAAATGCCCTTCTCACACTTTAAACTGTAAGAAGTACATCTCATAAAAAAGGTAGCTAAGAAAGCGATGAAAATCTATCATTCTGGTATCTGACAAAAGATGCGCAAATATCCTTTTACACAGTCACATCTGAAGAACTCTAAACATTGTTTTACTCTTCTTACCTCCATAAACCTCTGATGTAGAGGCCAGCAGCAGCCGTGCTCCAACACGTTTAGCTAAACCTAGATTTTGGGCAGTGGAGAAAGAAGAACATAATTAGAGCAAGTGCAAGAATCTTTCAGTCATGTTAGCTGTTTTAATGTGATCCTGTGTTTGCTTCTGGGACTAACAGTTGCACTAAATCAAGATCCAAGAACTTAATCTATTACAACAGAAATAAAACCCAAGGAAGCATTCCACTTAGAAAATCAGGATCTTGAAACAACACAGTATATTATGATTACCAAATCCTTCTTCACATAGCTTAAAGACAAGCTATGTAAAGAAACTGATACAGAGTAACATGTTATAGGACAAAAATCAATCATTTCTCCTTTATTATGCCCTTTTAAACTGCTTGGATGATCCTACCTATCACTTGAGATTATCCTGCATTCCATTTCAATGGCTTTCTGGTCTTCACGTTGGCATGATAAATCAAACAAACCTCTAACCTATGCCATTCTGGTACCTTAATAGCTTCTGAATCACTTGGTTCTCTGAATTGCACTCTCTAGAGTATCACTCAGATGAGGAACGCAGTTAAGCTAATGCCCAGGAGTTCTTCTGACTCATAACAACTCTTAGGATCACTAACACACAGATTAGTCTGTAGCATATACTGAATGGCACAAAGATGGGAGGAAAAATGTTGTGAAAGCTTGAGGTCTTCTTTTCACAGACCCATTCCCAGTATCAAAACGAACAGACAAAGCTGAAAACATTGCCTTGTAATTATCCAGCGTGAAGCTAGACATTAAACACTTCCAGAATTTGCTAGCCAAGGCATGCACAAGAGGGTGCAGTACTTCTGATGTCATGAGTTTACAGAGCCAATGCAGTTCCACCTAGTTCAGTGTTTGCTGAGGTGGAAAGGAGCAGTCACTTATGGTAATCGTGGGAATGTTCCACAGTCACCAAAGTGAAAACTGCAGTCATGAACACAACTGTGCTATAAAATCCCATGCTCTTAATTGTTCTGATGACTTCTGTAATTACTGCACACTCCATAGCCAACTTACAGGCATGAAGTTCCTTTGCTTTGACAGCCATGTTGTCAGTGTTCATTTGCAGATACATTTAAAGGAAAAAGACAAAAATCTTCAAACGGTAAAAATATCCCTAACTTTATTTTGCTTACAGAAACAACTTTACAAAACATACAACTCACTTGTTTCATCCTCCCCTCTCCCCAGCAACTCTGTCGGGATTATATGATGTTTAACTAAGTTAAATAATAAAAAAAATTCCACTTACCCAGCATGTTTAATGTCCCAATAGTGTTGGTCTTCAATGTTTTTATAGGATTATACATGTAATTTGGAGGAGAAGCAGGAGATGCTAGATGATAGATCTGGTCCACTACAGAAAAATGCAGGGGATAGCATTATTATCTTCCTACATAACATATTAAATGAGAAAGCATTGAAGTCAAGAAAGAAATATTCTTTTGTGAATTTCCTAGCACTGGAACCCAGCACTTCCTATATTGCTACCTATAGATGATATGTACACAAACCTTTTGTAACTCTAAGAAAAACTTAATTTTTAGTAAAACAAAACCTAGAGCATAATGTCTATATCAACACTGTTGACATGAATATAGATGTCCCTGTTGGTGTCCACACTTTTCACTTGTAAAAAATTTAGCTGAGTACTTCAGAAATGTTTAGAAGCTGCAAAAGTATTTGCAACATTCTGTTAACCTCAAGTTTTTAAGTGGCTACAAGCTTCAGAGTATTTTTGAAATAGACTCTGAAGCAAAAATGGTAGAAACATTTTTTCAATATGAGGAAAAACTATTTGGGAAAATGCAACACTGTACTTTTATTTTTGGGCCATCTGTCAATGAAACATTAATGGGCTTTATATCAATTATATATTAAATAGATATGGCAAGATACAAGCATGCAACTTTTCTCTTTTTTTTCCCCTGTTACTTTTGATATATATCTATATCTATATCTATATCTATATCTATATGTGCAATGCTGCAATGCTTTGGTTAATACAGCATTTTAGCTTTAATTTAAAAAAACAAACACACAAATCAAAACCCAACACAGAGATTTCAGCACTGTAATGTCTCCTCCACTCCCTGTTATGAAATACAATTAACCAAAACACTAGTCAAAATTCATTGTCTGAGATTATTGAAGGCTGGAGGTATTAGAAACAAAAGACTGTTGGAAACAAAGACATTTTTGTTAAATTATAATAAAAACAAAGCAATGAAAACTGGATTCATTTTCACAGGCAGTATTTGATATTCAAAAGCTCAACCTCCAAGCCTTTTATAACATGACTTGTAAATATGTAAATGTCTTTCTGTCTTCTATGTACCCTGAATCACAGCAAGCCAGAACTATGTAAAAAAAACACCCATGGATAAGTAACTGCAAAAGAAAAAATTAAACAATCTCAAATGAGAGATGTGACATTTAAGAATGAACAAATCCCCTATACCAAGGTCATTCAAGAAAAGCAATCAAAAGGTAATGTAATAATTAGAATGGCCTGATAAAAGAAAGGGAAAATAACTCCTTCTTTGTGTTTCAAAAGAAAAGTTAGGTGGGTTTTTTTTTTTTT